>JAJKFI010000044.1:4483105-4535920 GCA_029204185.1 Lerista edwardsae | reverse complement strand
GATGGATGGATGGATGGATGGATGGATGGATGGATGGATGGATGGATTTTGCCCAGCTGGTAACTAATCTGTGGAACTCCTTGCCACAGGAGATGGTGATGTCATCTGGCCTAGGTGCCTTTAAAAGGGGATTGGACTTGTTTCTGGAGGAAAAGTCCATCACAGGCTATAGGCCATGATGGATGGTGCAACTCCTTATCGTAGAAGAAGGCTACTTCAGAATGCCAGGTGCAAGGGAATGGCAACAGGATGCAAACACCTTGTTGTCTTGTGTGCTCCCTGAGGCATCTGGTGGGCCACTGTGAGATCCAGGAAGCTGGACTAGATGGGCCTGATACAGCAGGCTTCTTCTTATGTTGGTTTGTGATGCTTCCTGAAGGAGTCTACTGTTGGTCCATGCACTGCTCCTATTTTGATGAGCAAGGCATTCTTGCTTTTCTAGGGGGTTCTTTGAATGTGACAGTGTATTTGTTTCTGGACTGGCTTGTGGCTTTATGTTCTGTTGTAATACTTTCTGCTAATGCTATTGTGTTCCATAAGTTTTATGGTATATTTGTATATATGCAGCTCAGCAACGTGTGGTGCTGGTATGGCAGGTGAGGCAGAACTGCCTTACTGGAGTTCTTTGAAAAGTTCCTCCACTGCTGCTGTGGTGGCTGTGATCCTACAAACACCTACATCCCACAGGCGCCATCTTTTCAAAGCTGGAGGGTGTCTCAAAAGTGCCATAAGGCAGTTCTACTGCCAGTGGTAAGAGCTTAATGCTGGCTTTGGCCCAGTGCTCAGAGGAGCCCATGTGGAGCCAGTGGTGTGCTTTCTAGGCAGGGAAGGCGTAATTGGGTGGGGGATGGGCAGAACAGGGGTAGGACCAGTGGTGGCCTCCACCACAGGATCCTAACCTCTGTGTTGGGCAGCGCGGCCCAACAGAATGGCCCTCAAGTTTGCACCAGCAAAATAGCAGACGTGGACTTGAGCAGGCCCTTTGGCAGGTCTGTGCCCTTGCCTGGGGAAAGGGGATGAATGTCCCCTTCTCCCAGGTTTCCTCCTGTGGTTGCCACGGCACCCGTACGATGCAGCAATAGCCATTTTGCTACCACTGCACCTACAGGCCCAGGGCACCATAGGGTTGTTTCTAGTGTGTGACATCATGAGTGGTAGTTGGAGCTCCAGTTGGAATTCACATACAATGGCCGGTCGCTAGCACTTTCCAGCTTTTGATGTTTTATGGATTGCTGACCTATGTCAAAGCATCCTTTTAAGGGACCAAAGTATGTTGCTTTTAAAGAACATGAAAAAGGACCCGGAACGAAGGAGCTTCCCAGGGAGCATTAACATGAATGCCCAGAGGATAATAACCTCTTTTGCAGAAATTCAATTACTAATTATGTTTTTATACCTTTTAGCAAGCTGGATTTTTATTATTTTTTTCCTAGGTGCAAGGGAAGTACATAGCAACGTTAATGGGGCTCTCTGGTAATTGAACAATCAACAGTCTGTTGTATCAGCATCCCTTAATCTTAGATTTGTGGCTCATATGATAGAATAAATGTGTTGCTCTTGCAACAGGAGGGCATTTCTGTAATGGACCCAGTGCAGTTGTTCCTTTTTTATGTGAATCTTGTATCAAAAGAAATTGTGTTCTGTTAGAAGGACCACCCATTCGCACTATTTCATCAGTGTGAACAATAGGATGCTGCAAACCTCTTATCTTTTTATTACTCACCGCTCCCTGGTAAAACCCAGTGCATAAAACTAAAATTGGAAGAGGAAACAAAATAGCAACAGCACACTGGCACAACTAATCTGCAAACTGTTTCTACTTTCTTGTGTTACAATGGTGATTGGCTCCGTGGGCATCACACCGATGGCACATGCGTGTGACATTTGATGATGTTGTGACCGTGTCAGTGCTCTGTGGGTAACAGGCCGTATCAAGGACTTCCATGGAAGCTGCCAGCATTACTATAATGCCTGCAATGGCATAGCGTTGCTTAGGCAGAAAATGATGGATGTCTCACCGGCATCAGTGCAACATTGGTGTGGTGTCCAAATAGGATTGGTCCTTTAAAAATGTACCATCTTGAAAACATGCCTGTCTGGTCTACACATGTAGTAGAAAGAGGATGTAGAATCCTGAAGTGGAAGACAAGTCTGTGGGCACAATCCCAAGTGGGATCGATGCAACATTGTTGTGTCTACGCAATGTCAGTAGTGCTGACGTGGGGGCCCCAAGAGGCACCCCCACATCGGTGCTAGAGGTACTCGTAATGTTGGCAGCATGGGCGCCAAGCGGCCTCTGCGCCAGCTGAATTCAGCTAGCACAGGGGTGGTTCTGGGACGGTGGTTCTGGATGGGGTTTAGGCAGAACTGAATGGGGGTTGGGCGGGCCGGCCCAGGGAGGGGTTGGGGTTGGGATGTGGCTGGTAAGCCACATCCTAGGTTTTGTCCCCAAGCTGATTGGCCTTGATTTGGCCCGTGCTACTGCCTCGGTTCTTCACCTGCAATTTCATGGGCTCAGATCCAAGGAATCAGTCGGGGAGTCTGGCTCCTCCTCCGGTGCAAGGGCACGAATATGCCCTTGCACCAGGTAGACTCTAGTGGCCTCCTAAGCTGCATTGGACGCAGAACAATGATATTGAACAAAATGAAACCAGAGGGCTGATTTTTTTTTTGGGGGGGGGGACACTTGTCCTTATAAAAGCTTTCTGCATCTAAAAACCTAACCCACCAGGGAGAAAGGTTCTAGCCCAGCACACTCCTTGCAGTTCTGGTTTTCTCCTGGTTTTTTTTTTTCTTTTCCCTTCAGAGGCAAGCATCCAGGGATGGACACTCGAGATGTGACGTCTGATTTTTCATGATGCACGTTGACTCAGGTCATGGATGTCACTGATTCAGACTTGTGACTTGGGGCCAGTGACTTGCGAACAAGCCATAACTCGAATAGACTTGAGACATGACTCGCTTTTCTGTGAGCTTACAACACTGTTTTTTTGGTCTGTGTGCTTGATTACCTTACTTTTGCGCCACTTCTGCATCGTACCAAAGACCTCATGGCTAATCTACAAGTCTTCATTCAGAAGGACAGTAGCAGCACACTTGCTGGGAGGAGGATAGGTTGGTTCTAGGAGATAGGAGCTGGGGTGAAGGGGAGGAGGAAGGCTTGAGGTTTTTGGGGGCTGCACAAGATTTGTTTCTCATACTGACTCACAAATCATGTGGAAATGACTCTATAAGTGGCTAAGGTTGAGCCAACGCTATGACTCGCAAGTCAACTCGAGTCAGGGGTCAGCGCTATGCTTTGCATTTTCCTCCTATCAGTGTGTGTGTGTGTGGGGGGGGCACAATCCTAACCTGGAGTTAAGCCAGCACAGTTAAACCAGCAAAGTTTGGCTGGCCCCAGAGCCACCGTAAAGCGCATTTGGACCACTCATGGAGTCAGGGAGTATGGTGCATGTCTGTGTGCTGGCCTCTCTGACTCTGAGAGCGGTCCAAACATACTCTATGGCATAACTTGTTGTGCCGGCCGAACTTTAAGTTAGGATTGCATTCTGTGTTTGGCTGTGTGTGTGTGTGTGTGTGTGTGTGTGTGTGTGTGTTCTTCTCACATCTTAAGTTGCACTTTATCTGGTATTAAGGCAGTTTATTGATCAAAGTATATGAAGTAAAAGGTAGAAAATGTGAAAGAGCATATGCGTTTTATCTTTTGTTTTCTCTGTTAGCTTTACATCTAAAAAAATCTATATAAATCTATTTAAGCAATACTGTGTTTCTGTTCTAGAAATGCACATAGTCAACAGCTTTACAGTGCCAACATATAAAACATCTGCAAATGGGATAAGAGAGACATTTTCTGCAGATTTGAGAGAAATGGCAGACCTATGGCTATCTAAAGTTAGATTTTTCTCCAGTTGCAAGGCAGTACATTTTAACTCTTTTGAAATTATCTATTGATTGGTTCTCAGGGAGATTGCATACTACTCTGTAATCCTCGAAGAGATACAAGGGAGAAAAAAATGCTATTAATTCACACCAGAAAAGGTGGTCATCTTTTTAGAATCTTCAGCATCAGGTTGTTGGGACCCCTGAAATAAAAGCCCTGTAGTAGCTTCTACTCACCCTTGGTGGCCCATTGGCTGCTGCCACTAGTATTGAGTGTCCAGGCGTAAGCCCATCCAACACCATTTTGATGTGACACTATATGAAGAAGCAAATCAGTCTGTGGATAATTTCATATGAATTGATCTCAAGCCATGTTGTGTAGCCAAAAAAAGGAACACCGTTCGTTTGTACTGGGTTCGTACCATCTGAAGACACAAATGCTTTAACTTCTGGAAGGAATAACTTGAGGATTGACTCAACACTTTGGCAACACTAAAGCAACACTTCAGCATACTGTGAGCAGTAAACCTAGACTTTGGATTAGGGTGCAATCCTAGCTTGTGCTGGAATGGGGAGTCTGGTGGGCCTGTGCCTTATCCAGCACAAGTTGGAGTTGCCTGGAATCTCCCAGGGCATGTTTGTGCCCTTACCTCGGGGTAGGTGCCAGCTGCCCCAGTGGGCTCCTTGGATCTGCACCTGCTGTTTAGGCTGCATCCCAGCTCCAGCACACCTATAGCAATCCCCAGGCCTGCATCCCCAGGCCGGCACACCTATTGCAACACTATTTGCAGTAGCCATTGAGGAGATCAGCATGGGCTGTGGCTTGTGTTAGCATTGGGCTGGAGAGAGCTGGCAGTAGATTCAGGATGATGCACACTCCAAATTTCCTTGAATAGTTGCTTCCAATAGTGCCTTCACATTTCTGCACATGGCCAGAAGCGGATCTAAGGGGGGGGGCAAATCTGTAAGTTTTGCAAGAAGCCTTACCTTGCAGTGGAAAACACTCCTCTCCTGCACTGTTCTAGCCAATCCTCACAGGGAACAGCAACATCTTGGCATTGCTTACTGGCTACAGCAGCAAGGGAGAGGAGGGATTTACATGACAGGGTAAGGCTTCTTGCAAAACTTACAGATTTGCCCCCCCCCTTAGATCTGACCACACACACACACACACACACACACACACACACACACACACACACACCCCTAGTAGTTTCACCTAGTAGTGATTCAGTATGAGCTGAGACTGGCTAGGGAGGTCAAAAATAACAAAAAAAGAGAGGCTATGTCCAAAGGAAGAGAAAGGAGAGGGTGGGATTGCTGCTCGATAACAATGGCCAGTTAGTGTCTGTTGTCAAAGATAGGTGGAGCCGCTCAACTCCTACTTTGCATCAGTCTTTTCTCAGAAAGAGGACCGTGCAAATGAGGATGCTGCATCCTTGGCCAACGGGGGGAAATGTGTACGTCCCCAAAGAGATAATGAACACCTGGACAGCACAGATACGCAGATTAAGATTGACGGGGAACTTGTCAGAAACCACCTAACTGGCCTGAATGAATTCAAGCCATTTGGACCAGATGAGTTGCATCCTAGAGTCCTAAAGGAACTTGGAGATATACTTGCAGAGCCTCTGTCCATCATCTTTGAGAAATCCTGGGGAACAGGGGAGGTGCCTCTAGACTGGAAGTGGGCTAATGTGGTCCCAGTCTTCAAAAAGGGGAAGATGGAAGACCTGGGAAATTCCAGGCCTTTCAGTCTAACTTCAATATTGGGGAAGATATTGGAACAAATGATAAAACATATAATCTGCACAGATTTAGACAACAACTTCGTGATTAACATAACTCAACATGGATTTGTCAAAAACAGATCTTGCCAGACAAATCTCATCTCCTTTTTTGATGGGGTGACTAGCTTATTGGCTGGTGGGAATGCTGTGGATGTGATTTCTCTTGACTTCAGTAAAGCATTTGACAAGGTTCCACATGACATCTTAATCAGCAAGTTGGAAAAAATATGGGCTAAATGAAATCATTGTTAGGTGGATCCACAACTGCTTGGAGAACCGTACACAAAGAGTGATTGTCAATGGCTTTGCTTTGACCTGGAAGACAGTTTCTAGTGGCGTGCCCCAGGACTGTGTCTTGGGCCGGGTTCTCTTTAACATCTTCATCAGTGACTTGGATGAAGGGATCCAAGGGGACCTCATCAAATTTGCAGATGACACAAAACTGGGAGGAGTAGCAAACACTATAGAAGATAGTAAAAGCCTTCAGGAAGACCTTGACAAGATGGAATACGGGGCTGAAAAGAATAAGATGAAGTTCAACAGGGAAAAATGCAAGGTTGGGCAAAAATAACCCAAATAACACTTGGGCAAAAATAACCCAAGACACAGGTATAGAATGGGGGAAACTTGGAGCTGCAGTGAATCACAAGATGAACATGAGCCAGCAGTGTGATACAGCTACAAAGAAGGCTAATGTAATTTTAGCCTGCATTAATACAACCATAGCGTCCAAATCACAAGTTGTGGTTCCGCTTTACTCCACATTGGTGCAATCTCACCTGGAGTACTATGTTCAATTCTGGGCACCTCAGTTCAAGAAAGATGCAGGTTCAGAGAAGAGCAACGAAGATGATCAGGAGGCTGGAAAACAAGTCCTATGAGAAAAGGTTGGTGGAACTGGATATGTTTAGCTTTGAGAGAGGATATGATAGCACTCTTCAAATATCTGAAGGGCTGTCATAAGGAAGAAAGGACAAATCTGTTCTCATCTGCCTTTGACAGTAGAACAAGGTCCAATGGGTACAAACTGCAAGAGGGGAGATTCCGGCTGGACATCAGGAAGAATTTCTTGACGATAAGGGCGGTTCAACAGTGGAATAGTCTGCCATGGGAGGTGGTAGATTCTCCCTTACCGGAGACTTTCAAGCAGAGGCTGGACAGGCACCTGCTGGAGATGCTCTAGGAGGATTTCTTGCTACAGGCAGGGGGATGGACTAGATGACCTTTTAGGTCCCTTCCAATTCTATGATTGTTTTTCTCTGCTCTGAGCCGCACTCACTGGGAAAAAAAAAATTCTTGATGTAATTGATTTTCATTAAATTAACAGCTTGTGCATAAGTTAAGACTTATTTCCGAATCAACAAGCCCTCTTCATAAGCATTTGAACTGGAGAATCCCAACATAACAGTCTAGTTGGATATGACATCCACGTCTCTGCATTAATATCTGCCTTGCATAGGACATTATCAGTGTTCTTTACAAGCTGCTTAGAGAGGCTCCACTGACCCCAGAAAGCTGTCCCCTTTTTGTTCCCCTGAACAAGCTCCTGCCAGCTGGTGAGTCAACTCGGACCTGCACCAACAATATTGCTGGAGGAGGTCTGCAATTATCTGTGAAGGCGGATCAAATCAGGGAAGGGGATTAGGATTCAGCAATCGCTGCTGCCATCAAATCCACAACTTCATAGTCCTGATCTGCCCACCCTCTGCCCTCTCATCTCCCTGTTGTGGAATTCATAGAATCATAGAGTTGGAAGGGACCTAGAAGGTCATCTAGTCCAAGCCCCTGCCTGTAGCAGGAAATTCTCCTAGAGCATCTCCAGCAGGTGTCTGTCAAGCCTCTGCTTGAAGGTCTCTAGTGAGGGAGAATCCACCACCTCCTTTGGCAGACTATTCCGCTGCCCAACCACCCTTATCGTCAAGAAATTCTTCCTGATGTCCATCCAGAATCTCTTCTCTTGAAGTTTTTACCCATTCAAGGTGGAACTAGACATTTCACAGCTTGCCTAGTTGTTATTGTGGGGTCTCAGTATTGTGACCTATTCCTTATGTTAACAAAAATATTTAGAACAAATATTTTCAAGGTAGTTTCATTTTTTAAACTTGTGTGTGTGTGCGTGCGTGCGTGCGTGCGTGCATGTGTGTGCGCACGCATTCGCATGCACACATTACAGGCATAGAAATCCCTCAGCTTCTTTGTCTGATTTTGTAAAAGAAATTTTGTATATTCTGCCCTTTTGATGGATTGCCAGCCCTCCAGAATTGGCCTTAGCACCAGTCTCTAGGTGACTACCAAAAGCAGTTTTGGAGATTTTAACAGGGACTTAAAGGGAGCAAGGGAGTGGCAACAGGATGCAAGCATCTTGTTGTCTCATGCCTCCCTGGGGCACCTGGTGGGCCGCTGTGAGATACAGGAAGCTGGACTAGATGGGCCTTTGGCCTGATCCAGCAGGGCTCTTCTTATGTTCTTATGTTCTTATTGGCAGGCATCCAAATCCTATTCTTCCCCAGCACTTAGGGTTACAGCAATGCCAAAATGGCTGCCTCTGTATCCTGTGGAGCCAGGGAAGGAGCTGGAAGTCTCCTTAGGATAAGGGAATGTCAATTCCTTTGCCACATACAGAACTTCAGGGGCCCTGATGGGTCTACTCAGATCTGTTCCCACTTTCGACCTATTTGAGCAGGCACAGAACCAAGGAGGCCTGTATGGGCTTCCATGGCTCAGGACAGGTTTCAGGATTCAGCTGCAGACTCTCCACCCCCCTTGCGGGCTCAGTCATCCTCCCAGGCTCCCCTCTTCCCACCCCCTCTTAGAAGCCTCACCACCAACCAGCAGCAATACTTACCTCCTGGTGCTCCAGAAATGAGTTTTCTCAGCACTGAGGCCTGCTCCAGCGGTACACTCACACCACCAGTACCAGAGTGCATGGCAATACCCAACCCTTTTGCGACACTTGTATTGTGCAACAGGTGTACCACCAGTGCTGGGCTCAATAGAATTGGATGCCATATTCACCTCTGGTCTGTAGGAAACAGAAACATAGTAGTTCTCCTTTCCTGGGAGTAAGACCAGACATGTCATGTAGCAGGTACGTGGGGGTACGTGCATACCCATTCCTAGGATTAGGGCTGGCCCCGCCCATTCGCCCACCCACTCATCGACTCCATCGGCACTTCACTCCGCCCCCTGCAACGTTTGAATTGCCTGCACGTTTGAGTTGCCTGCACATTCTCAGAGCCAGGCAGGCAGGCAGGCAGCGGAGGAGGGAGACCGACGGCAGCAGCAGCGTGAGCAGGTAGGCTGCCTGGGGCTCCCTCCTGAGGAGGCGCAGCGGTTCCTGGGGGGGGAATTGGTAGCCCACGCAGCAGCTTCGGAGAAGGCCTGGGACTCCCAGGCCTTCTCCCGGGCCGCCGCGCGTCCTACCTAGGAGGCGAGGTGGTTCCTGGGGGCGATTCCTGGGTTCCGGCTATGACCTTACTGCCAGTGGGCGGGCCCCGACACAAGTGCCAATCAAAAGTGAGTACCTGTTGCTAAATCATTTAGATGCGATTACTGAGTAAGACCTATGAACGCAACAGGGCTTACTTCTGAGTAGACATGCATTGGTATGTGCTATTACTATGTAAACTTTACCTGTCTTTTATGTGTTAGCACAGTGGTTTCCAAACTGTGGGTCAGGACCCACCAATGGGTCAATTTCAGGTGGGTCGTGAAGCACGTAGAGCAGCCATATTGAAAATATGGGAAGGTGGGATGCTGGAAAGGGGGATGGTAGTGTGGTGGTTTTGCTTGTGTCAGGGTCGTAAATAGGCTTTTTCTTTCTGATTCACTTTTCTATTGGAAAATGGCTGAGAAAGAACCCAACTTATTGCTGCATTCTCAGGAAAGCAGCAGGCTCTGGCGTCACAATGACGGCACGTCCGGCCATGGCATCGCTTCTGGTGGGTCCTGGACAGACTGTCACTCTAAAAAGTGGGCCCTGGTGCTAAAATGTTTGAGAACCACTTCTGTCTTCTGCCAGGCCACAACAATGGTTGTACAATGTGCATTGTCTTCACAGCTTCAGCAGATGATTTCTAGCAGTGTTTATCAAACTGTGGGTCAGGACCCACTTGTGGGTCACAACCTGATGTCAGGTGGGTTGTGGAAAGCTGGGAACCACCATCTCAGAAACTGCAGACCTTGCTCTTGCTATATTCCTTTTTGTGAGTATTAACAGTTTGAATTTTCGAGTGTGGGTGTATTCTTTTTTTTAAGTTGTTTTTAGTCTAGTGCTTTTATATAATATTTGTTCTATTTGTTTTCTGTCAGGGATGTTTCATGATTGTGCAATTGCTGCAGTCCAAGAATGCCAGTGTGCATTCCAGGATTGTCACCATTATGTCACAATTGACGGCACGTCCTGCTTGATGATGTCACTTCCAGGTTAATGACATCACTTCTAAATTAATGACATCACTTCCAGTGGATCCCAACATGAGTGCTATTCTGAAATGTGGGTCATGGTCTAAAATGTTGTGAACCACTGATTTAGTGGATCGTCCATTGGGTACATGCTGTGCATGAATTTCTATCCATTTCCATTCCATCCATCCATTGTGTACATGCCTTGGGCATAAATTGGAACTTGTGCGTACAGATGAACAGAAGGTACCAACAGCAAATTCAGTGCTCCCTACAATGTAGCAAGTTTTAAACGTTCTCATCACAACAACATCTCAGTGCGGATAACACCATGAAAAGTGCTTTATGGGGTGTGCGTGGAGATGCAAAGTGACTGCTTGACTCACACTTCCTCTTTATTCATATGATGTGCTAAACTTAAACAGAATGGTAGGAATACTCCTGAAATTCTGTCAGACAGAATTTTGGGGGGAAAACATCTGAGGAATTTGGAGGAAACAGAAAAGCATTTGGATACGAGTGCTGTAGCCAAAACAGAGGTGGGAACTATTCCCAGCAGTGCTTTTAAAAAACATGTGTTACATGTACACATGGGGGAGAAACAATTTCTGTGCAGGGACTCTGGCCTGAGGAATAGCTGCATGATTCGGCAAGGGATGACAACTGCTAACTGAGCAAGAGGCACTTTTTCAAGTGGTGTTCCTCTTATATTTTGCAGGGGGAGAGGAATTGTCCCTCTTCACCCCAGCGCAGTTCTTTTCTAGTGGCTCTTGCTGAAGGTGTTCTGCACTTTTTAGATTGTGAGCCCTTTTAGGACAGGGAGTCATGTAACTTTATTACTATTTATTCAAAATACATGAAACCTAGTCAGTAAAAGATCACATAAATAGCATTGTTGGTCTGATATGGGTCTCCACAGGATACCTAGGTATCAACCAAATATCTCTGCAGAATGTATGATGTTCCAAGCAGTGCCGTCTTTTGCAGTTCCAGGGGTGTTATGGCAGGGAGCTGCAGGTTTTCCATATTATTATTATTGTTGTTATTTATTTATTTATTTATTTATTTATTTTGGCCTGTAAACCGCCTGGTGAACTTTGTGTTGAAAAGTGGTATATAAATGCTGTTAATTAATGACAACAGAGGCAAGGCTGAAAGATAAAAAGAGCTCCACGGGATCAGGCCAAAGACCGATCTTGTCCAGTTTCCTGTATCTCACAGTGGCCCACCAGGTGCCTCAAGGAGCACACAAGACAACAACATGCCTGCATTTTCTTTTTGCATCTCCCTTGTACCTGGCATTTTGAGATAAATTCTGAGGTAAACACACTGGTGGCTAGTCAAGATTCTCCACAGCATTTCTCTTTGATGGCCACCAGAACCAGATGCTCCTCTTCAGACATGTACTCATAGGAACATAGGAATACCCCCACTGGATCAGCCCAAGACCCATCTAGTCCAGCTTCCCGTATCTCACAGTGGCCCACCAGTTGCCTCAGGGAGTACACAAGACAACAAGGTGCCTGCATCCCCTTGCAGCAAAATGCAATGAAAGCATATCTTATAGTGACTTTAAAAAAGGGAAGATTCAAAAGGCCTACTGGGACTTAGCCAGGCAGCGGAAAAACTATATCTACCATTCACTTGCTTCAGAGACCTATGGGAAAGCTGTTAGAAAGAGGAGAAACAGAAAGAGGAAAGGAGAGAGGAACTCCTTTGAAGGAGAAAAGGGCAGAGCTGATCTGGTCCTTCCTTTCCTGGCAAGTGCTCAGCATCACGTACATGTGTCTAAATGAGTGTTTTCTGCTCACCTTAAAACAGTGGTCTCCAAACTGTGAACAGTTGTGCTCTAACAAAGCAGTCATTGGTGCTTAACATTCTGCCACGCTGTGAATCAAATGACCACCTGATTGCTGTAGAGTGACACTCTTAGAACATAAGAAGAGCCCTGCTAGATCAGGCCAAGGCCCATCTAGTCCAGCTTCCTGTATCTCACAGCGGCCCACCAGGTGCCCCAGGGAGGCACGAGACAACAAGATGCTTGCATCCTGTTGCCGCTCCCTTGCATCCGGTACTCTGAAGTAGTCTACTACTAATGTAAGGGGGTTGCACAATCCATCATGGCCTATAACCCACGATGGACTTTTCTTCCAGAAATCCGTCCAATCTCCTCTTAAAGGCATCTAGACCAGATGCCATCACCACCTTCTGTGGCAAAGAGTTCCACAGATTAACCACCCACTGGGTAAAAAAGTACTTCCTTTTATCTGTTTTAACTTTCCCAACCCTCAGTTTTAGCGGATGCCCCCTGGTTCTAGTGTTTTGAGAGAGGGAAAAGAACATCCCTCTATCGACTCTATCCCTTCCATGCATAATTTTGTATGTCTCAATCATGTCCCCCCTCAGGCGCCTTTTTTCTAGACTGAAGAGCCCCAAACGCTGCAGTCTTTCTTCATAAGGGAGGTGCCCCAGCCCCGTAATCATTTTCGTGGCTCTCTTCTGCACCTTTTCCAACTCCACTATGTCCTTTTTGAGGTGCGGCGACCAGAACTGGACACAATATTCCAGGTGTGGCCTCTAGGCATTTGCGTCTGTATCCTACTGCCCCAGCTGGCTTTGCACCTGGATTTCTGGGCAGATATGACTCTGCAGATTGTCACTCTGCAGCAATCGGGTGTTTGGTTCATAGCACAGCAGAACAGTCAGCACCGCTCACGGCAGGGATGTCTTCTGCCATCAGGTTGCGCCAGATCTGACCCACGGGCCAGTGGTTGGAAAAATAATAGAATATTGACTTGTTAACAGGATGGGGTGGGGCTTGTTGTGGAACTGTCTACTTCCTGCAAAAAAAGGCCAGCAGTTGTGGTGATCTCTTCAGAAGGTGGGGGAATGTTTAGAGCACAATCCTAAACTGGAGTTAGGCTGGCATAAGCTAAGCCAGCAAAGTTTGGCCAGCACAAGGGACTACTCTCAGAGTCAAGGAGGATGGCATATTTCTGTGTGCTGGCCTCTCTGACTCTGAGAGTGGTCCAAACATAATTTACGGTGTCCCTTGTGCTGGCCACACTTTGCTGGCTTAGCTTAAACCGGCCTAACTCATTTAAGGATTATGCCCTCAAAGTAGTAGATGCCACTGTAAAGAATCCACAAAGTGTGTCTTGCCCTCTCTTCACAGCTGAGGGTGAGAGGTAAGAGAAGAATAGAAACTATTATTTCACTCTGAAAGCTTTTTTTTTTTCTTCCTGTAGGAGAGTGCTATTTCTGGTTTTGAGCAAATGTTGCCCCCTACCCTTCCAAAAAATTCACTGAAAGTAGCAGTGAGGCACATGAAAACTCAGCACAGCTCTGAGTAAATGTTTTGAGGAGGTTTTGTATGTCCTCAACTTGGCGCAGTTGCTAACCTAAACCAGGCAGACAGTCAAGTTGTAACCTAAATAAGCAGGGGTTGGAGACTTGCATTAGGACAGTGCTTCGCCATGTGATGAGTAATTGCAGACTCTCTGACTTGCCATGTGGACCTCATTTGGTCGGAACTCCCCTGCCTCCATTTGGGTGCTGTTTTTCTGTTTGTTTGCTTATTTTGCTGCAGCATCTAATGACAAGGATAGTGTGTACTCCAGCTTTCTGACCAATTTGGCTGGCTGCAGTGATGTCATGCAGGGGGTATGCGGGGGTACGCGAATACCGGTTTCTAGGATTACAGCTGGCCCTGCCCATTCGCCCGCCCACTCGTTGACTCCGCCCTCTGCAACGTTTGAATTTCCTGCATGTTTGAGTTGCCTGCATGTTCTCAGAGCCAGGCAGGCAGCGAGCGGAGCCTTTCCTTTCCTTGCCACTGAAAAATGAGTTGCTCTGGGGTTTTAACATGATGCCAGACCTCCTTCACATGTTCTGGGGGTGCTGTGGAATACTGTTGCAACTGTTGGGTCAGTTTAAAATCATCTGAGGCCTCAAAAAGGGCTTTTTCATGTCACTTCCTGCCACGACATCACTTCTGGCTTATGACGTCACTTCCGGTGGGCGGGTCCCAACACGTGCCAATCAAAAGTGAGTACCTGTTCTTAAATCATTTAGATGACACCACTGGCTGGCTGGTCAGAGAAGAATGGCAGGGCTTATTCCAGTCTCTCCTTCAGGTTCAGAAAAGAGCAACAAAGATGATCAGAGGGCTGGAAAACAAGTCCTACAAGGAAAGGCTTAGGGAACTTGGTGTGTTTAACCTGGAGAAGAGAAGGCCGAGAGGGGACATGATAGCACTCTTCAAATACCTGAAGGGCTGTTATATGGACACATTTGTTCTCACATGCCTCTGATAGTAGAACTAGGCCCAATGGGTACAAACTGCAAGAGAGGAGATTCCGATCGGACATCAGGAAGAAATTCCTGACTGTAAGGGCAGGTTGACAGTGGAGCAGATTGCTAAGGAAGGTGATGAATTCTCCCTCACTGGAGACCTTCAAGCAGAGGCTCAACAGGTCCCTCCTGGAACTACTGTTGGAGGATTTCCTGCAGGGGGTTGGACTTCATGACCTTATAGATAGGGTTACCAAACTGGGATAGAGTGCCTATACCTTTAACCATTGTATAGAAGAGGGAATTTGGGCAGGTGCAGCTCATCATGGAAGGGTTTCAAAAGCTGCACCTGCCAAATTCCCTCTTCTATACAATGGTTAAAGGTACCGGAACTCTGTCCCAGTTTGTATCTGGTAACCCAACTTTGTGACTGTATGATTCTGTAACTCAAATAAAGAATTAATAAAATATTACCTTAGTGAGCTTCCTAGATGAAGAAAAATAGATTTTATTTGACCTAATTCATTGGTATCATTGCCTTTTCCTGCTACAGGCAGGGGGTTGGAGAAGAGATCCTTGTAGGGCACTTCCAACTCTAGGATTCTACAAGTTGCTATGATTCTACAAATTCTATGATTCTACAAGTGTCTGAGCTGGTATGTGTGGCAAAGGCTTATGGTAAAGGAGCACTGGGAATAGAAACCCCCCCCCCCCAGTGTTGTATGTACATATTTTACATGCTGCAGCTGTCAAGTTCAGAATGTTCAGTAGGTTCAACAGGTTCAAACCGAACTGGAAAAGACATGAAACCCTGGGAACCTACCATCAGGAGGTGCAAACAGTATCAATCCAGATAAGTGGTTCTCAAACTTTTAAGCACCAATACACACATTTTAGAACGACAATCTGTCTGGGACCCACCGGAAGTGATGTCATAGCCGGAAGTGCCGTCATTGTGACACCAGAGCCTGCTGCTTTCCTGCGAATGCTGCAGTAAGTTGGGTGATTTCTCAGCCATTTTCCAATAGCAAAGTGAATCCGAAAGAGAAAAAAAGCCTATTTACAGCCTTGAGGCACGCAAAACAATTACACAGCTCTCCTCCTTCCCAGCATTCCATCTTCCCATATTTTCAATATGGCTGTTTTAGGTGCTTCGTGACCCACCTGAAAGTTGGCTCGTGACCCATTAGTGGGCCCTGACCCACAGTTTGGGAGCCACTGATTTAGATGTAAACAATGATCTGACTCAACTATGAAGGCAGCTTAATGTGATCTGGGTGCATTTTACTTCCACAACATCCTCCTGTGCTCAGGATTCATGTACAGAACTTTGTCTCTCCCTTGCTGGAGTAGGGCTTCTATCCTGTGCACACTTACCTGGCAGTAAGTCCCCGCTCAACACAGTGGATTCTTTTTCCAAGTAAACATGCATAGGATTGTGCTGGAGGTCACGTAGATCTTTTATTTCCTTCTTGTCAGCCCCTTTTAGTTCTTGGGGTTGTTTTGTGCTTGTTTTTAAATATAGAATGTGTTAATTAAAATGTTCCATATGAGAGAGTTTCTGTGCATCCTTAAGCCTTGTTAAGCATCTTTGAGTTATACTTTTCCCCCCTCTTCTTTTTTTTCTTTTTTTTAATTTGGATGGGCCCAAAGTGACAGTTTTCTTTTTCTAGAAGATGAAAAAAAAATGTGTTGCAAGGAAGCTGAACATATGAAAAGAGCAGCATTATTTATGCTCTTGAAGTACAGCCACATGAACTATGAACTGCCACCGAGTCGGACCCTCACAGACGGTTTGCAGTGTATATCGATAATTGAAAGACAAAATGTATTGCAAATGCTTCTTTGTATGCAAATCTGCAATGCTTTAATGCGTTTCAGCTCAGCATGTGATACATTCTTTACATACAAGAGCGGAAATTGCCACAGCAAAAGATCTAGCTATTTCTTTTGCCCTTATTCCTGTCAAGACAGGCTTGTTCCCAGAAAAGTTGCGGTGAGAGGATTTAAGTCTTCGCTGTGGGGTTCATTATATTTCAATATGAAACAGCAAGAAATGGAACACTGGGACCCAGTGTAGTGCAGGAGTTAGATATTACTACAGGTTGTGATGGGCAAGGGAGAGTCACGTTCAACCCCCCTCCCCCCAAATGGAGTAGGTTCCCAAAGTGGTGGGTCGCAACCCACCACACTGGGAAACACAGGCTTCTGTCCCTTTAAGGGGCAGGATGAAGAGGAAGGCAGCAACTCAATCTGTGACAGCTCAAGAGAGAGATCTTGGGGTGCTGGTGGACAATTCAATGAAGGTATCGCCCCAGTGTGCGGCAGCAATTAAGAAGGCCAATTCCATGCTTGAGGTAATTAAAAAAGGGGTTGAGAATAAAACAGCCAACATTATCATGCCATTGCACAAATCGATGGTAAGACCACACCTGGAATATTGTGTGCAGTTCTGGTCACCGCACCTCAAAAAGGACATAGTGGAGCTGGAAAAGGTGCAGAAGAGAGCGACAAAAATGATTACGGGGCTGGGGCACCTCCCTTACGAAGAAAGACTGCAGCGTTTGGGGCTCTTCAGCCTAGAAAAAAGGCACCTGAGGACGGACACGATTGAGACATACAAAATTATGCATGGGAGGGCTAGAGTCGATAGAAGGATGTTCTTTTCCCTCTCTCAAAACACCAGAACCAGGGGGCAGCCGCTAAAACTGAGGGTTGGGAGAGTTAAAACAGATAAAAGGAAGTACTTTTTTACCCAGCGGGTAGTTAATCTGTGGAACTCTTTGCCACAGGAGGTGGTGATGGGATCTGGCTTAGATGCCTTTAAGAGGGGATTGGACGGATTTCTGGAAGAAAAGTCCATCGTGGGCTATAGGCCATGATGGGTTGTGCAACCTCCTTACATCAGTGGTAGGCTACTTCAGAGTACCGGGTGCAAGGGAGCGGCAACAGATGCAAGCATCTTGTTGTCTCATGCCTCCCTGGGGCACCTGGTGGGGCCGCTGTGAGATACAAGAAGCTGGACTAGATGGGCCTTTGGCCTAATCCAGCAGGGCTCTTCTTATGTTCTTATGTAATCCCCAGGATTGCGCTGCTTCCCCAGGTGAAGGGGCTTGTGTTAGTCACCCCTCGCAGTGCTGCAGTGGGGGGGCATGTAGAGAGCCCTGCCCCCTGCAAGATTCCCAAGTTGCAGAATACGTTTAAAGCCACAATCACAGCCACTTCAGGTTTTGTGATCGTGAAATCGGAAGTGGATGCAAGCACATTTTAAACTTATTCTGCGGCTTGGGGAACCCTGCAAGGTAGGGGGCAAGGCTCCCTACATCCTCCCCCGGATTGCAGCACTGCCAGAAAGACTAAAAAAAAACCCTATTTACAATCTTGCCACACGCAAAAGAACCACACAGCCCTCCCCCTTTTCCAGCATCCCATTTTTCCATATTTTAAACGATGACTGCTCTAGATGCTTTGCAACCCACCTGAAATTGGCTCGCGACCAGTGGTGGGATTGAGGGGGAATGCGGGGGAACTCAGTTCCACTAGTTAAAATTAGGGCTGACTCCGCCCACTTCACTCTCCCTCCTCCCCCTCCCAATTCCTCTGCAAAGAGCTTTTCTTCTTGGTTGGCCGGCACTCAGAAGGTTAAAGGGAGCGACTCTGGATTCCTAGGGGGGCGAAGGCAGTGATATCATTCAGGGGGAACGGACCAGAACGGGCGTTCCTGATCCTAACGGGCTCCGTGGCTGGTTCCGGGTTCCCGACAAGTGCCAATCAAAAGTGAGTTCCTGTTCCTAAGTCATTTAGATCCCACTACTGCTCACGACCCACTGGTGGGTCCCAGCGCACAATTTGGGAACCACTGTTCTGCAACAGTGGTTGTATTTTGCACTGCTTCTGGGTTATTAGATTCATGTGTGATTTGTTTGTTTTAAATAAGCTGGTTTGGTTGCCATTTGTGCTTCAATGCATCTGGTTTTGTTTGGCTGCATTTCAAATGGTTGCAAGCCACCCAGGTCGGTCCTGTTGGGAGTGGAAAGGCAGGGTTGAAAATGCTGTTATCCGGCTGGAGGAAATAAATTAATAATGTTGTTTGCTTAGAAAAGCTGCTCCAGAGACCCAGCATCTGGCACCTGAACAGCTAAGGTGAATCAGAGAGCAAGAATCCAAAATGCGTTTCAAACCAACGTTGCAAAGCTCCACTCCTTTTTTTTTTCTTGCCTGCTTTGTGCTTACTGTGAATTGGGATTCTTTGATGATTTACGTTAATGAAAAAGGCTCAGAACAGTGTCAGATAACAAGGGTGGCCCTCCAACTGTCAGCGGGAAGCAATCGCAGGGGGCAAACTTTGGGATAAAGGGCAGTCATTTCTCAATTTCTCACATTTAGCATCATATTGAGACCACTAGGGGGTGCCATTGCTAACTGGGCAAGAGGCACTTTTCCAAGTGATGTTCCTCTTATGTTTATCAGGGGGAGAGTAATTGTCCCTCTTCACCCCTGCGCAGTCTTTCTAGTGGCTGTCGCTGGTGATCTGCCTTTCTTTTTAGATTGTGAGCCCTTTGGGGACAGGGAGCCATTTAACTTCATTATTATTACTATTTGCCTGTAAACCGCTTTGTGAACTTTGTGTTGAAAAGCGGTATATAAGTACCTGTTGATTGATGGATCGATCGATCGATCGATCGATTGATTGATTATTTGGATTTTCTGTCTCGGGCATGGAACGATCTTGTGCGACTTCTGTCAAATTGTGCCATCCATTCACGGGCTCTGTGGGTTAGCAGAAATGATGCAGCTGGGCCAAAATGGCTCCCCCTGTATCCAGGGGTGGGTGGGTGATGGGAAAGCTTGGGAGGGAAGCGGGGAATTCTTTCTCCTTACCCCTTTGAAAACTTCCTGTTTGCCAATGGGTCTCCTTGGACCTAGCTCTTTAGCTGGTTCACGTACAAGGGAAAGAAAGAGGCTGGGTGCCTCCAGGCAGAGGGGATAGGATCTGCCTCATTGCTATGGCCACCACTCCCCTGTGCCCCATTCGTCCCACCTCCCTGTCAGTAGTGTCATCTTACCAGTACGCTGGGCGGGTCTTCTGGGTGTTCGGCAGCGCGCTCGCTGCGTTCCGTTGCGTAATGGCGAAAGCCCGCCCGCTGCAGCGGCGGGCTTTTGCCATTACGCAACGGAACGCAGCGAGCGCACTGCCGATCACCCAGAAGACCCGCCCAGCGTACCGGTAAGATGACACTACTGCTCCCTGCCAAGTTCTGCCCGCTTCCTGCCCACCTACCCCCACCACTGCCTCACCTGGTGCAGTGAGATCTGGCAGCAGAGTTGTGGCATTTCTGTATCTTGAAGCAGCAAAATGACGGCCGATGGCGCGCTCTGTTGTTCACAGTCATGGGGCAGGGCTTCTCATGTAAAGTACTGTGTCCTTGGATGAGGTCCACACCCGGGCTGCCAAACAGAAGGCCTGTGGGCCTTGTGCGGCCTGCAGAAGCTCTTTACCCAGTCCTCGGGTTCTCCCTGCACCACGATCGTCAGCTCTCAGCTGCTGTGCTGTGCTGAGGTAGTCAAGGCAGAAAGGTCCGTCCACATGACAATTGGGCTCTCCCGTATCTTGAAAAAAATTACCAGGATTTGCATATTTTTCTGTGTCAGTTGTCGACAACAACTTCCCAAGGTGCTTATTTCTGGTCATTATCTGCAGGCAACACAAACCTAAGCCCCGGCTGTGCCTTGGGCTAAATGGCACCAAAATGGCCACTGTCGTATCCAATGGGGCCAGAACCAGTGGCGTCATTCACCTAGTACACTGGGCGGGACTTACCTTTGAGCGGCAGTCCGCCCGTTGCGTCACGCCGCGTTCTGCCGCTTTCCCGCCCACTCCACGGGCAGGAAAGCGGCGGAACGCGGCATGATGCAACGGGCGGACTGCCGCTCAAAGGTAAGTCCCGCCCAGCGTACCAGGTGAATGACGCCGCTGGCCAGAACCCCATTTGTTCCCTTCCCCCGGCCACTCCAGTGGGTCTCTTTGGAGTTGCATCTGCTATTGATGCCTGTGTATTGGCTCTGCAGCTTGAAAGGAACCATTGGATTCAGCAGCAGACTTTGCAGACTCTGGGTAATTAATCTCTGGAACTCCTTGCCAGAGGAGGTGGTAGTGGCAACTGGCCTAGATGCCTTTCAAAGGGGACTGGACAGATTTCTGGAGGAAAAGTCCATCGCAGGCTACAGGCTATGATGGTTAGTGCAACCTCCTTAGAGTTAGGCTGCCTCGGAGTGCCGGATGCAGGGGAGTGGCAAAGAGATGCCCGTATCTAGTTGTTTTGTGCATTCCCTGGGGCATCTGGTGGGCCGCTGTGAGATGCAGGAAGCTGGACTCGATGGGCCTTTGGCCTGATCCAGAGGGGCTCTTCTTATGTTCTTATGCCACTGTCTCCTCCCCTCACAGGCCTGATCCTCCCCTCGGGCCACCCTCCCTTCACCAGTTCCTTCCCAGCCCGCCTTACCCCGGCCTTCTCCCTGCCCCCAAAAGTCACTCCATCAGCAGGTGGAGACACTGCTGCCAGTGCCAAGGCGTCATCTTCTGGGCACTTTTTTCTTTATGGCACATTTACGACCCCCGACACCAGTGGAACAAGCATACAGGGCACCATGTCCTGAAATAACACCTAACATTTATATGGTGATTTCTGAAGGTACAAGCTCTTCTCATGAATTACCTTGATGCTTTCCTTATCAATGCACTGTGAAGTGAGAAAGTGTTTTTACCTCCTTATTGCCGCAGATATACTTAAGGCAAGCCAAGTGCGTTCATGGCAGAGGTGGGATGTGACTGGAACAAGTTGTGAGTCATAGCTTATTAACCAGTAGAGCATAGCTTAAATTAGCATAGCCAGTAAGCTATGCAAGCTTGTAACTACGGACAGTAGCGTTTCTGGGGAAGGCCAGTGCCCAGGGGTACACCACCAGGGGTGTGCCCCCCACCTAAAGGCGACATTTCCAGCACCTGCCACCTCCCCCCCCCAAGGCATTATGAGGGCCAATGTTGCTGCATGCAGTCTCCCCAAAACCTCAGAAGACTGAAAATCATCATTTCCAGAAGTGACTATTTTTGACCCTCTGAGGGCACAATCCTAACCTGGAGTTAGGCCAGCACAATTAGGCCAGCAGTGTTTAACTGGCACAAGGTCAATGTAAAGGCCATTCGAACCAATTTCAGAGTCAGGGAGGATGGCATACATCTTTGTGCTGGCCTCTCTGACTTTGAGTGGTCCAAAATACTTTACGGTATCTCTCGTGCTGGCCAAACATTGTTGGCCTAACTGTGCCAGCCTAATTCCAGGTTAGGATTGCACTCTGAGGGTGTTCTGAGGCCTTCTAGAGGCCAAAAACCATCACTTTTGGTTTACAGCCCTCAAAACACATTTTGAGGACCAGCAAAGCCACTGTGAAGTGAGAAAGTGTTTTTACCACAGTCAGCCTCTCTGACCGCCCGAAAACAGCTGCAGCATTCAGCCGGTACGCTGGGCGGGACTTACGTTTGAGCGGCAGTCCGCCCGTTGCATAATGGCACGTTCTGCCGCTTTCCTGCCTGCCCCGGCGGGCAGGAAAGTGGCGGAACGCGCCATTACGCAACAGGCGGACTGCCGCTCAAAGGTAAGTCCCGTCCAGTGTACCGGCTGAATGCCGCCGCTGCCGCTGCCCGAAAGCCTCTGAGGCCTTCTGGAGGTGAAACCAAAACCAAAACCAGTCAGTTCTGGTTTTCTTAGGCTGAGCTATGAGGCATATTTACCTGGAAGCAAGCCCCACTGAACATGTGGGATGCATAGGATTTCACTGTAGGAAAATCAGCCTCATATGATGTGTAGGTCACTTCTCAGAGTGCCACTTCCTTTGAAGAGCTGGAATCAGCAGAGTCTGCTGGCCTGATGATTCAGAAAGAAACGTCCATGCCCAGATGTTGGTGTTGTCACTGTGCACTCCACAAATCTGTGTTAGATTCTCATAATACATGTTACGTCAATACTCCTTGCAGACATTTTCATTCAGTGCCTTATTTGAATGGAAAGAATGGCAGTCTTAATGCAAGGGGAGAGTGGGGGGACCAAAAACGTCCCCCCAAACATCCCCCCTGCAGGGCCCCCTTTTTGGGGGACCAAAAAAGGGACATGTGAAACGTCCCTGCCTCAAAACCAAAGTCTTAAATTACCACTTTAATGTGATTTTTATTGCAAGCAATATAACCAGTTGTTAGCACCTCCAGAATACAACTTGGAAGTGCCGTGTTTTAATTGTTCTATGTGTTACTTTGCTGCTTCTACCGATCCTCAGTTAAGCCTTCTTCTATTAGAAGTGTTAAAGCACTGAATTATCGGGGGGGGGGGGATATAAAAGTGCAAATGACACACAAAGCCTTACACCTCTCGATGGCTAATTCAGAGCACAATCCTAACCTGGAGTTAGGCCGGCACAGTTAGGCCAGCAAAGTTTGGCTGGCACAAGGGCCATCATAAAAAGCATTTGGAGGACTCTCAGAGTCAGGGAGGATGGTGCATGTCTGTGTGCTGGCCTCTCTGACTCCGAGAGTGGTCCAAACATACCTTATGGTGTCCCTTGTGCCGGCCAAACTTTGCTGGCCTAACAGTGCAGGTTAGGAGTGTGCCCTAAATCACAATTCAGCATTCTTCTGGGGAGGAGGGGTGTTTGTCACTCCTAGTACTCCTGCTGGTATGAAACAGGCAGCAAAGAAGTACAGAACAAATAATTCTGTTTAACCCTTATTGTCTACCCTGCTTTCCTCTGAGAAGTGATGTACATAATAAATACACGTAACACTTGTTCTACATTTCTAAGCACTTTGTAAGTATTATCTTGTAATCCTCACAGTTCTTTAAGGTGAGTACTGCTAAGTGTTGTTATCCCCATTTTGCAAATGCAGAAGCTGTGGCAGAGGCTCACCTAATGAGTTTGTTGCTCAGGTGAGATTTGAAGCAGAGACTCCCGACTTGTAGATCCGTCTCTGGGCCACTTAACCAGCTGACAAATGCATTGTAGGTTGTTTTCCATCAAGTAGCATTGAGGGTCAGATAAGCAGGTCTGTGCCCTTGGTCAGTTCTGAAATGCTCAAGCCATTCCTTTCCTCTGTAGGTCACAGCAGAGAATTTCTGTACTAAGAGAGGTGGTGATCCCGGTGCATGCTATCAAATAAAGAGGTATCCAAAAAAATATTGAGTCCTGGGTGCCTATCAGGGTCGGCTCTAGGAATGGCATGGCCCAATGCGGGGAATTCCTGTGGGGCCCCCACATTCCAAGCAATGCACTTGTGATGCTGCTCGTGGCAACAGGCAGTAGTTGGTATGGCATGATTATCACCACCAACTGCTTCCAGGAGGCCCAGCCATTTGGAGGCAGAGGCAATTGGGAGGGCCCAAGGCAAAGCTGTTCTGCTTACCCCACTGAGTAATAGAAATCCCATTGTTGTTGTTGTTCAGTCGCTATGTCGTGTCCGACTCTTCACGACCCCCTGAACCATAGCACGCCAGGCCTCCCTGTCCTCCACTAGCTTCCTGAGTTCACCCCAATTTCATGTTCATTGCTTCGGTGACACTATCTAACCATCTCATCCTCTGACGCCCCATTCTCCTTTTGCCTTCGATCTTTCCCAGCATGAGGGTCTTTTCTAAAGAGTCCTTTCTTCTCATGAGGTGGCCGAAGTAGTTGAGCTTCAGCAGCTTCAGGATTTGTCCTTCCAGGGAGCAATCAGGTTTGACTTCCTGGAGGATTGACCGATATGGGAGGAGAGATCCCATATGCAGCATCATATACAGAGATCCCGAATGCAGCATCAGGCAATCTGTTCACTGCACTGGTGCGGGACCCCCAAAGTATGGGGCCCAGTTTTATGACATTGGTCACATTGGCTTAAGGCTGGCCCTGATGTCTGTAGGTCTCTAGGTGTGAGGAGTCTGAAACCTATGTGATAGGCACTAGGGAGAACATCTCTGTACATATTCCTGGTGTCCAAATATGGTGCACAGAGGGCATAACCAAGAAGGTGTTCTTAACTGATCAGAGATAAGCCACAGACCAACTCCACAAAGCATTATGGGGAGGGGCACCTTTCATTTCAACAAATAATTCTTGGGCTATTTGGGTAGATGGAGGCAGGGATAAATGCCTCTATTTGTGACTTGCAGTTCAGTCAAAGCAAGACACAGTTTGTATACTGGTTATATCATCCTTTGGGGCTTCAATGAAATAGGCAGGCTAACAAAATACAGCTGGTACCAGCAGAGGCGGATCTACAGAGAGGGCAAAGCTCTAAGTGTTGCAAGAAGCCTTACCCTGTCATGTAAATCCCTCCTCTCCCTTGCTGCTGTAGCCAGTAAGCAACGCCAAGATATTACTTTTCCCTGTGAGGATTGGCTAAAACGGTGCAGGAGAGGAGTGATTTCCACTGCAAGGTAAGGCTTTTTGCAAAACTTAGAGCTTTGCCCTCCCTTAGATCTGCCTCTGTGTACCAGAATTTCACAAAATGAGATTCAAAGCAAGTATCAGGGTTCCTTCCAAGGTGAATATTATGAGAAATTTCAAGGGATGCCAAATGAGTGTTTATTGTTGTAAGACAAGTGGCATTTATCTGGGGACATTAATTTACATGCCCAAATTAAACCATCAATCAAGTCAAGTTTTCTCTGTTTGAAGTCATCTCTTCTGGAAACTATCATAAGGGCTAGAAACAGCACTCTGGGTTGGAATGCGAGCTCTTCCCAGCTAGGGCTGACTTGACACTCTGCTCTCTATCAGTGAAGCTAAGCATGCCAAAAGGCAGCATTTACTTCCAGAGTTCTGGGAGGTCAGCCCAAGAGTTGAAGACCCTTTCACAAATCACATTTTATGGCTCATGCACTATGACATCAATTCATTGAGTGACTGGCGAGTGCAATTCAACCTTCCGTTTCTGGATAGTTAAGCCACATGAACTGGGCCTTTCCCCCCCCCTCTTCATCCAAATTAAGGGTACCCATGCCAGGAATTGAATATGTTCCCTTGTAGCATCATCATTTTCTTGATTTTCACTTGTGAAAAAGAGCTGCCTTTGCTTTTTAAGGACTATAAAGCAGACAGCTTTTTTTTTTTAATCACATCAGCATCTGTTGATAAGGCGGTATGTAAGCTTTCATGTTTAGCCTTTTAGTACTGTAAATGTATGAATGTGAGAGCTGGACCATGAGAAAGGCAGAGCGCCGAAGAATAGATGCTTTTGAATTATGGTGTTGGAGAAGACTCTTGAGAGTCCCCTGGACTGCAAGGAGATCCAATCGATCAATCCTCCAGGAAGTCAAGCCTGATTGCTCCCTGGAAGGACAAATCCTGAAGCTGAAGCTCAAGTACTTTGGCCACCTCATGAGAAGAGAGGACTCTTTAGAAAAGACCCTCATGCTGGGTAAGATTGAAGGCAAAAGGAGGAGGGGGCGGCAGAGGATGAGATGGTTAGATAGTGTCACTGAGGCAATGAGCATGAAATTGGGTGAACTCAGGAAGCTAGTGGAGGACAGGGAGGCCTGGCGTGCTGTGGTCCATGGGGTCGCGAAGAGTCGGACACGACTTAGCGACTGAACAACAACAACAAAGCTTTCAAGTTACGTCCTCATTATTCACTTTTGCATCTTCTTCCACTGAGCTCACAGAGGAATACTGTATGAGGATGATTCATTTTATCTTTAACAGTCCTTTGAGGTAGGTTAGGCTGATGGGACCACTAACAAGTCTCATGGCTGAAGAAATGTAAATCCAGCTCTCCCTGGCCAAGGTCCAGGGCTCTAACCACTAATGCAATACTGGCTGTCTGAAGTCTTCTCCAGGCTGAAAGAACAACAAAGATTAGCTCTGAAATTGCAAACCAAGGGCTACAAATCATAAGAACATAAGAAGAGCCCTGCTGGATCAGCCAAAGGCCCATCTAGTCCAGCTTCCTGTATCTCACAGTGGCCCACCAGGTGCCCCAGGGAGGCACGAGACAACAAGATGCTTGGATCCTGTTGCCGCTCCCTTGCACCCGGTACTCTGAAGTAGCCCACCACCAATGTAAGGAGATTGCACAATCCATCATGGCCTATAACCTATGATGGACCTTTCCTCCAGAAATCCGTCCAATCCCCTCTTAAAGGCATCTAGGCCAGATGCCATCACCACCTCCTGTGGCAAAGAGTTCCACAGATTAACTACCTGCTGGGTAAAAAACTCTCCCAACCCTCAGTTTTAGCGGATGCCCCCTGGTTCTGGTGTTTTGAGAGAGGGATCCCTCTATCGACTCTATCCCTTCCGTGCATTATTTTGTATGTCTCGGTCATGTCCCCCCTCAGGCGCCTTTTTTCTAGACTGAAGAGCCCCAAACACTGCAGTCTTTCTTCATAAGGGAGGTGCCCCAGCCCCGTAATCATTTTCATTGCTCTCTTCTGCAGAGCATGGAATATCAACCCAGGGAGGGCATTCTTCCCCAGCAAGTCAGCTGCCACCCCTGTCATGTACCTGCATGTATGCTGCTTCTATGCAGAGGGAGCATGTAGCATCCAAGTCCGGTACTTGCAGATATTCCAGTTGCCACGTCTTTGGGCCATTCCTGGCAGTTGGTAGATGAGGCAACTGTGGCTCTGGATCCAGTGCCAGATGTAACGTACGGGCTAGCAGGCTGCAGCCAAGGTCCTAAAATCAGAAGCCAAACTAATGCGTAAGCACAAATTCAAAATTCAGGAACACGTTCATGAGAGTGCCGCTTGCCCTCACCCTGGAATCCTTGATGTCAGGCCCAGTGATTTTCCACACTCAGCGATGCGTGGAAGCTGTGGCAATTCCCACATGTCTGGGCCTTGCAAAATGAGCTGGTCTTTGCTGACACTGAAAGGGGAATGCGCCCCATTTCCTTGCGCTATTAAACTCCTTAACAGCTTTTTAATTTAGCTGAAAGAAATACCATATCTAGATCTTTTA
Source organism: Lerista edwardsae (assembly GCA_029204185.1). NCBI lineage: Eukaryota > Metazoa > Chordata > Lepidosauria > Squamata > Scincidae > Lerista > Lerista edwardsae. The sequence continues at coordinate 4,508,567 of JAJKFI010000044.1, read as the reverse complement.
AAGACCACAGTTTAATAGCTGACTCAGTTCCACGAACTCTGGGGAAACACCTATTCAACATTTCATGTGCATGCATTCATTGTTTGCATGCATACTCTGTGAGCATTTTTCAGCTAAACCACTTCAGACGGCAGTGGTTTCTTCTTCCACTTGCATGACTGACTGCTTCTCTAGTCAAAAGGCATTCCATGTAGATAGAAAACTAGCAGGCCAGGTAAAAAGGGCATAGCCTGGTCCTCTTTCTAATCTTGTTTTCTATGTGCAAGACAGAGGTGGCATTGGGGTAGGCACAGGCTAAGGGCACATGCCCATCAGAGTGCCTCTCAATCTGCCCCTTGAACCATCAGTCTTGGTGGTGGCAGCAGCATCCAATTCATCATCGGGGCAAATTGGTGGATTGCGGCATACTAGGGGTATGCTTTTTGGGTGATTTTCCCCCAAAAATTCTTGATTAAAATAGCAAATTGCAATGTTATGTGTTTTTATTCTATGTCTCAATCTAAGTTATCATTTTTATTTATTTTAAATGCTTTAAAAGTGTACTAGATAGATGATACAGGCAGCGGTGTTATGCTGCTGGAACGCTGGGCAGGACATCCAGGTGATTGACAGCCCGCCCGTTGCGTTCCAAAGCGTTACGCCATTTGCATAACCAATTACGCCACTTGCGTACGTTACGCAAATGGCGGAACACTCCGGAACGCGACGGGCGGGCTGTCGATCACCCAGATGTCCCACCCAGCGTTCCGGCAGCATAACACCGCTGGATACAGGTGATATAATGTCAGTAGATGCAGCCACAGTATTATTTCTAATGGGAAAAGTAGTCTATTTTAATTTCTGGAAAATAAACACCAAAATGCAGTCTTCTGTGTTTTTATTAAGATATTTTAACTGCCAAAAGGTGGTTGTTAATGCCCAAAAAGCAGTTTTCAACAACAACAAACCCTACGTCTAGTTATGACATAAAAAGGGGTGTAGTGGCGCTGCGGATTAAACCGCTGTTGCTGAACTTGCTGACCGAGGTTCAAGACTGCGCGACGGAGTGAGCTCCCGTCGCTTGTCCCAGCTCCTGCCAACCTAGCAGTTCGAAAGCACATTAAAATGCAAGTAGATAAATAGAGACCACTTTGGTGGGAAGGTAACGGCATTCCCTGCGCCAGCCACATGACCACGGAAACTTGTCCTCAGGACAAATGCCGGCTCTTCGGCTTAGAAACGGAGATGAGCACTGCCCACTACAGTTGGTCACGACTAGACCATTTGGTTGTGGGGAAACCTTTACCTTTTAATTATGACTTACCTACAGCCAGCCTGGAATATGGTCTGTCTGTCTAAACCAGCAGTCACCAAACTCGTGGCTGCTATGCACTAAAAAAGTGGTTCCCGTCCAGACCATCACCGTTCCACTGCGGAGCACACCAGATGACCACCCAAAGTCCACAAAACAACACTCTGGGTGGCTGTGGCTGTAGCCTTCTGCTCCAGCAGGCTTTGCACCCGGATTTCTGGGCAGATACGACCATGCAGAGGATCGCTCTGTAGTGTTTGGGTGGTCATCTTGTGAGCAGTGCTGCATAACGTTAAGCACCACTCACAGGCAGGGTATCAACATTGTGCAGGATTCGGCCTGCGGGCCAAGGTTCGGCAAACGCGGGTCTTAAACCAACAACCTCCATTTTTAAGGCTCTAGGAGCTCCTGTTCTAGCAGCACTACCATGCTTGATTTGAGCCAACTTCTGGTCAGTTCCATAGCAAAGAAGCATTTTTCAGGAAAACGGCATGAATAGGGTGGGTGTCTGTTTCAAAATTAACAGATAAGCCTTGCAAAAAATACATGCAGTCTTGTTTATGGAGTGCAAATATCAATCAGACTATTTATATACCTTGCAAAAATGCGTGTAGTCTTGTTTATGGAGTGCAAATATCAATTGAACTGTATTTATATACCGCTTTTCAACAGGAAGTTCACAAAGCGGTTTACAAGCAAATAATGTTAAATGATTCCCTGTTCCAAAATAAAAATGCAAAACATCTCCAGCAACAGCCACTAGAAAAAACACTGTGCAGGGGTGAAGAGGGACAATTACTCTACCCCCCGCTAAATATAAGAGGAACACCACTTGAAAAAGTGCTCTTACTCAGTTAGTTAGAGCACACTTCTGAAGTCACACCTTCACAACCACTTTTGAGCAGGTTAGGCTAGCGCATAGGTGCCATATCCAGGCCCCAGGCCAGTAGGTTCACACCAGCCAAGGATGGCCAGTGTTGGTGATTGGAAAGGGCAGGGGAGGGTGGAACAGTGTACAGTGTGCAGGAGGTGTGGACTGATGGTTGAGCTGCTGGTACTGCCTGAAGCGAAGCAGGAAAATCTGCGGTTTGCTTTTGGATGGGAGACGAATGCCAGGCTGTGACAAGCTGCAGTACCTGTGGTGGCAGAACAGAGTCGCTGTGGAGCTGATTAGCTCACCGCAAGTGAGAGCTGCGGGGGAGTGTGTGAGGAGGCCAGCCGGCAAAGAACGGAATACGACCGTGAGGACCTGTCCAGGCTTGACTTGCGATTCCCTGCTGAGGCTTGATGGCAGCAGCCAAAGGAGAGAACCACACTGTGAAGGCAACATCTGGGCCTGAGGATTGGCAGATCACAAGAATACTGTAGATTTGTAAAAAAAACCCAATGAAAAAAATGGTGGTTTAGACTAGGCTGCTCATGTAAGCCGCCTTGGGCATTTGCTTCACATGGGAAAGGCGGGGTACAAATTCTTCAAACAAACAAACAAACAAACAAACAAACAAACTGTGTGTTTTGGGGCAGGTAGAAGGCAGAGGATGATGGAATGGGGGTGTTTGGGAGCAAGGGGAAAGTAAGGGGAAGGGGGGCCTGTGGGTGAACTGGGCCAGGGAGTGGGTTGACCTATGCCTTGGTAACATAGGTCAGATACAAACCTCCGTCCCTGGCATGTTAGGCCTTACCTGGGATGTTCATGTTTGTGTCAGACATTTTGCTGGTGCAGATCCAAATAGCCCCTTAGAGGGTTGCCCCACAAGCTGGGGGAAGAGGAAACCAATTCCCTTACTCCAAGTTGCACAACAGCCATCATACCATATGATGGATATGGTGCAGGCGTGTTGGTCTGCCTATTCCAGTGCAGTGTAGAATTGGGCTGCCTGTAGATTAAAAAAATGATGTTCTCTTGTTGTGTTATTGGCATCGGTGTAGATGGGGGCCAACTTTTATTTCTTAAAATTAGAAAATTGATCCTACTATTATTTACCATACTAAGGTATTCTTAGGGTCAAGTCCTTAACCAAAACCCTCAGTCCTGTCTTTGGGGTATTTCCCCTCATTTTTTGGGTGGAAAATTTTATGTATGTATTTTTGCAAAAATGTTTTTATAGATTTAGATATATTTACAAAGTGTTTGACAGGAATGCAGGCAGCATGTATGCTCCTTCTCAACCAGCATTCTAAAACCATATCAGAAAGCAGAATTTTAATTTTTTTTTTCCCCTCTCAAGAACTAAATGGTTACGTTATGGGAGGCAGGGATACAGGTCTTCTGTCACATCCATGCACATGTTAATTGCAAAATACTTCATGCATGCCTTGCAATGGGAAAAAATTAATTTGGATAATTGTTTTTTTCTGTGATAGTATTTTTAACACCAATCAAGGATTAATTATGAAGCAAGCCATGTACCATTTTGTTGTCAGAAGTTGCTCCTGGGCTTATTAGGTTTTCTCCCTGTGTAATAGCAGAATAGGGTTAGATAATGCCTGGTTTTTCCATGGAAAATACGTAATTTTGCCTGTTTTCTCAGATGTATGCCTCACTAAGATCAATGAGACCAAGAGCCCAATCCTATCCAACTTTCCAGCACTGATGCATCCATGCCAGTGGTCCAAACATACTTTACGGTGTCCCTTGTGTCAGCCAACTTTGGCTGGCCTAACTGTGCCGGCCTAACTCCAGGTTAGACTTGCCCTCTCAGAGTGTGACTGAAGGGGAGAGCAAAACAAGAGGTGGTTTGGGCTGTGTGTACTAGCATGCTTGAGGAGTTTCATTGCTAATTCTATTCCCCCCTCCCCCATAACACATCAGAGGAATTTAATTGCTAATTCCTTTTCCCTCTTCAGAAGCTGAGCCATTGAAGCCAGTTCTTGCCATTGTTATATTGCACGATCCTATTATATTTCCATTCTGTCTTGACCTCAGTTCTCTATGCCAATGTCCAGGGGACCTTCAAGTGGCTGCTTCTGTGGGCTGTATAGAACCAAGAGAAGTCCATCTTTGCTCTGAAACATCTCAAGAATATGTGGGGCAGCCCCGCCTCCACTCTCTCCCATTCAGCATTTGTCTGCCGATGCAAATAGTGAAGGTGGGGACAGTTTATCCTCAAGCGCAATCCTAGCTTGGAGTTAGGCCAGCAAAGTTTGGCCAGCACAAGGGACACCATAAAGCACATTTGGACTACTCTCGGAGTCAGAGAAGATGGCACACGTCTGTGTGCTGGCCTCTCTGACTCCGAGAGTGGTCCAAATGTACTTTATGATGTCCCTTGTGCCGGCCAAACTTTGCTGGCCTAACTGTGCCAGCCTAACTCAAGGTTAGGATTGCATCCTGGCTGCTGGCCTCTTTTTCAATCATGGTACACATTACAGAACAGAGAATTTACAGGCTGTATGTGGGTACGGGCACAAGACCTTCTAGTTCAGATGGCAAACTTTTTGGGCTTGGTGTGTCAAAAATTCAGAAAATGCCTAACTTGACTCTACTGGTGTGTCACCCACCCCCAAACAAAAGAGAAACAATTCTTTACATATTTATTTATTTATTTATTTATTTATTAAAAAAATACAGTCCAATTGTGTGTGATGCTAGGTATTATATAAAGGAATATCAAACAGCAAATAATTTCATTACAAAAATAAAATACAAGTAAATTAAACTCAGTTGTTGTCAGGAGTTGGTGAATGCTGGTGTGCCAGCCAAAACATCATAGTGTGTCGCCTTTGACACGCGTGTCATAGGTTCGCCATCACTGTTCTAGTTGCAGAAAGTTAAAGAAAAAGTCTTGGACAAAGATAAGATAAGATACTTTATTACGGTCAACCAACCAGCCAAAACAGAAACACAGAAAATTTACACAGAAACGTAAAATCAAGCATTTGTACACCCCAATTTCCTTCTTGCCAACTGAGCAGCATGACAGAAACGGGGAACCCCAAAAGATAGGTCCAGATCAGAATCAGAAAGAAGAAAAGCAATTTGTACTTCCTCCTGCAACCCCATTATATTACCGAGAGTGGGGAAAATAAATTTGACCCTCAGATCATCATAAATTGGAGATTGTAAAATAATGTGGTCGGTTGTCTCCACCACATTTTGAGAGCAGGGACACCGTCTCTCTAAATAGGGACACCTAGTAAAACGTCCCAAAAGGACTGATGAAAACAAAGCACTCAGCCTAGCTTTTGTGAAAGCAATCCTAAATTTGGGAATAGTGATGTTGAAAAAATATCTATCTTGGACAAAAATGTCTGGGTTTTGGATGTCCAGATAAAGGATCACCTACCTTTGTGAGAAAGCCAGATATGTGTTGGAATCTTCTTTTTATTCCCAGCAAATCTCGACGGCAGAAATGAGCTATTCTCTCCTGTTTGAACCTGCTCAGCTGTGGTCTGTACTAGCTGTGTAAGATGAAAGATTAACTCCTATCTTGACATCAAATTCCTCCACAAAGGGTTTGCCATTTGGAAATACGCAGCGGTTGCTGTGCAGACTGTGGGAAATACACGGAAGAAGGTGGTGCCGTTCTCACAGTGGAAAAGATGCCCCAAATAGGCTAGCCCCACTAGGTTCAAACCAGAACAATTTGCAAGGGAGCCTTTCATAGAAATTCCCTACCTGCTTTACATTCCTGAATAAACAGGTATGCATCCAGCCATGTCAGGCTACAGCCGAGTTAGATTTCAGCATGAGGGATTTATGCGCGTGCCCAGCCCTCCCACTGAAATCAAGGAGGTTTAAAAATACCCCACTTTGGCTGCATTTACTGGATGCCTTTTTGACAGCACCATGTTGTCTTGCACTTGTGCAATGTATGCATGTACAGCAAGCCACACAGTTCTTGTGCATTGAATGCTTCATTTCACTGTGCTACCCCGCCTCCATTGGTCCAAGAATAATATTCTGAAACATTTTTTTTTAAGAGGCACTTTTTCAAGGGTGCGCCTCTTATATTTAGCAGGGGAAGAGTAATTGTCCCTCTTCACCCCTGCGCAGTGTCTTTTCTAGTGACTGTTGCTGGTGGTGTTCTGCATTTTTCAGATTGTGAGCCCTTTGGGGACAGGGAGCCATTTACTTTATTATTTATTTGCATGTAAACTGCTTTGTGAACTTTGTGTCGAAAAGCGGTATATAAATACATTGATTGATTGAAAAAAAAAATTTATATATTGGTATGGGTAGGGTAAAGGGATAAAACATAGGAAAGGGTTACGAAGGTTCACACAAAAGGTACACATTGATTACAGCATGATCGTCTTCACTTAATTACTGTTTGCATACAATCTATGCCATCGTTTATCATCATCTTAATTGCCATGTATACAAATCTTACCAACTCTTATTCTTCATTATTAATTGCCTAATTATCAACAACCTAACACTTCTATATATTAATACATTAACTTCTAATCTTGATTTCAGTTCTTCTATCCAGTCATGAATTTACCACTATTTTTTGATAATATTCTGAAACACTGAACTGCCAGCTCAGTGCCGGCATCTTCATCGTTGTCCCAGGAGACAAAGGAGGCATGTCAGGGTCTCCGGAGAGGGTAGCATTCTGCGCATGTCACTTTGCACTGGGAAACACCCTCTCCCACCTCCAACCCTGACACGCTCTCTCTCTCCCCAGTCTGCCTTGCTGTCCCACCCCTCCCCATTCCGCCCAGCCCACCACCTTGCCAGCATTGGTAGAGATACTTCTCGCAGCCACTGCACACAGGGTCCTCCGTACCATTTGTGGCCATGTCCAGAAGAAAGGGACGTGGTGGTGCAGCGGGTTAAACCGCTGCTGCTGGGCTTTCTGACCAGAAGGTTGGGAGTTCAAGACTGCGCGACGGAGTGAGCTCCCGTTGCTTGTCCCAGCTCCTGCCAACCTAGCAGTTCGAAAGCACCTAAGTGCAAGTAGATAAATAGGGACCACTTCGGTGGGAAGGTAACATCTTTCCGTGCGCTACGGCGTAGAGTCATGCCGGCCACATGACCACAGAAGCTTGTCCTTGGACAAACTGCCGGTTCTACAGGCTTTGAAATGGAGATGAGCACCGCCCCCTACAGTCGGTCACGACTAGACCATTCGGTCATGGGGAAACCTTTACCTTTACCAGAAGCGCATGACTACATGTGCTTCCAGAAACGCAAGCGGCAAGGAAATTTATTAGTCAAACCATGGACAAACCATGGACAAATCCTACATGTTCACTTTCCCTCTACACCAGCGGTTCCCAAGCTGTGCACCATAGAAACTTCAGGCATCTTGGCACAAACATAGGGGCACAAGAAGATATCCCTGGTTACCCCTTCTATCAGTTTTCCTGGGTCTTGCATAATTTGGCCACCACCAACTTAGATTTTGTGGGATTTGGGTGCCATAATCTTGGCTCTCATGAGATCTTATGAGATTTGGACCCTGCCATCTTGGCTCTTGCAAGATTCTGCATGAATCTTGAATTCTGCATGAATCATGAATTCTGCATGAGATTTGGGCCCTGCCATCTAAAATGGCAGCATCCAGCTGAGCTGGAAAGGAGAGGCTTTGGGGCTCCATCACCCCACAAGTTTTGGAACCGCTGCTCTATACCTTTCAAAGCCCCATAGAGACTGATGTCACCTCTTGGCTGATGTGCCAGTAGAGATGGACAAGGGTGAAACATGTCACAGTAAAGATATAGCCAGAATATCAATACCTGAAAATTCTGTCCTGAGAGTAAAATGTTGCCTTTTGCAAAGATTATCTCCAAGGAGAATGATTTGCCTCAGTACTTCAATTGCAAGATTGCTTTGACTCTGACATTAGAGAACAAGAGAAGAATTAAAAGAAGGAACAAAAAGAAAAGTCATTTGGTTCTCCTTGTTGTTGTTCAGTCACTAAGTCGTGTCCGACTCTTCGCGACCCCATGGACCACAGCACGCCAGGCCTCCCTGTCCTCCACTAGCTTCCTGAGTTCGCCCAATTTCATATTCATTGCTTCGGTGACACTATCTAACCATCTCATCCTCTGTCGCCCCCTTCTCCTTTTGCCTTCAATCTTTCCCAGCATGAGGGTCTTTTCTAAAGAGTCCTCTCTTCTCATCAGGTGGCCAAAGTATTGGAGCTTCAGCTTCAGCATTTGTCCTTCCAGGGAGCAATCAGGCTTGACTTCCTGGAGAATTGACCGATTGGATCTCTTTGCAGTCCAGGGGACTCTCAAGAGTCTTCTCCAACACCATAATTCAAAAGCATCGATTCTTCAACGCTCTGCCTTTCTTATGGTCCAGCTCTCACAGCCATACATGGCTACTGGGAAAACCATCGCTTTGACTATGCGAACCTTTGTTGGCAGGGTGATGTCTCGGCTTTTGATTAAGCTATCTAGGTTCACCATAGCTTTCTTCCCAAGAAGTAAACGTCTTTTAATTTCATGGCTGCAGTCACCATCTGCGGTGATCTTGGAGCCCAGGAAAATAAAGTCTGTCACTGCTTCCATTTCTTCCCCTCCTATTTGCCAGGAAGTGATGGGAGTGGTTGCCATGATCTTAGTCTTTTTAATGTTGAGCTTCAAACCAATTTTGGCACTTTCCTCTTTCACCCTCATCAAAAGGTCCTTTAGGTCTTCCTCACTTTCTGCCAGTAGAGTGGTATCGTCTGCATATCTGAGGTTGTTGATGTTTCTCCCAGCAATCTTGATTCCAGCTTGTGAGTCATCCAGCCCTGCCTTCCTCATGATGTACTCTGCGTATAAGTTAAATAAGCAGGGTGACAATATACAGCCTTGTCGTACTCCTTTCCCAATTTTAAACCAGTCGGTTGTTCCATGTCCAGTTCTAACTGTTGCTTCCTGACCCGCATAAAGGTTTCTCAGAAGGCAGATCAGGTGGTCTGGAACTCCCATCTCTTCAAGAACTTGCCACAGTTTGTTGTGATCCACACAATCAAAGGCTTTAGCATAATCAATGAAGCAGAGGTAGATGTTTTTCTGGAACTCTCTTGCTTTCTCCATGATCCAGCGAAGGTTGGCAATTTGATCTCTAGTTCCTCTGCCTCTTCGGAAACCAGCTTGTACATCTGGTAGTTCTCGATTCACATACTGCTGAAGCCGAGCTTGTAGGATTTTGAGCATGACCTTGCTAGCATGTGAAATGAGTGCAATGGTGCGGTAATTCGAGCAATCTTTGGCATTGCCCTTCTTTGGGATTGGAATGTAAACTGATCTTTTCCAGTCTTGTGGCCACTGTTGGGTTTTCCAAATTTGCTGGCATATGGACTGCAGCACTTGGACAGCATCCTCTTTTAAGATTTTGAGTAATTCCGCTGGAATGCTGTCACCTCCACTAGCTTTGTTGTTAGTGAGGCTTTCTAAAGCCCACTTGACTTCACTCTCCAGGATGTCAGGTTCGAGCTCAGTGACTGTACCACTGCGGTTATCAGGAGCATTTAGATCGGCCTTATAGAGTTCCTCTGTGTATTCTTGCCACCTCTTCTGAATCTCATCTGCTTCTGTTAGGTCCTTGCCATTTTTGTCCTTTATTGTGCCTACCTTAGCATGAAATTGTCCTTTGACATCTCCAATTTTCTTGAAAAGATCTCTAGTCCTCCCCATTCTGTTGTTTTCTTCTATTTCTTTGCATTGCTCATTTAGAAAGGCCTTCCTATCTCTCCTTGCTGTTCTCTGGAAATCTGCATTCAGTTGGGTATATCTTTTCCTTTCTCCCTTGCTTTTGGCTTCTCTCCTTTCCTCAGCTATTTGTAAAGCCTCGTCAGACAGCCACTTTGCCTTCTTGCATTTCTTCCTCTTTGGGATGGTTTTAGTTGCTGCCTCCTGTACAATGTTACAGACCTCCGTCCAAAGTTCTTCAGGCACTCTGTCTACCAAATCTAAGCCCCTAAATCTATTTGTCACCTCCACTGTATATTCGTAGGGGATCTGATTTAGGTCATACGTGGAGGGCCTAGCGGTTTTCCCTACTTTTTTCAGTTTAAGCCTGAATTTGGCAAGAAGAAGCTGATGATCTGAGCCACAGTCAGCTCCAGGTCTTGTTTTGACTGCCTGTATGGAACTTTTCCATCTTTGGCTGCAAAGAATGTAATCAATCTGATTTCGATGTAGACCATCTGGTGAAGTCCATGTGTACAGTCGCCGTTTGTGTTGCTGGAAAAGGGTGTTTGCTATGACTAATGTGTTCTCCTGACAGAACTCTATCAGTCTTTGCCCTGCTTCATTTTGTACTCCAAGACCAAACTTGCCTGTTATTCCTCTTACCTCTTGACTGCCTACTTTAGCATTCCAATCCCCTATGATGAGAAGGACATCTTTTTTGGGTGTCAATTCTAGAAGCTGTTCTAGGTCTTCATAGAAGCGGTCAACTTCTTCCTCATCAGCACCCGTGGTTGGGGCGTAGACTTGGATTAGTGTGATGTTGAAAGGTTTGCCTTGGATCCAAATGGAAATCATTCTATCATTTTTGAGGTTATACCCCAGTACTGCTGTTCTCACTCTCTTGTTCACAATGAAGGCTACTCCATTTCTTCTAAGGGATTCCTGCCCACAGTAGCAAATATAATGGTCATCTGAATTAAATTCTCCCATTCCTGTCCACTTTAGTTCACTAACCCCCAGGATGTCGATGTTCAGCCTTGACATCTCACGTTTGACCACATCTAGCTTGCCTTGATTCATAGATCTGACGTTCCAGGTTCCTATGTAGTATTGTTCTTTGCAGCATCGCACTTTCCTTTCACTTCCAGACACATCCACAGCTGAGCTTCCTTTCAGTTTTGGCCCAGCTACTTCACTCTTTCTGGAGCTACTAGTACTCGTGTTCTGCTCTTCCCCAGTAGCATAATGGACACCTTCCGACCTGAGGGTCTCATCTTCCAGTGTCATATCGTTTAGCCTTTTTGTTCTGTAATCCATGGGGTTTTCTTGGCAAGAGTACTGGAGTGGGTTGCCACTTCCTTCTCCAGCGGACCACGTTTAGTCAGAACTCTCTGCTGTGACCTGTCCATCTTGGGTAGCCCTACATGGCATAGCTCACAGCTTCATTGAGCTACTCAAGCCCCTTCGCCACGACAAGGCAGTGATCCATGAAAGGGATTGGTTCTCCTACCCTTCTCCTTTTAGCCCAAGGACAGCAATGCAAAGATAATCTTATCTCAGCTGCAAGTTTGGGTTCTGAGGAAATATTTACTCTTCTTTCTTACATTGTAGGCATAGCAAGCGTGTTGCAACACACTCCCACAGTAAATTGGTAACGAGGAAATGGATTTGGGAAAAAAAAGGCTCCTATGATTTATTTTATTCTGGCGTTTACAGAGCTATCAACTGGAGTAATGCAAACAGAGTTACAACCTTATTGTGCAAATACTCTGCATATTAAACTAATACGCGTAGTAAAATACTACGCTGCATGTGTGCCAATAGTCATTTGTTCCCGTTTAGAGCACTCTGTAAAATGTCATCTAATTAAGAAGGCTGAGCATTATTCTGTTCTTATATGCAATGAAGAAGCACAATTATTTTTATTTTTTTTTACTTATAAGTATAAAATATGTTATAAATATTTTCCCCAGGCTGTAACTACACAAGGCTGGGGCAAAAGACAGGGGCATCCCTCTGCCTGAATTGTTCTCAGCTGTCACCACAACACTCTATATTTTGAAACATACACACAGTTATTTATATTTATAGAATGTTCACCCTACCTTTTCCTCAAAAATGCCTCAAGCCAGCTTGCAAAAATTACACAATTTTTATTATGCATTATATACCAAAACCCAGCAAGATAAAACAGCAGAGGAAACATTCAAAGGGAACGGCAATATGAGCCTATATAAAAAGAATCACAAATATCATTAAAAGCCATTCAAGTCAAAGAGAAGACAATCTCCCTTGTGTATCTGATTCATTGGGTGTCAGATAGCAATGATGACATTAAGCAAACATTGCCTTCCTTGATCTGGGTTTTTCACTTTCTCTGGTAGCTGCCTGTATAACCTCTGAAGGTGAGGGTGGGGCTTGTATTGGATAAGGATCTCGAAAGAATGTCTGAATTGGTAGGTGCGTTCTCTTGAGAGAAGAGTGTTCTGGCTAAATCATGCTGTAGTGCAACAATTCATTTCTTCAAATGTCGCATGTAGTCAGCAATGAGGACACCTGCCTTGCAGCTCAGTTTTGAAAATATTAACTCCAGTAAGCATCACAAGTTAACTTATAGTACACGGCAGTCCTATCCCTGCATACGTAAAAATAGGTGTGAGGATAGGATTGCAACCAAAAAGATTTAACTTCTACAGTATTGTTTTAGTTTGTTCAATTCTCACATTTTATACCATGCTTCTTCCAAGAGTGGTGTGGTATTAATGTCATACAGACGTGGTGGTGCTGTGGGTTAAACCATGGTTGCTGAACTTGCTGACCGGAAGGTTGGGAGTTCGAGACTGCGTGATGGAGTGAGCTCCCATTGCTTGTCCCAGCTCCTGCCAACCTAGCAGTTCAAAAGCACCTAAAAATGCAAGTAGATAAATAGGTACCACTTCGGTAGGAAGGTAATGGCGTTCCGTGCACCTTGACATATAGTCATGCTAGCCGCATGACCACGGAAACTTGTCCTCAGGACAAACGCCTGCTTAGAAACGGAGATGAGCACCACCCCCTACAGTCGGTCATGACTGGACCATTCGGTCGTGGGGACACCTTTATCTTTCCTCCAAGGAGCTCAGGGTGGTGTACATGGTTCCTCCCCTCCTTTGATCCTCACAACAACCCTGTGAGGTAGGTGAGATTGAGAGGGACTGGCCCAAGCTAATAGATGGAGCACGTGCAGTTTCTCTTCAAACTTGAGGCTTTGTGCACTTTAAACTCAAGTACGACCTTGAGTAGGTTGTGTGCAGAATCTCTATAGAACTAAATGTGCTTGCCTGCTGAAATCTGAACCTGCCACTTCTATTAGCCAAGATTTATTTCTCACTTTTTCCCCCTGCAAAGCGCATATTTTGCAACTCATAAACGCAAAGGAAAAAAGTCGCTCGAATCCCGCAGCCTTTAGCATTCCGAGTCTTGTAACCCTAGCTGCTCATAACAAACCATGCGCAAGCAGCTTTTTGCCTAAAAACGAAAGTAACAGAGAGAGAGAGAGAGAGAGAGAGAGAGAGAGAGAGAGAGATTGAATAGCAGGGTCCAAAGTAAAACAAGTGCGGTGTTGTCCGAAGCACATGTTAATTCAGCACAAGAGATCAAAGGATGTGATGTAACTTTATAGAGAAACAGGTCAGGCAAGCCCAGGTAACTCAGGAAGGCAGGTTGCTAATTATTCCCTGAAGAAAGCAAGGTGTACGGTTACACTGCTACAGTGCAGCGAAGTCAGGAGGTCAAACTTTCCCAGTAAGGAACTCACCTGGGGACTGCCTGGTTCCATCATACAGATCCAGCTGCCTCTCACACCCACCCACTATACTTAGAAAAATGGGAGAGAATGAAACCAGCTTCCCAAACCCTCCCTTGCAAGGTAAGTGCCTGCAAAGAGTGAGATCACCATTGTTGTCCGCAAGGAGCAGGGATTAAGATCCAAGGCAGGGACTGGTTGATTTTCAGCAGCTAGAGGCAGAAGCTGCCTGTCAGACAGGGTGGAGGCCGTGCCTTTGCACGTGGATGTGAGGAAGCAGCAAAATCCAGCCCCTTCCTGTCTTCTTTTTATGGTGGGCTGTTGGTTTTGTGAGTTCCTGAGTGTTTTTGCAAAGGCTGCCTTAGTTCAGAGGAGCCAAGGAAAGGAAGGGCTCCCCTGTTGCTAAAACGTGTGTTGTTTTAACAAGGCTGGAAAGTGCTATTATTTGATGGTACTAAGCACCCCCCCCTTCTAGATCCTAGTGGGTTTCGTAGGTTGTGATTTGTGTGCGGGCAACAGACGGGGTGGGGAAGAATTGAGCACATGGACATTTTACTTCTGCTTCCAACTAAGAAAAAGTTAACTTCTGAACAAAAGTGCAACAAAATTCAGTACAATATAAGCACTTAAAAATGTGTCTGGAGATGTTCTCCTGGACGTTTATGGAGGAGATCATTTTATCTGTGACAAATGTGGCAAATTTATCTGTATAAGTGAGGGTCAGTTCAGGTTTAGGGGAGACATTGGGAAACTGTCCCCCGTCCCCGTCCCCGTCCCCGTCCCCATGAACTCTGGGTGAGTTCATGTTGGGACTGACCTTGACAGATGGGATAGGAGAGGGGAATGTCACAAGTCATCCATGGTGGCCAAGAAAGTCGTTTCGCCATCACCATGCAAAGTCTGTGAGCACAGAGTACTCTCAAGGACGGCACTAATGAGTTCCCTGCAGCTGCTCTGCAGTTCCTCCTCCTGGCCCTCGTAGCAGCTATTTAGTGGAGCTACTTAGCCATCTCCTAAATGTGTATCATAGAATCATAGACTTGGAAGGTTCCTACAAGGTCATCTAGGCCTGTACCAGAAATTCTCCCAGAGCATCTCTAGTAGGTGCCTGTCGAGCCTCTGCTTGAAGGTCTCCAGTGAGGGAGAATCCACCACCTCCCTCGGCAATCTGTTCCACTGTTGAACCGCCCTTATCATCTAGGAATTCTTCCTGATGTCCAACCGGAATCTCCTTTCTCTTGCAGTTTGTGCCCCTAGTAGTAACTCCCACTGAGTTCAATAGGATCTGGTTATGCATTGGGCTGGGGGCCATCCCTCAAGGTTTGCATTTCCTAAAAGGGTTCAGAATAAGCAAGGACAGAGAACTCAAAGAGATACAGAAAGTCTTAAATGTCAAAGGATGTTTGTCAGGTAGGTGGACAAGGAAACAATGTGGCGTGAGGAGCAAAATCCTTGGACATTAAATCACTGTTTGTTTTCTGCCATGGAAATCGTTAGGACTCAGGAACACCACTCAGGGTTCATGTTCATCACTTCACAACTGCAATATGAAGAGTGTGTCAAAGAGGCATGGCAGATCAAGCATCACAGGCAGATAATTCTGAAAAAAAGCACTTGATCTGGCCTGAACCTTATTTGTCTTACTGCATTTTCTTTTTGTTGTTGTTGTTCTGGGCTTGTTCTTTTTCTTTCTCATTTCATTGCTGAACGTTTTGCCATGACAATTGAGTTACCTGCACGTTCACTCAGAAGTAGGTTTCACTGAGGACACAATCCTAAGCTGGAGATAGGCTGGCACAGTTAGGCCAGCAAAGTTTGGCCGGCTCAAGGGACACCGTAAAGTATGTTTGGGCCACTCTCGAGTTCAAAGAGACCAGCACACAGATGTGCGCCATCCTCCTTGACTCTGAGAGTGGTCCAAATATGCTTTACGGTGGCCCTTGTTGCTGCCAAACTTTGCTGGCCTAACTGTGCCAGCCTAACTCCAGTTTAGGATTGTGCTCTGAGTTGAAAGGTCTAAAGGTTCCATCCTATCCAACTTTGCAGCACTAAAGCTGTGCTGCATCCTGCTCTTTGGGGGCAGTCCTACAGGCATCCTCAAAGGGAAGGTTTGTTTCCTTACTTCGGGGCTGCATCAGCACTGGAAAGTTGCAGAGGATTGGGCCTTTAGTCCCTGTTAAGTGTTTTGCATTGCAGCCTTGGATACACCCAACAGGCATTCTAAGCAGATCCTGGTTGTTTTCCCTTTCTTGTGCCTTCTTGTTAATAAGGGTGAAAACACTCTGCATGTTATGAAGTTCTTCAGGACTTCAAATGTGGTCCAAATGGGAGGACTCTGAAGCTCTGCTTAATATTCCCATTTCAAACGGCTTAGAAAGGACCACACTGAGAAGAAGAAAAAAAAGGAAGGGCGCAATCCTAACCCGAAGTTAGGCTGGTGCAGTTAGTTCAGCAAAGTTTGGCTGGCACAAGGGGGATCATAAAGCACATTTGGAGCACTCTCGCAGTCAGGGAGGATGGTGCATGTCTGTGTGCTGGCCTCTCTTGAGTCAGAGAGTGGTCCAAACAAACCGGTACTTTATGGTGTTCCTTGTGCCAGCCAAATGTTGCTGGCCTACCTGTGCCAGCCTAACTTCAGGTTAGGATTGCGCTCTAATAGACAGTCCAGGAAAGGTTTGCTGCTTTTGGAAGAAACGGTTCATTGTGACAGAAGATTTCATTTCGTTTTCCACCTCGTGATTTTTTTTCCGTTCTTCCAGGATGGTTTGGAGTGCCTCAAGCAAGGAAGCCTCCTTAAGATGCTAATCTAGGGTTTCATGGACCTTCCTCTTTAGGATAATCACCCTCAATTATACTCTCCACTTGAGTCATTCCACCTATCCCTTAATCTTCCTTAGGTGTGTAACTGAGACTGATGAAGTTTTATGTTCCAGCCATGTTGAAAGGCCTAGGAAGTTTGTCGTCACGGCCCCTTTTCACATGTAGTTGTCGGGTGGGATTAACCTTATTTCTCCTTTGCCTGGCAGCAGTACTTCCTAGGAGCCAGAAACTGGTGAGGATTACGAAGAGTTGCCACGATTTGTTGGCAGAAGCACCGGGCCTGCAACAGCTGCATAGAGGGCAGAAATCCACATGGATGGCTTGTAACAAAGTTTGTAGCAAAGTCATTTTCATGCTGATTTCTGACAGCCGGCTGCTTAAGGCCTAGTTCTGGCATGATAAATGCCTGTCAGGGCTGTACCAATTATGACAAACTCATGTTATTAAGGGCACAATCTTATCCTGGAGTTCGGCCAGCGCAGTTAGCAAAGTTTGGCCGTCACAAAGGACACCGTAAAGTATGTTTGGACCACTCTCGAAGACAGAGAGGTCAGCACACTGACTTGCGCCATCCTCCCTGACTCCGAGGGTGGTCCAAACACGCTTTATGGTGGCCCTTGTGCCAGCCCAACTTTGCTGGCCTAGCTGTGCCGGCCTAACTCCAGGTTAGGATTGTGCTCTTAACATTCCTAAAAAAAATCCCTGCACATAAAAAACCAACAAAAGGAAGAGAGAAAACTTAGGGTGAGTGAACTGTTCTCTCTGACACTTGGTTCCCTGGGTGAAATTAAGCCATTGAATGAAGGAACCTGCCATCATGCAAGCTCTCACCTTCAGTCTGAAGTGACACAGCCCAGGTACAGATTTACAGTGCGAATTAAGGCAATGAGCATCTTCTGTTCACAAAAAGGGAAATGTACACTTCCTCTTGATTGCAGTCACTTTTTTTGCTGCTTCAGACACAGGCACATGTTATGTACCTCGTTCCCAACTCTTTGTTCCCTCTATTCCATAAGAACATAAGAAGAGCCTTGCTGGATCAGGCCAAAGGGCCATCTAGTCCAGCTTCCTGTATCTCACAGTGGCCCGCCTGGTGCCCCAGGGAGGCACGAGACAACAAGATGCTTGCATCCTGTTGCCACTCCCTTGCACCCGGTACTCTGAAGTAGTTGCACAATCCATCATTGCCTATAGCCCACGATGGACCTTTCCTCCAGAAATCCACCCAATCCCCTGATAAAGGCATCCAGACCAGATGCCATCACCACCTCCTGTGGCAAAGAGTTCCACAGATTAACTACCCACTGGGTGAAAAAGTGTTTGCTTCCTGTAAGCACTTCCCTCTGTTAAAGTGACAGGCATTACTTCTAAAGCACATCTCGATGTAGATCAATACATGCATTGTCTCTGGTGTGCACAGTTGTTTCTGTTACTGCCGTTTCCCTCCTGTGAGTGCCACCATGCTTTGATGTTTGACACATGCTGGAATTGAGTACCAAGGAATATGTCAAACCATCACTCTGTGCCCAGCTAGCAGCTGTCTTTTTGACCAATATTGCACCGCGTCTGCAATCAATGGTTCAACCTGAACCTGCTTTGCTGTGGCCAAAAGTGGGGAGTCTGCATTATTTTATCTGTGTATTTAACCAGCATTAGGCAGCTGGGTGGCAGAGGCATTCAAATTGTTGGCTAATGCTTCTGACAAATGATTTTCAGCAGCTTGTCAAAAGTGACTTGCTTGATGGCCTGTGCTGTGTATGAATTTCCTCTAAGCAGCCGTCTTTGTGGAAAGGAGGCTGATAAGAATTCCTGAGGGCTAGTAACATTTTTGGACCCACAGGTTGAGTATCCTTTAGCTGGACTGCTTGGGATGGGAAGGCATCCTGATTTTGGATTTGTCTGGATTTTGAAACCAACCAACCAACCAACCAACCAACCAACCAACCAACCAACCAACATACCGCTTTTCAACACAAACTTCACAAAGCGAACAATAAGTTCACAGGCGAATAATAAGAATAATAAGTTAAATAGCTCCCTGTCCCAAAAGGGCTCACAATCTAAAAAAAATGCAGAACACCACCAGCAACAGCCGCTAGAAAAGACACTGTGCTGGGGTGAAGAGGGACAGTTACGAACGCCACTTGAAAAAGTGTCTCTTGCCTTTTCACTGTTACCCTTTTGGGCATCTGCTGGGATCTTTGACAGTTTTCAACAATGGAACACACTACAGAGCAGAGAACTTACAGCCTGTACATAGGCATGAGCACAACCCCTTCTAGTGTTCACACTACAGAAAGTTTAAAAAAAAGCCTTGGCCAAGTCTTGGGTTTCTGATGTCCAGATAAGGGATAATCTACCTATATTTGCATCACACTGGTAATGTTTGTTATTTATATAAAGCCATCTGCTGAGGGACAGGGTGGGAAAAAGAAATAAGTAATTAACCCTTTGTCTCAGACCTCTCCCAGGTATTTACATGCTAGAACAGTGCCACTTTTCTATATCACTCTCTCTTCTGTCTTTTCACCTACTTTCACATTGCTGAATTCCAAAAGACTTTTCAGCTCTTTGCAGGCGGAACTGTGAATGCACCACACATGATTTTGACGGTGTAAGTAGTTCCTGCAAGGAGTTTGGTCCCAGATGCTGATGGCAGCTGGAAGCTGGGTTTCGTGTCTGTCTGTTCTTGGATTTGCATGGAATTAAGCATATGTCAGTTTGACACTGATACCAAAGTCTTCTGTGTGCGATACACGAACAGTGGTGGCTCAAGCTTCCACATGTTCACCATCCTCCATAAATGTCTACCGAGTCTTTCGACTGGCAGCCTGCAGTGGAACTTCAGAGGAGCTCTCCCTATGATGTTATTTCTTCCAGGAACAGGCATTGTGCAAGAAAGACACAAAGGGGCATGTGCCGGTTAACCACACGCACTGAGCTCACCACATGTTCCGCGCTTGTCTGCAGAGGCGAGCACCGAGAACAGCAAAAAAGGTTTCCCTGTCTTCAGAACCTGCCCCTGCAGAAAGATCCTGAACAAGTGCTGGTCAAGAGAGTGGTGCCTCAGGTGCATGACTCCTGTCCCCAGAATGGATCTCATCAGAACAGGGCTACGGTCAGTGGTGCTATCCAGCCGGTACACTGGGCGGGACTTAACGTTTGATCGGCAGTCCGCCCGTTGCATCATGCCACGTTATAATAATAATAATAATAATGCATGTATTTATATACCGCCTTTCTTAAGATCACTAGATTTCTCTAGTGACTGTAACTCAAGGCGGTTTACATGGGCAGACTTTATTCATAAACCCGAAGGTTTTTACAATTTACAGAATGTTCTATCTTTCAAGAACTACACACATTCAGATCTTCCTTTCTGGATTTAGCCTTCTTTCTTTAGCCACCTGTCTGTCTTCTGCTGGCTGATGCTTCCCTGCTCTCACCAGAGACGCAGCTGACTCTCAGCACACTCCTCCTCCCACGAGGCAGCTGGAGCTCAGCTTCTAATCAGCTGCAGTTGCAAGGTCTGCCGCTCACAGAGACTTCCGGCAGTCCCAAGCTCACGACCTTGAGATCTTCAGCTGTATCTTCGGGCAAACGGAGGCATTAACCCTCTCGGCTAAATCTTCTGCGTTATGCTGCGTTCCCGCATGCCAGGGAAGTCCCACCCAGTGTACCGGCTAGATAGCACTACTGGCTACAGTCTCTCTGCCACGCAATGTTCTGTCTCCGACTTAAAGCCTTTTTCACACCATTCTAGGGTGTGTCAATACCAAGGATGTTAGATAGCTGGATAGGCCATGACGTCACAGACTTGAAGCCGTGGATTTACTAAAATGGCTGACTGAATCATTGCCGCGAACGACGAGGTTTGCCGCCGGAAGGGCTCTCTCGCTCGCACGGCGCGCGTGTGAAAGTTAATTTTATGGGGGGGGGTGAGTGTAGAAGTTTAAAAAAATACTCTTAATAGCCTAGAAGTAAAAAAGAATTACTCTCCTATTGACAACTACTTGTGTTATGAAGAGATTTTAATGTAATATAATTACGCGGAATTAAACCTTGGAATTGCATATTAACTCATAATATGGTTACCACTGATGTTTCTCCACGATCACACGTTGTTATTTTGGTAAGTTTTTACTTCAGGAGTAAACGATTAAGCGCTAAACATCATGCGAAAACCCATTGGAAATGCTTGGAATGAGCAATGTTTTGGACATACTGTCATGGCCGCTAAGCCCGCCTAGTGGAGTCAATGCGTTCCCATTCATTCTAAAGGAAGGGCCTAGCCCTGGTCAATACGTGTTGCAGGAGAGGGGGGTTGCAGGGTAGGCCCTGACCACAGCCTGTTTGCATTGATTGTGTCAAAAGACTCTATGAGTTTACAAGCTTGTGACTGCCGGAGCGGGGGGGGGGCGCGCGCGGTCCTGGCTACTGGATGCGGGGTGTGCGGGAACCTGCACGCAGTGAGCCTGGACGGCCTCTCGGCGCAGGGACACACTGGCTGGACACCAGTAGCTTTGCCATAACCTATTTAATTTGGTCAAAGTCTTTACATTCATGGGGGCCCGTTACCTCACGGGGACCCCACGGGGCTTCCCATTCTCTAACATGAACGCCGTCATCTTCTGCCGCCTCACCCCATCCGGCCACGGTCTGGGAGTGCGTTGGGGGGGTCGCTTACCCCTTCCGGGATGGTCGGTCACCCCAATATAGCTCTTGAGGGTCTCTCTTGGGTGGGTGTTGACCCCCTGGATGCTGGGGCTCTGGTCCCCGGGTGCTCTGATCTCCAGTAGCCAGTTGGCGTGTGCTCCCGTGCCAGCAAGGGCAGCTCCTTTTCAGGGGGGACAGTCATCAGCCTGAGAGGTGCCCCCCACGGAGGCTCACCCACCACCTCTTGGCCGGCTGGGATCTCTTCCCCGCAGCAGGGAGCCCCCTGGGCTCCCTTACAGGTCCAGGCAAAGGGAGGAGGGTGGCCAACCCCCGGGATCCCTCTCCTTGCTCCACCTCCGCAGGGACCCTCTGCTGTCCAGGCTCCTTATGAACCTCTCCCCAGCTTCCCTAGACTCCTCCCCTTCCTCTCGTGAGACTGAGCCTGGCCTTTGCAGGATCCTCCCCCTACCCTGAGAGTAGCCCCTGGCCAGTTGCACGTTGTTCAAGCCTGGCCAGGGAGCTTTAAAGGCTCAGTCCCCTGCCTGGCAGGCGTCTCCTCCCTCTGGGGGTGTTGCTGGGCAGGGGCTGGGATGACAAAGCTACATCAGCGGCGTAGCTACTGTAGTGCAGAGGGTGCAGTTGCACTGGGCAACAAGCTTTAGGGGGCAACAAACTGAGCTTGACACTAGTGGCCAAAGTTGTGAAAACCTTGGTAATTACAGATAATATTATCATGTAATATATCACTGGAAAGGTAACTGAATGCAGAATGCAATGAAACAAACCAGGGTGTAATATCTTTACTCTGTCAAATGTTATGGTTGGGGGGAAAAAACCAAGAAAACAAAAAATACAACTGTGACCTCACCTCACTTCCGTTTTAGGGGCATCATTTTGCCCACTGCACTTGGCTACACTCTCATTAGCTATGCCCCTCCTCTACAAACAGAACCATGAGTTTGGGGACACGCCTTTTGGCAGCAGTTCTGATCACATGCATTAAGCCTACCTGTGTAGGGTTTGTACGCACTAAGACACTGTTAATAAAAAAAGCCTGCCCTTTCCTTCTTGCCATTCTTATCACCTCTTTATCATCACCTTAAGCAACTGTTTTGGATTGTGATGTTGAAAGGCATGTGGTTTCAATTTCACTCGGCTTAGCAGGAAAGTTGAAGCCAGCAGGGTGTGGTTTTTTTGGAACAGGTAGAAAGTAAACATTGAAGAACAGGACTTTTGATGGCTGCGTGTGTAAAACCGGCACTCAGAAGGGATCTGAGAGTGTATGAAATATGGCTTTGAATACTTGCGGAGTTGCTTTCCGGCACCACACATGCTAAGCTCAGCTGGTTCATTTGTAGCCCCCTTACAAAGCATAATTCTTTGGGGTCAGGGCAAAGATCTTCTACTTGTCCCAAGTGTTTGGCACAGAAGTCAGGGCTAATTAGGAATGTTATCTGTGTGGCAGCATCAGAAGCAACCCAGGTTTCCACCCTTTGGCACATGTGTAGAGCTGGTGAATTTTGGTTTGTTTGTTTGCAAGTCTGAAGAGTCAAAGAATTGTAGAAGGATATGGAAAATATTCGTGTGTCGAGTTCAGCTTTCTCATCTGATTTGTATTAAGGTTACTTAAAGGGCAAACCAGCCTTAGAAATTGAGGTGCCATTCAAAGCACAATGGGATCAAGACCAGTGATGTCATGCAGGGGGTACGCGGGGGTACGCGAGTACCAGTTTCTAGGATTACAGCTGGCCCCGCCCATTCACCCACCCACTCATCGACTCCGCCCCCTGCAACGTTTGAATTTCATGCACGTTTGAGTTGCCTGCACGTTCTCGGAGCCTTGCCTTTCCTTGCCACTGAAAAATGAGTTGCTCTGGGGTTTTAACATGATGCCAGGCCTCCTTAACATGTTCAGGGGGTGCTGTGGAATACTGTTGCAACTGTTGGGTCAGTTTAAAATCATCTGAGGCCTCAAAAAGGGCTTTTTTCATGTCACTTCCTGCCACGACATCACTTCTGGCTTATGACGTCACTTCCGGTGGGTGGGTCCTGACACGTGCCAATCAAAAGTGAGTACCTGTTATTAAATCATTTAGATGACACCACTGATCAAGACCCTTCTCCAAGCCTAAGCAGCCCCTACCCCTTCCCCCACCATAACTCCTCCCCCATCAACAAAAACCTCTCTCTCTCTCTCTCTCTCTCTCTCTCTCTCTCTCTCTCTCTCTCTCTCTCTCTGGCATCTGGTTCCCAGACACAGCATACCAAGCACCAGATTTGGAAGGGGAGCGAGATTTCCCCCCCAAGTCTAATCGTATTTCCACTAGTGCCACAAGAGCCACACCTGGTGGGCCACAGTGAGATACAGGAAGCTGAACTAGATGGTCCTTGGTCTGATCCAGCAGGGATCTTCTTATGTTCTTAAGCCAGGGAAATGGATTTGAAGGAGAGAGGGCTTGGAGGTGGATGGGAAGGAGGAAAACAAAGAGGACTCAAAATAGTTTGGACTTCAGTGGAGAAGAACCTTTGGGGTTGTACATCGGTCTTGACCTTGACCTTGAGATGAACATTACAAGCAGCTAATGCAACAGGTAATGCAACATTACGAATGAGAAGGTGCGACCTCGGTGGTCTTTGTTTAAGTGGGAGAGTCCCAATTTCCGGTGCTTGCCTTTGTCCCTATTCTGAATTTACGAAACGTGGTGGGTTTTTTTCCACATCTGTGCACTAGAGCGGTAATTCCAAAATGTGTGCTGGATTAGAATTGCTGGTGCGCTGTCAGAAAGAAGTGCATTAGATAACTTAGGTGACAGGTTGTTTCAGAGTGAACTGTTGGCAATGTGTCAAAGAACTGGGCGGGGGAGGTGGCCCTCGGAGAAGAGGATGTGAAGTGCACACAAATGTGCTCCTGTTGTCATGCATGGCATGTTGGAGGGTATGTGCTTGCGCTGAGTGGCTCACATCAGGATGCCTGTAAATCACCACTGAAGGGAAATGAAAGGATTCTTAATTGGCCCCTGGGGCTTATCCTCCGCCCCCTGGATGTTTGGCAGGGAAATTGCTGTCTTAGCGCAATCCTGCAGGAAGGAACAGCACATCTCCTCCCTTGTGGTGCAAGAGAGCAAAGGGGCAAAGGAGCCTGCAGCCTTCCCCGCCAGTCCCTTTCTGCTGAGCTGGACAGTCTGGCTTTTGGGAGGGAGGCATCCAAAGAAGGGCTACAAAGCCAGCAGCACATTAGGTACAAGTCACCGAAAAGCTGTTGCTCCTTCATTCCCGCAGGGGAAACGTATCATGCATTTTCAACCAGTGTATACTGGTAGTTTGGGGTGGGCTGGTTATGGCTTGTGGGTAAATGCACAGAGGCAGCGCTGCAGGCTACACCGTTTGGCCAGGATCGATAATTTGAGTACGGGCATATTTTGCTACCTGTGGTTCTGAGATGCTGCAAGGGTAGGGAAATTGCCAAGTGCAAATAGACCACACCACTCTGCCATCACCTCCCCTGTTAGACTTACTGTTGGTAAGTCTAACAAAGATGGAACATAACTGAGACATACAGAATTATGCCTGGGAGGGATAAAGTGGATAGAGGGAGGCTCTTTCCCCTCTCTCACAACACCAGAACCAGGGGACAGCCACTAAAATGGAGTGCTGGGAGAGTTAGAAAGGAAATACTTTTTGCCATAGCAGGTGGTGACGGCATCTGGCCCAGGCGCCTTTAAAAGGGAACTGGACAGATTTCTGGCGGAAAGGTCCATCAGAGGCTAGAAGCCACAATGGGTGGTGCAACCTTCTTATGGTAGAAGCAGGTTACTACGTCCATGATCCCCCCCCCTCCAAAATTTGCTTTTTTACTAAATTGCAGCTGGTGCCAGGGCTTGCCCATCCAGTATGCAAATGCATCAGGTGGTGGATTGGGGCCCAAGCAGAGCGGCGGCAAATAGAGACATCAGGGCCGGCTTGAAGCCAAAGTGACCAATGTCGTCACATCAGGCCCTGCGCTTCAGGGGGCCCCGCACTAGCAGGGTGAGCATATTGCCTGTGGCTGCAGCTGGGATCTCGATGGGCTGTAAGCAGTGGTGTCATCTACTCACCAGTAGACGGTACGCTGGGCGGGACTTAGCGTGATCGACAGCCCGTCCACTCACTTCCGCTTTCTTCGTGCTCGCCGTGCAGCTTTCCCTCACCTCGGAGGGGGCGCCTGCTCGCCCAGGCACCCGGCGCGCCCCCCACCCTTCCCCCCTGGTGAGCAGGCGCCCTCTCCAAGGTGAGGGAAAGCTGCGCAGTGAGCGTGAAGAAAGCGGAAGTGAGTGGACGGGCTGTCGATCACGCTA
>JAJKFI010000044.1:4440948-4451230 GCA_029204185.1 Lerista edwardsae | reverse complement strand
CGCTCGGATGATTGACAGCCCTCCGCCCCAATGGCGGAGGGCTGCCACGCCTCCCCAAGCCTCACTGCTCCCAAATCGCTCCGTTTCAGAGCGATTCGGGAAGCAAGGGAGGGAGGGCGGGCCCAGCAGCAGCTCGCCCGTCCTCCGGAGAGGCGGCGCAGCCCAGGCACTCCGCGGAACTAGTGGAACGGAATACCGGGCTGTTCCACCTGAATGACGCCTCTGCTCACAGCCCCCCCCTTTCCAGCATCCCATCTTCCCAAATTTTCAATGATGACCACCCTAGATGCTACTTGACCTACCTGAAATTGATTCACGACTCACCTAGTTTAGTGGGTTCCAACCCATTGTGTGAGAAACACTGTTCTAGCTTGTATTTGGCTTGTTGGGTTCAGAATCGGGGGAGGCCTCTCTAATAATTGCCACTGTTGTTTTGGAAAGAAAAAAAACTACCATAATTTGCATTGTTTGCTTACTTTGTTTGTTTGTTTGGGTTATAAACTTGCCTTTCTCACCGAAGGGCACTCAAGGCGGCTAACATATCTTTAACATATATTTTTTTTTAAAAAAAAAACATTTAAAATACAACTATAAAACTATAAAATATACAGTAAAATCTGAAATATACAGTATTGTAGTTTCAGTACTTCTCCATTTTCTTCTCCACAATTCTGATGGGCATATATCAATCTTTCACCCTTCTGATTACTCCACAGCACTTTGTTCAATGCAGCAAGATTTTCTCACGGTTACCAAGCCTGCATTCAGTGTATGTGGTGTATTTCAGCAACAACTGCATTTATAGGATAATGTTTATTTATCTGTCTATTTATGTGTTTCCAGATCTTTCTGAGAAAATGCTTAAAGCAACTAGTAAAACCCATAAAAACGCAAATACACGATAGAATATAATCTCAGCAATACAACGTAAAAGAGCAAATCTACAGCAGCATCATTAAAACCATTTTGCTCCCAATTGTTTCCTCTAATCCTGTCAAATCTGGTGATACGCTGTGTAATAAAAATGCTTAAGAGCCAGAGATGGGGATGTTGAGGAGCAGGTTCATAGGGCAGCCAGGCTTCAGACTCCGAGAATCTCAGATTTAAGCCACCTTTACACATTCCCATTGGAAGAAGTCACTCAAAGAGTGCAATGCTACCTACGTATTGGGCCAGTGTAAATCCCTCATGCCACTCCAGGTGTGTCGCAAGTGTGCCATAAGGCACATTTGCACCTCCTTGCAAGCAGGCTGGATCCGGCCCCAGGACCCATTAGGTTTGTACTGGCCAAGGAGGCTGGTGTGGGGGATTGGGAAGGAAATGGGTTGGGCACAACATTGGCTTTGTGGGATAGGGGAAGCAGGGGCGGACCTAGTCGAAATGGCGTGGGAGATTTGCATGGGAGATTAGCATGTGCCCGCCCCCCAGTTATAAAGGCAAATTGGAAGCATTGCATGATGGTCTCTGCTCACATGTGGCTTTTTCAGACACTGACTCAGATTTTTGAAAGTGGAGACACAGGGATTTCAAACTGAAATCAGCAAACGTAAAGAACCAACTACAAAAAAAACTAAGGCTGAGCTTAGCATAACCTTAAAAGTTAGAGCCCAGGTCTACCTGCTGTTGTTTCTTATGGGTTGACCTGGGCTCCCTGTAGCCCAGGTCTACCCGCGGCTGGTCCCAATGGGTAGACCTGGGCTCCGCGGAGCCCAGGTGTACCCGCTGTCATTTCTAATGGATAGACCTGGGCTCTGGATGCAGTCTACCCGTGGCTGGTTCCAATGGGTAGACCTGGGCTCCCGTGGGAGGGGGGCGCGGCGGGGGGGGGGGTCTGAGGCCAAATTGGCACCCCTACGGAAATGGCGCCCATGGCTCTAGCCACCCCAAGCATCCCCTAGATCCGCCTCTGAAGGGAAGGCATCCGGTGGGGCAGACCGGGCCTGGAAGATGAGACCCATCTTTGTAACCCAGGCCATATCCCCCCCCCTCCTGAGCAGCCCGGCATTACAGTGGGCTGCTTGGATTTGCACTAGCAATTTCTCTGGCACTGATCCAAGTGGCGACATTGAGGTGACTGCAGCACTACACTGGGTAAGGGGAAGTAATTCCCCTTACTTTGAGTTGCGCCACAGCCACCTCCTATCACGTGCTGGATACAGTGCAGGCCAGCCAGCCTACCTGCACAGCCATCACCGGCTCCAGTGGTGCCTGGGACGTGGCAATGAGGTGACGCACCACCATGCCCCCTGCACCTCCGCTATGCCCGTTGCATCTGGAATCACTCCAGTTTGGAGTGAAACAGGGACGGGGTGGGCAGGAGGGCTCACCTATGCCCAGTAATGGGATCTGCAAATGCAGAAGTGGAACGCACGGGTGGGGGCCACCCTTCCCCCCTGGGCGAGCAGGCGCCCCCTCCGAGGCCAGGGCAGCCTGCACGGCGGGCGGGGGGGCGTCGGAACGGAGTGGACGGGCTGCCAATCAAACGGTAGTCCCTTCTAAGTCCTGCCCAGTGTTCCACTTCTTCACTTGCAGATCCCACTACTGCCTACGCCCCAGCGTTCTCTTCGCCTCCTTCATCAAAGCACCCTCCCCCCTGACGGTGCCCATGGCAAGTGCCGCATGGATGCTCCACCTCTGCCTTCTTGTTCCAGCATATAGGGCTGTGAGGACCAGTCTTCTCCGACTGTCCAGTGCTGATGCAGCTGTGCTAGCGGGGCGTGCGCCACATTCTAAGGTGAGGGGTGCAGTTATGGCGGCCTCTTCAAGGTTAGAGGAAGTTTGTTCCCTTCATTTGGGGCTGCATTCCGGCTGCATCGGCACCAGAAAGCTGGCGAGGATTGGGCCCTTCCCTTCTTTTATGCACCGAATGAAGAGACGCATACAAGATAACGGAGGCTCTCGCACTGCAGCCCACCCCATTTGCAAACAAAACGCCATTGGCTAACCCAGTTTCATAACTGCTATTTACCCAAATGGTGGGTTTCATTCAGCACTGGGCTTGTGTCTCTTTCCATACTTTCTCTCCAACGACTCGGAAATAATACCCCAAATGAAATTGCAGGCAATATCAACATGTGCCGGACGGCTTCTTTTTAAAGAAAAGAAAAGAAAGCTCTGCCGCTTAGAGATAAAATGTAATATGTCGGTTGCTAAGGGAGCTGCATTTATTTTTTTTGAATAGTAGGACAAATTAGGTGAGCAAGACACCTGTGCATTCAGCACATAACTCAGAGTTATCTTGAGGCTGAAAAAGTTAACCCACCGTTTCCCAAACATCTGACCTGTGATAGTCTTTTTTTCCTGATTTAGAGTGCAATCCTATACCCCCATTGCGCCGGCGCTACGCTCTTGTGCCAGCCGAACACTGTTGCAAATGTGCCGTCAAGCGCATCAGCGTCAGCGGTACAGCACTGGACCAGCGCAAGCAGGAGCACCAATGCTCAGGTGCTGCTGCGACCACCAGCAGTGCTGGCCTTGTGCCAGTTGAGCACCGGCGGTGCACAGTTGGCACTGGGTCTTGCCGAGGGCGTTCCAGAGATGTACCGGGGGAGTAACTGGGCGATGCAGTGGGCGAAGACGGGGGTTGTGATGCAGGATGGCCGTAGTGCCGAATCCTAAACCCCGTCCCCAGCCTCGGTGGCCCTGATTTGGGTCGCTCCTGTGCACGTGCACTTGCGCCTGCAAAACAGCAGGTGCAGATCCGAGCAGCCCCATTGGGATGACTAGGGCTTACATGCAGTGGTGTTATCCTACCGGAACGCTGGGCAGGACATCCGGGTGATCGACAGCCTGCCTGTCGCATTCCACAGCGTTACGCCGTTTGCGTTACGTACGCAAGCGGTGTATTTGGTTACGCAAACGGCATAACGCTGCGGAACGTGACGGGCGGGCTGTCAATCACCCGGATGTCCTGCCCAGCGTTCCGGTAGGATAACACCACTGCTTACATGGGTTTAAGGGGAAAACTTCCCCTTGGCCTGCCCTTCGCTGCTGCTGCCTCCTAATGGGCTTTAGGATACAGCCCTGTTATGGTTGGCCTTACTATGTCGGCCTTACTTAGGATTGGGCTGCCCAGATGGGAGGCCAGCTTCACTCTGAAGCAAAAAAATAAGAACATGAGAAGAGGCCTTGGGAACTCTACCCACTTGGCTATCCCCATGGCCTCCTCCCTTTCTCCCTCCTCAGTGAGGCTCAAGATTTTGGTAGGCTTTCTATTTCTCCATTCCAAACAAGCCAGTGGTGTTACTGGGGTTCCTGTCATCTAGTGCGGGAGGTCGGTCCATTACCCCCATGGCGGGCCTCCTTCTGTACCAGACCATACAGAATAAATTACAGTATCATAGGCACAACCTAAATGCAGTGGCATAACTAAGGTTTATTTATTTATTTATTTATTTATTTATTTATTTTAATATATACTGTAACATAAAGGTCACCCAATAAATCAGTAACCGACAAAAAACCAGCGGCCAACTTGATGACACTCGCAGAAATAAATAAGAGTATTACCTCTGATACGTGGAAATGAGGGCTGACTCGAACTAACACCTTATTGGTTCTCTGCTGTGTCATAACAACACCTCATTGGCTCTCAGAACCATCAGTTTCATTGAGTTAAGGAAATCCACTTTTTGTAATACAAGACAGTTGTGTTTTCTTTTTCTGCTTTTGTTTTGCTATTATGTTTGATAGAATATAGATACTTCAACACTGTTTGTTTCATTGACCTGCTGTAAATTATGCTTTGAATAAAATATAACATGATAGTATTATTCCTAAAGACCACAATTTTACAATTTTGGGCAGTTGTTGTTGTTGTTGTTGTTGTTGTTGTTGTTGTTGTTGTTAACAACAACAACAACAACTACTACTACTACTACTACTACTACTACTACAATAATAATAATAATAATAATAATAATAATAATAATAATAATAATACCCCACCTTTTTAATCCTTGTTAGGGTACCCAAGGCAGCTTACAATAAAAATACAGAATAAAATTTTTAAAAAATAGATAATTAAAAAATGACAGACTACAATGGACAATACAATCATTAAAGTTACAGATTAAAAAATTACGATTTAAAATACAAAATGCCAGCCCAGCATGTCAGCAATTAAATGCTTCCTTAAAAAGAAAAGAATACCCTGCTGAAAGATTGCTAGTGAGGGACCTGTTCTTAATTCCAAGGGGAGGGAATTCCTGGCCTAACTGTGCCAGCCGATCTCCAGGTTTGGTTTGAGTCCTGAGACTCTTCATCTCAAACTGCCCAATTATTTTGACGTAAAAATTTGTGTCTCTTGTAGGAAACAAAAGATACTTCAAATTCTTAATGCTTGAGCTATTCTTTGGAAGATAATCATGCTAGTCTCTTTTAAGTGTCTTATAACTTTGGGATTTCTATGTGATTTTTACAGGTATAAATGTATCTATTCAAATTATATTAGTTTTTTGCACCAATTATCAGGATTTAAAACATGGGCTGAAATGAATGTAGGATGGTGAATCTTGAAGCCAGTTGGATGTTGAATTGCATTGAACAGCCTACCATTGAATGTAGTCAGTTGACATATTGTGATTTTCTTTTGTAGAAAGATGGCATAATTTAGGTTGTAGTGGTGATTAAGAACATAAGAAGAGCCCTGCTGGATCAGGCCAAGGGCCCATGTAGTCCAGCTTCCTGTATATCACAGTGGCCCACCAGATGCCTCAGGAGGCACACATGACAACAGGCTGCCTGCATCCTGTGGCCACTCCCTTGTACTTGGCATTCTGAGGTAAATTCTGAGGTAAACACATTGCTGGCTAAATGATTCTCCACAGCATTTCTCTTTGACAGCTACTAGAACCAGATGCTCCTCTTCAGACATGTACTCACAGGAACATAGGAATAGCCCCACTGGATCAGGCCGAAGGCCCATCTAATCCAGCTTCTTGTACCTCACAGTGTCCCACCAGATGCCTCAGGAAGCACACAGGACAACTTGATACCTGCATCTTGTTGCCACTCCCCTGCATCTGTTTGTGGTTGCTTGTAATGCAGCAGGTAGCTTGAACAAAGCTTGCTGGATCGACGTAGTATTATTCTCGTTGCTTTAATGAGGTCTAATTCAGTATTAGATCTACCTTTGTAACTGTAATAAAGTTCTTTAGTTTTACATTTGGAAATAACATCAAAATGATGCATTTTTCCCACCAGACCTGTGTGTACTCATGTTGTGTAAAAAAAATGACAACATGATCCATTCAGGAAAAATGGAATGGCATTGTCACACCATCGGATCTGAATTTCAAAGAAGACTGGAATGTGACATTCTCGTAGACTTTATTTGCTGTGAGCAATGAAATTAAATTTGAGACATTTCATTGACAGGCATACATTTATCACCATCTGTGCGTTCAGAGACTACCAAGTTATGTATGGTAGCAATCTACGATAAGCCCTGCTTTTGTCTGGCTAGACTTCATTTTCCGGAAAGTTGTGTGGGCCTCTTCCAGCTCTATAATTTACAGTGCTTTAACGCTGTCAGAACATGCATCCCACCAGCACTGAGTGCCTTATGGCAGTCGTGAAAGGCACTCCAACAGCGCATGGAGGCGCATGCTGCTGTAGTGCCAGCAGGAAGACTGCTGATGTGCTCTATGTGGTGAGAGCCAGTGGTGTCATTCACAAACAAGCCGCCGGAACGCGAGGCAGGACTTACGGCTTGATTGACAGGCAGTCTGTGACGCGTCGCTGCCTGCCCGCCCGCCGCAGGGGCTCCCTCCAGGTGGCGCGCCCCTCCGCGGCTTGCCTAGGCACCCAGCGCGCCCCCCAGGCAATCGGGCACCCCCTCTGAAGCCAGGGGGCCCGCTCAGCGGTCGGGCAGGCAGCGACGCGTCACAAACGGCCAGCCAATCAGGCGGTAAGTCCCGCCTCGCGTTCCGGCGGCTCGTTTGTGAATGACACTACTGGTGAGAGCCCTATGGGGACCGCAGACCTCAGAGCAGAGTAAAAGCGGCCACTTCAAGCTTGGAAGTTGGAAATAATTGGCAGTGGCTTAGCTAGGTCATTTGGCAACTGGGACCCATAATTTTTTTACACCTCCTACCACAAACTTTATTTATCCACATTTTATGCACCCATCCTCCAAGGAGCTCAGGGTGGTGTGCATGGTTCCTCCCCTTCTTTTGTCCTCACAACAATCCTGTGAGGTAGGTGCGCCTGAGAGATGTAGTAATGGTCGGGACAGGAAATGAAAAATAATATTGGCCAGAAAATGAATGCAAGCAATGGATGAATGTCGGTCCCCTCCCCTGCTTTTGTTCCTCTGCCCATAGCACCCAGTGACATACTGCTCCTGCATCCGGAGGTTCAATGTAGCCATCATACGTAATGTCACAGTTGTATTTTTGTGTTGTGTTGTGTTGTGTTGGATAGGATGAAGATATTACACCCCGGTTTTTAAACTGAATGTGATATTCCGATTTGAACAGTATATAACATCGTGGTATTATTCCTTAAGGGACGTGGCGGTGCAGCGGGTTAAACCGCTGCTGCTGGGCCTTCCGACCGGAAGGTTGGGAGTTCAAGACTGCGCAATGGAGTGAGCTCCCGTTGCTTGTCCCAGCTCCTGCCAACCTAGCAGTTTGAAAGCACCTAAATGCCAGTAGATAAATAGGGACCACTTCAGTGGGAAGGTAACAGCGTTCCGTGCGCTATGCATATAGTCATGCTAGCCACATGACCACGGAAGCTTGTCCTCGGACAAAACGCCGGCTCTACAGGCTTAGAAACGGAGATGAGCACCGCCCCCTACAGTCGGTCACGACTAGACCATTCGGTCGTGGGGAAACCTTTACCTTTATTATTCCTTAAAAACCTGATTTTCAAAACTTGAGGTCTAGTAGTGATACCTGCCCTGAAATTGGTACCTGCCCCCTCTTCCCTGCCCCGTATATATCTACGCTACTGGTAATTGGTTTCTTGGGCTGAGTCAGCAGGCTTGGCCTCGTTCATAAGTGGCCCTTCCAAGCCCATCTGACTCAGCCCAGACCCCAATTATTTTTTGCTTCCTAGTTGAGAGCAGCCACTTATTTCATCCTTTTCTTTTTTACATCACTGCCATTTTGCAACCCCTGGCAGTTCTCCAGCTGCCTTTTTGACTCAGCAAGCAACTGGAGCATGTGCACACTCGCATCAGAGGCTGCAGCAATGTCCAAAAATCACCGCAGCCTGTCACTTTGTGGCACCCCTTCTTGCCTGGCACTCAGGACAGACCATTCCCTGCCCCCTGATTGCAATGCCGGTTTCCGTTCCAATGCTATTGACCTGGGCCATCTCCTCCTGGCTGGCATCCAACAGTACATACACTTGTAAAATACGTCATGCATGAAACAGAAAAAAGGGGGCGGATTGTCAGGCAACAGTGCCGTGGGACAGTGGGATGAGAAGGTGGCAAGAGAAGGGGAGGTGGCAGGGCAGCATCGTTGCAGGATTGGGACCTGTGCTCATTTGCATGCAGTTGGGGCTAACTTCGTCCCAATACTGCTTGCTTGCAAAAAAAAAAAAAAAATCCATCCAGGCAGCCTGATATTTCAGGCTTCTCCAATTGATTTATTGTGACATCTCTACTGCTGTGTAAGGGACCAAAGAAGGACATTAGGGATGGAGATTAGGCATGAGATTATACTACAAATCACAGGGTGCATTAAATCAGTACAGAACCAAAAATATCCTAGAGGTGCTCAAAATGAAGCCATTGAGTTAGCTGCAGGTGACTATTGTAAGCTTAGCCTTAAAGAGGATGTTCTCCCTGCAGGTAGCGCACAAATATTATTTTATGCTCTACATAACCTGGGGCAGTTAACATGGGCTTCTTCTCATTTGACCCTCGCAACAATCCTGTTTAGACCACCCTGTGAAAGAGTCACTTAGCTTCTTGGCTGAATTTGCAAGTGGCAGCTTAATCCTATTGCGGCGTGGGCTGTCGAGCAGAGGGATTTACAACAGCGGAATAGAGTTCTGTGGTCGCAAAATGGCTGCCAATGGAGTGTGATGACCATTGATGACCACTTTCATTGATGACCATTTTCCGAATACTGCTGCAGGAGGTGATACTACTCCACTGCCACTCATAGACCCTGCTGCACCTGGTAGGGAACTTAAGGTGGTGGCAGAGTTCGTCAGTTGGCAGGAGGGGGGAAGGAGGCTGCAGGAGGGGACAGAGGCAGATCTAAGGGAGGGCAAAGCTCTAAATCAAGAAGCCTTACCTTGCAGTGGAAATCCTCTCCTGCCCCGTTTTAGCCAATCCTCACTGGGAACAGCAACATCTTGGCGTTGCTTACTGGCTACAGCAGCAAGGGAGAGGAGGGATTTACATGACAGAGTAAGGCTTCTTGCAACACTTAGAGCTTTGCCCTCCCTGTAGATCCGCCTCTGGGAGGGGATAGATCTGTTGGTGATGTCGTCTGCCTCTGGATAAGTACAGCTAGGAAACAGTGAGGCACTTTACCTTGCTTTGTGATATGCTTATAATTGTCTGCTTCTATTTTTTTCTTAAGTTCAGCACCTAGGCTTTGCGAACTGGAAAACCAAAGCCACTCGTCTTGTTTCTTTCCTCCTTGACTTATGCAATCCACTTCCCCTCCTATTTTCATAAACTCCTTCTTTGTGTTAATCTTTTTTTTTTTCCTGCCAGTTGTGTGGTTGAATTCAGACACAGCTTTGCCCTAGTCCAGTGATGGCGAACCTATGACACACATGTCAAAGGTGACACACCATAACATTTGAGGTGACACACGAGCATTCGCCAGTACATGACAAACAGTTTATTTTACTCATTTTTCATTTTCGTAATTATTTCACGTTTCTTTTTGTTATAGAAAGGCACTGCACATGATTGGACTGCATTTTTTGTTTAAATAAATGAATATAAAGAATTGTTTCTCTTTTGTTTGAGTGGGGGTTGACACGCCAGCAGAGTAAAGTTAGCGTCAAGTAAACATTCATCCCTGCTAATTGGGCAAGAGGCACTTTTTCAAGTGGTGTTCCTCTTATATTTAGCAGGGGGAGAGTATTTGTCCCTCTTCACCCTTGTGCAGTGTCTTGTCTAGTGGCTGTTGCTGGTGGTGTTCTGCATTTTTTTTTTAGATTGTCCTTTGGGACAGGGAGCCATTGAACTTTATTATTACTATTTGCCTGTAAACTGCTTTGTGAACTTTGTGTTGAAAAGCGATATATAAGTACCTGTTGGTTGGTTGGTTGGTTGGTTGGTTGGTTGGTTGGTTGGTTGGTT
>JAJKFI010000044.1:4410373-4428652 GCA_029204185.1 Lerista edwardsae | reverse complement strand
TTATTATTATTATTATTATTATTATTATTATTATTATTATTATTATTATTTATTGTCATTGTATTACACAATACAATGAAATTCGTTGACACCCGGAGACCAAACCAACACACACATTGAATTCCCAACAATCCCCCCCCCCAATCCCCACACTCCCCGCCCCCCTTCAAAAAATTCCTCCTCTGAAACACAAACATCCACACAATAGGAAATAATACACAACAGGAAATCCACACAATAGGGAATGATAAACATCCACACAATAGGAAATAATACAGTCCGACTGCCCCTATCTACTGGTACTTCAGTTCATTGTTCAATGCTGTTATGGCTCTAGAGTAAAAACTGTTCTTAAAACGTGTTGTCCGAGTTTTAATAGTCCTATACCTTCTGCCAGAAGGCAACAATTCAAAAAAGTTGTAAGCTGGATGGGAAAAGTCTCTAAGGATATTATGTGCTTTCCTTAAACAGCGGGTGGCGAAAATATCTTCAAGGGTGGGTAGCTGGATCCCGATGGTATGCTGGGCCACTTTAATAATTCTCTGTAGTGCCTTTTTATCCCCTACAGAGCTGCTCCCATACCATACTAAAATGTTGTATGTGAGGACACTCTCAATGGTGCTACGGTAGTAAGCCAGAAGTAGACGCTGAGAAAGGTTCATCCTCCCAAGCACCCTTAGGAAGTATAGCCTCTTCTGCGCCTTCTTCACTAGCATATCGGTATTTAATGTCCATGTGAGGTCCGATGAAATGTAGGTACCCAGAAATTTGAAACTGCCAACCCTTTCCACCTCCTCACCATTTATGAGCAAAGGCAAATGCGCATCTCTCTTCCTCCTAAAATCAATGATAAGCTCTTTAGTTTTTTTGGCATTAAGTGTAAGATGGTTTTCTTTACACCACAATATCAGCCCTTGTACTTCCTTTCTGTACACAGTCTCGTTGTTCTCATTGATGAGCCCCACTACTGTTGTATCGTCTGCAAATTTAATAATAGCATTGGTGCTATACAGTGGCGTGCAGTCATATGTGTACAGGGAATAAAGGAAGGGGCTTAGCACACAGCCTTGAGGGGCTCCTGTGCTTAATATTAGAGTAGAAGAGTAATGGGATCCCATCCTTACTGACTGTGGCCTGTTTGTCAGAAAATCCTTTAACCACAGGCAGATCTTCTGATGTATGCCCAGACTACGCATCTTGAGAAACAGCCTACTAGGTAATATCGTATTAAAAGCCGAACTGTAGTCCACAAATAACAGCCTTGCATAAGTACCTTGTTGTTCCAAATGTCGCAATACCATGTGAACAACAATAGACACAGCATCATCCGTAGATCTGTTGCTCCTATAGGCAAATTGATATGAGTCCAAAGTGGGTGGTAGACTAGCCTTAACATAATTCAACACCAGTCTCTCAAAACATTTCATGATGACAGGTGTTAGGGCCACAGGTCTATAATCGTTAAGAGATGCCACTACGGACTGCTTAGGGACTGGTACTATGATAGATGTTTTCAAACACGTTGGGACAGAACACAGCAGCAAAGATAGGTTGAATATATCCATAAATACTCCAGCCAACTCTGCAGCACAGTCCCTAACAACTCGTCCCATAATTCCATCTGGTCCAGCTGCTTTACGAATATTAACCTTCTGGAAGACCTGCCTCACATCAGAAATTTGCAGTAGGAGAGGTTGTATGTCAGTGTTAGACATTGATGTTCTCTCAATTTCAGATGCCGGGGCGATAGTTGTTCCTGTTCCCGCCTCAAAGCGGCCGAAGAATTGATTTAGTTGCTCTGCCAAGGAATCACTGCAGCAAGTCAAGCTGTTCTTGTTACTCTGTCCTGTAATTTGTCGCAAACCTTGCCATACCTGACGGGAGTCCGAGCTCTCAAAAAGTTGTTCAATCCTTCGTTTATATACAGCTTTGGCATCCTTAATGCCCCTTTTCAGTTTAGCTCTAGCCTCTCGATACTGTATCATATTGCCAGAATGGAAAGCAGCATTCCTAGCCCTTAATAAAAGACGCACCTCCTTGTTAACCCAGGGCTTGTTATTTGAAAACTCCCGTACCTGTCTAGTAGTAGTAACAACATCAATACAGCTTTTGATATAGAACAAAACTGTTGAAGTATAAGTCTCGATGTTGTCCTCCTTAAACAGTGCCCATTCAGTGTTCCTGAAACAATCTTGAAGTTGCTCAGATGCACCATCAGGCCACACCTTTACCTCTCTAGTTGTCGGTCTAATTCTATTTACAAGAGGTCTGTACGATGGAATCATAAACAAAGATATATGGTCAGATTGCCCTATATGGGGCAAAGACATAGTCCTGTATCCATGCATGATATTACTGTAGACCTGATCCAAGGTATTTTCCCCTCTTGTGGGACAGTCAACATACTGACAAAACTTAGGGAGTACAGTTCTTAAATTAGC
This sequence comes from Lerista edwardsae, assembly GCA_029204185.1. NCBI lineage: Eukaryota > Metazoa > Chordata > Lepidosauria > Squamata > Scincidae > Lerista > Lerista edwardsae. Next base: position 4,426,211 of record JAJKFI010000044.1, on the reverse strand, counting down.
TTGATTGAAATCACCTGCTACCACCAGCGCTCCATCTGGGTAGGCCTGTAGTTGTTTGTTAATAGCAGCAAACAGATAATTTAAAGCTGTAGTCTTATTAGCATCAGGAGGTATATATACTACAGTTATTATTACGATGTTAAATTCACGAGGTAGATAAAACGGGCGACATTTCACTGCTAGGTACTCCAAGTCAGGTGAACAATGAATGTCCATTATCTTAACATTTGTACTCCAGTTATTGTTTATATAAACACAGAGTCCCCCACCTCTGCACTTCCCTGACTCGGTGGTCCTATCTGCCCGATGCACAGAGAATCCATCTAATTTAATAGCTTCTCCTGGGATAGAAGCGTCCAGCCATGTCTCAGTGAACAGCATAACACAACAGTTCCTAATGTTCTTCTGTGAAGAGATTGTAAGTTCTAACTCCTCAATTTTGTTAGGAAGCGAGCGAACATTTGCAATAAAAAGACTTGGCAGTGCTGGTTTGTGAGGGTTTTTACCTAGCCTCACTCGAATTCCGGCCCTGCAACCTCGTTTTTGCTTTCGTTTCTTCCTGCATCGCCTTTGCTTTCGAGCAGGGAGAGTAGTCCACAGAGATGATAAGGGTCTCACAATCTCAGCTCGAATTACAAAAGGGAGAGGATAAGAGGCAGCAAAACACAGCTTCTCTTTAAGGGTGAAGCCCCCTACACAAGAAGGGAGAGCTTTTTCTTCCTTCCGAATCACCCCCTTCCCAAGTGACCTTGCATAGACAGGGCTGCCATCAGGGTTTCATTACAATACATTGCCTTCAGCATGCCACTTAACCCATCGTTTAACCTGCGGCAACAATCTTCCTGATTATAATTTTCAGTGCTATGGATGAGCCGCGGACGGTCAAAGTGAATGTGCGCCGACACTCCCAACATGTGGCACAAGGAGCGCTGACTCCCAACATGGCGCAAGGATCTTTCACTCAGCTCAAGAGGGGTGTGTCCAGGACAATTGTTTTCCTCTGTTTGCAAATAAGTGGACCTTGACAGACACCCATCAACCCTCATCCACTTTTCTGAGCCGGCCGGCTGCTATTATTACACTCTTCTCGGAATCCATTTCTTCTTTCCTTTGGGAGGGCCATTTAAGTCTACAGCCACTTTACGTTATGACTTGTGCTATTAATAATCCTAGTAATTATTACCGCACTCTTACTGCTGCTCTGACTTATTTGGAAGAGACGGTTTTCACAGGAGTAGATTGCCAGACTGAGAAGCTCATGTCCTTCTATCAAATCCTAAACTTGCTGCTGCATGCTTCCAGCAGAGATATTACAGGAACAATGAGAATATATCAACGCTACACTGTTACATTGTTTTAACGTTCTTTTCTCAAACCCTATTCACTGTAGTTCATAGCAAGTGATCGTGTGTATGTGTGTATGCATGTATGGGGAAACTAATCTCTTAACAGAGAAGTCTTAAAACTGCACTAGAATGATTCTTTGATGGGGGGGGGGAAACAATTGCTATGCAGGTTGCTGTAAACCAGGTGTGGGCAGATTTCAGGTTAGTGGGATTAGGAGCCCAATCCTATTTTTCCCCATCACCCAAATGGGCTGCACTGCATGCTATGGTGGTGGTGGTGGGGGCAATGCTGGATGCTTGGGGAAAGGGAAAATATGTTCCCTTACTTTTCCATAAACCTTCAGAACATCATAAGAACATAAGAAGGGCCCCACTGGTTCAGGCCAAAGGCCTATCCAGCTTCCTGTATCTTACAGTGGCCCACCAGATGCCTCAGGGAGCACATGAGACAACAAGATGCCTGCATCTTGTTGCCACTCCCCTACATCTGGCTTTCTAAAGTGGGTCTCCTCAGACCTGTGCCAGCTCTGCAGATGGTGCAAGTCCAAAGAGATAAAAGGGATATGCTGATTAGTCCCAGATATTAGTCCCACCCATCATTTGCCCTTGATGGTCCCTGAGGCCTTCCCACCAGTGCCTTCTGTGGAGGGCTACTCAAGCATGCTCGAGGAGCATGCTTTATGGCAATTTTCAGCAGTCACCGTCAGTGGAATGTGCGTTCCACTGGTAGTAAGCCCAGTCATCAGTGATTCAAATTGGGACATATACAGTGTGCCCCTGAGCATATCCTTTGCCCAAGAGTTTCTTTTCTGTGCCAGAACTGAGTCCGCAGAGGCAGCCCATTGCTTTCTGTGTTCTCCATTACTCAGTTTCATGATAGTTGATTTACTGTAAGGTGCTTCCCTAACCCTGTAAATTTTACTTAAGACAATGATGTTGTGCCAAAACCTGCTAGGTAGTTGGTCTCTCTTCCAGGAAGCTTTCTCTCCCTCCCACCCCACTATATTTCCATGTATGATTCCTTTCTTGCAGTTAGTCTGGTTAACAGTCGTATTCATAAGCTTCCAGGAGTCTCTTTGCCGTTGTGATGTGGGTTACCATCTTTATGCAGATGATAGCTTCATTTATGTATCTTTTCTGGCCAGCTTTCTCTGGTCGTCTCTGTTATCAGCCTGGCTGACTGATGAACACTGGGAGGCCCAGAACTTTAAATCCAGTGTGCAACTGAGAGTCTACCTTATCGCTTTTCCAAGTATGTCAGCATGCACACTACAAATAAGGATGGGCAGGGTTTTTTTTTCTGCTGGGTTATTGAATCATCTTGAAAATATGACTGCAGTCTCCACAAGCGAAATGGGAATTTAAAAGCAAACAACAACAAACCAAAACGCTCACCAACTGCTGACATTTTGAGTTTGTTATTCAGATCCGGACAGTGCTGTTGGAGGGTGGCTGAAATGTAAGAAGCCATGCATTTGCCATTGAGAATTCCAGAATTTCTGGAACGCCTTGATACTTTGCAAACATTTGCTGTCTCCAGAAGCAGCAACAGCAGCTGCAGAATGTCTGATAAACTAAACTTAAATGTCCACAGTGTATTTTCTCAGGACCAATATTTTTTTTTACACACTGTCTGTGAAAGACCGGGGGAGTTGTCTGTTCTTCTAAGGACGGATTCTCCTGATTCACAGCTTGATTTGCTAGTACTGTAATGTTCAAACTGTGGGTCGGGACCCACTTGGTGGGTTGCGGCTTGATGTCAGGTGGTTTGCGTAAAGCTGGGAGCAGCCATCATGGAAACTGCAGACCTTACTCTTGCTATATTCCTTTTGTGTGTGTTAACAGTGAATTTTCAAGTGAGTTTTTAAAAAATGTTTTTAGTTCAGTGCTTTTACATATTTTGTCCTAATCTTGCTTTCTGTTAGGGATGTTTTCATGCTTCAGTCCAAGAATGCTAGTTTGCATTTTAGTTTGCATTCTAGGAGTGTCATTTGATTACATTACACTGATGGCACTTCCTGCTTGATGACGTCACTTCCAGCTATGACAACACTTCCAGGTTAATGATATCACTTCCAGTGGGTTCCCAACACGAGTACCATTCTGAAAAGTGGGTCCTAGTCTAAAAAGTTTGAGAAACACTGTGCTAGTATTTCAAAGGTATTTCTACTCATTGCAGGCTGTTACCTGATTTCACTCAAAGCATAATTCACGGCAAATTGGAGTTTTGGCCTCAAGCAGAATTAGGGATGGGCAGAAACGCTTCATTCCATTCTGAAAAGCTTTGCAATAACACCAAACTGACTCTCATGCTGCAATCGTATCCACACTTCTTCTGGGAGTAAGTTCCATTGAACACAATGCAACTTACTTTTAAGTAGACATATGTACATAGGATCTGGAATTGATTCCACGTCAATTTGGGTATCCACAAAGTGGCCTAAATATTCAGGTTTGGTCTGCACCAGATTGGTAGTGACCACATTTAGCATAAGATTTAGCCGAGAGGGCAGAAGATTTAGCCGAGAGGGTTAATGCCTCCGTTTCCCCGGAGATAACAGCTGAAGATCTGAAGGTCGTGAGCTCGAGACTACCGGAAGTCTCTGTGAGTGGCAGACCTTGCAAACTGCAGCTGATTAAAAGCTGAGTTCCGGCTGCCTCGTGAGAGGGGGAGTGTGCTGGTCAGCTGTGTCTCTGGTGGGAGCAGGGAAGCCGCTTATCAGCCAGCAGAAGACAAGACGGGTGGCTAAGAAAGAAGGCTAAATCCAGAAAGAAAGATCTGTATGAGTGTTGTTCTTGAAAGATAGAACGTTTCTGTAAATTGTAAAAACCTTCGGGTTTGTGAATAAAAGTCTGCCTATGTAAACCGCCTTGAGTTACAGTCATTAGAGAAATCTGGTGACCTAAGAAAGGCGGTATATAAATACAATTATTATCATCATCATCATCATCATCATCATCATCATCATCTTTAAATCAAAGTTTGACAAAGTGGTTGGAAGCAGGGCCTCCTGGCCCGCCCGCCCCGTCCAGTTCCTCCCTCCAGCTCTCCCCCGCTCAGAACTGCTCTTGCGCCCGTCAAAGTCAGCTGGTGCAGGAATGGCGCAGCGCGGCTGGTGGCAGGCACGCTTGGGCCGGCGCTGTTGCTAGCTCTCGCGTCAGCACTGGTGCCATTGGGCTGACGCAAGCGGCTGGTGTTGGCCCAAGGGCACCGTTTGGATTGCACCCTCAGTCAGACGCACGGTCAGTCTCCCTCCCTCCCCTCCTCTCCTCTCCTCTCCTACTACGCCCCACACCTCCTCCTCCTCCACCTCTCCCCCCCCCCGCACCAGCCTGGCAATCAGCCTCCCACTTTTATTCCTTAGGGTCCTCATCTCAACTCTGGGGTTAACCCAGAGGCGTCATGCAGCCGGAACGCTGGGCGGGAGGAACGGGTGAGTGGCAGCCCGCCCATTGCATACTGCTCCGTTTCGCCGTCTTCCCCGCCCCCGCGGGGGCGGGGAAGACGGCGAAATGGAGCGGTATGCAATGGGCAGGCTGCCGCTCACCCATTCCTCCTACCCAGCGTTCCGGCTGCATGCTGTTGCTGGGTTAACCCTATATTTTCCAGGCCTGCCTAGACAAGGAGCCACTGCTGACACCACACCCCATCGCCTAGGGTTGTTCTTCAGCATTTTGCATTACAGAGCCAAAGATTGATCATAAGATTCCATGACTGTTTTTCCTCCCCTCTTCATGTTGGGCTCAGCACAAATAAAATCCTGGCATCTTATACATGCAGAGAAGAAGCAAAATAGCACTGGGCCACCACAGTTTGTTTTGTGTGAAAGGCCAGCCCTGGTACGCTTCTCACAGTAGTGTGCCTAGCATACAAAGGCATGCCGCTTCTCATCCAGTTTTGACCTGTGCATCCACTGCTTTGGATCTGATACAAAGATTTGGACTGCAAGTGTCTTCCATCATCACCTGTCCAGGAAGCAAGAGATTTTGTGAGATTCCCGAACCCGCCAGCCTATAAGCCGGACAGCAGAATTAGTCTGCAAATGAAAAGTTTGCTTCAAATCAGTCTGCAGGTCATAAGGAATGGCAGGCACTGACTATGAATTTGTCCTTTTCATCATTTCCTGGGCCGATATTTCTCGATTCATCTTTAGTAAGCCTTTCATGAGCCTACATTTCACTTTTCCTGCATGATGCTACTTCCTGGACTAATGATCATGGCTTATGCAGTGACATTTCTCTTGAGGAAATTATGGGTTGTTGGGAGAATGGTAGAACTTGATTGTGTTTATTAGTGGATTTCAGGATCTGGTGCCATAGGCCAGAGTTTTTCAAACTGGGGGGTCGCAATGCCCCAGCCTGAAAGTCTCTGACCAAGGCACACTGGTTGAAAACAGCTGGCCTAACATGTCATTACTACATGTACTTAAGTCATGTACTTAGGCTTCTTGCAGTCAAAGTTTTGACCACACACTAGCATAATCATGAATGTGTATGTTGGGTTTACTGCAGTCATGCCATGCCTCATCCAAAATGTGACCTCTTTGCTTATTCTGCTACTGGCAGACCTGTCACAGCGCCAGCAGAGAAGGTATTAAGCAGATAAGAGAAAAAGAAATAGCTTGTGTGCAGTATATATGCTCCCCAGCACAACTGTGTTTTATAGTTAAGTCCTGTGATGCAGGAAGCTTTGGGAAATCTTACATCCACAGCTGCATCTACAGTTGCATTTTTCTTATATAACCACCCCCTGCCCTCTGTCACTGTTTTTAAAAAAGTCCCCTTGGCGTCATATCCTAGGATCTTCTCTACCCACCTAATTCATCCTTAAAATGTAAACCTCAAAATAGCTTTGGGCATCACTGTGCCAGTTCAGGTGTGAATCGCTTGGTGGGAAAGTTGGGCTGAAATCTGCTGGAATTCTTCGGTGCTGCAGCAGAGGTCGATGGATACCTATTTTATTACCTGGGGAGAAACAGCAGCGACACGCAATTACAGAGACTTTCCAAGGTTATTTCTCCACAGCAAAGGACCCCACATTTTGTTCCCGTCAGCAAAGGAGCAACCTTCTGAACCTGGATATAATGGCAAACTGGTATACTGAAGGTCCCCTGTTTATAAACCCATTAGGTTCCAGGTCCTTTTGTTTGCTAGTGCAATAATGTTCCTGCTCTGCTGCTTTTGCTGTCAGTTTCACTAGGGAAGATGTCAGTTGCACTCCCCACATCAGATTGTTTTACTCCAGGCACTCCCTGGTGCTGTCAGTTTCAACCAGAAGCCAGGGATGGAAGTATTGTTAGGTCTTTGTAAGTTGAAAGTTCATAAGTAGGGGGAACTTCTGTATATTTATTTGGTAAAAGGCCAAGTATTTGGCCTGAGCTACACGGCCTACAGCCTTGCCATTATAGCCCTGAGGGCTCAATCCTAACCTGGAGTTCGGCCAACACAGTTAGGCCAGCAAAGTTTGGCTGGCACAAGAGATACCGTAAAGTTTATTTGGACCACTCTTAGAGTCAGAGGCAGTGAAGTCATGCAGGGGGAACGCGGGGGAACTCAGTTCCACTAGTTAAAATTAGGGCTGACTCCGCCCACTTCACTCTCCCTCCTCCTCCCTCTCGATTCCTCTGCAAAGAGCTTTTCTTCTTGGTTGGCCAGCACTCAGAGGGTTAAAGGGAGCGACTCCGGATTCCTAGGGGGGCAAAGGCAGTGATGTCATTCAGGGGGAACGAACCAGAACGGGCGCCGACAAGTGCCAATCAAAGGTGAGTTCCTGTTCCTAAATCATTTGAATGACACCACTGGTCAGAGGGGGCAGCAAACAGACATGCGCCATCCTCCCTGACTCTGAGAGTGGTCTAAAGGTGCTTTACGGTGACCCTTGTGCTAGCCAAACTTTGCTGGCCTTAACTGTGCCGGCCAAACTCCTGGTTAAGATTGCACCCAGGCAGCGCAATCCTAGAAGGCACGTAGCACTGACAGGGGCGAATCTATTTGAAAGGGCACCCATGGCGCCCAATGAAAATGCGCCCCTAGGGGCACGCAACGTCACACTATGACGTCATGACACAGCGCCCCACCCCTTCTAAGAGGCACGTTCTGTTCGCTGCCGCTGGCCCTTTAAGGCCAGCGGCAGCGAACAGAACGCGGAGGGGGCGCCGTGTTCTGTTCACTGCCGTTGGTCTTAAAGGGCCGGCAGGAGCAAACAGAACGTGGCGCCGCCCAGCGCCCCGCCCCCCTTGAGAAGCGGGAGGGGGCGCCGGGTGGCAGCATGTTCTCCTCACTCCGGCTGGCTCTTTAAGGCCAGCCGGAGCAAGGAGAATGCGGCGCAGGGAGCGGGAGGGCCGTGGGCGCTATTTGGGGGGGTGGGCGCCATGCGAACGGCGCCCCCTGCAAGATGGCGCCCATGGCTCGTGCCACCCCCTGCCACCCCCTAGTTACGCCCCTGAGCACTGATGCAACCCACATTGGGGTGTTTTTTTTTGTCTGTTTAAAAGATTTCTACCCCACCTTTTTCTCCAGTGTGGGAACTCAAGGCGGTTTACAACAAAACAAAACAAAATTAAAACAATATCTTAAAAGGATTCCAATGACATCATTAATATAGCCCACAGTCCAGGAGCACCAACATTGAAAGACCATTACATTAAAGAAGCTGGGCAAACATTCATTCAAATGCCTTTTGAAAAACGATGGTCTTAAAGCCCTGCCGAAAGGTCTCCAGAGAGGAAGCTGTTTTAATTCAAGGGGGTTCCATAAGAAAGGGGCCATCACCGAGAAGGCCCTATTCCCCAAGTACCCCAGCAGCATTTCTTAGAACGGAGACAGGCATGGTATCCATAAATGCTAGGGCAGCTTTAGCTATATTTTCTTATTATAAGAGGGTATTGGACATGCCGGACAATCGTCTTCCCAAACTTTGTCTTGTAGAGCAGTGGAGGAGAGGTGGTTGGGCTATATCAGTGCAATCGCTCTTAAATTACAAATCTCTTTCGACTGATATTTTTGCCTTTTCTGTACTTAAACAAATGCTGAGGGATTGGATATATAAAATAGATAACGATATGGATTTAGATTTACTAAATTCTTCAAATTTTTCTCAGCTCTACTCTCTTTTGAAATTAAGTCATTCAAGAGCACAATATCTATATTCTCTTACCTTTGCTCCTTTGAGAAAGGCATTTACTGAGCTGCGTTTTCAAACCATGCCAACTGCCGTTTTAGATGGCAGATATCTGTCCATTCCCAGGCATTTAAGATTTTGCATTTGTGGAATTGGACAGATTGAGGACATTACTCATTATCTGCTTTTTTGCCAGCTTTATCAAAATCCTAGGGAAAAATTTCTGAAGCCTATTTTGGATACCCTACAAGGGGAGAGTTCCCTACTGAAACTATGCTGGCTGCTTTCTGATTGGGATCCTTCGATCACTTATAGAACAGCGTTATTTGCCAAGGCAGCTAGAACTATTCGGGCTAACCATCTGAGGGAAATTGCTGTAGACTGTAAAGGAGATTCCCTAATATGAAGAGTGCTTGTGCATACCTGTGTTTGTTTTATATTATTTTATATTGTTTATATTATTTTGTTTTATCTGAATTTTATTACCCTTGTACTTGAATCTGAACCTGGACTTTGTATTTTAATGATGATTGTTATGGCTTTTAGCTAACACAGTAAACAATTTTGATTGATTGAGAAGGCCCTATTTATAACTGCTGCCACCCTCACCTCAACTGGTAGCAGCATGGTCAGAAGGGCCCCCCTGATGACCTAGAGATGCTTGTTCTGAGCGCTGGTGCCCCCAGGAAGGATCTGGCCTTCCCGCCAGTGCTTTACAGCAGTTTTGCAACAGTGCACCGGTGCAAGGTAAGGTTAAGATTGGACCACTAGGCTTCTTGTGTCTAACATGGTTAAACGTATCAGACGTTTGGAGATACAGGCCTGCTATTTTCTTAGGTCTAAATGGAGGTGCCTGTTGAATCTGTATAACCAACCTTTCAATAATAGGATTCTTTTGCACTGTTCATTAACCTGAAGAAAGTCTGAGCCATATTCATAAGCCTCCAAGTTCGGCTCAGGAGATAATATGATTACCATTGTAATTAATTGGAAATAGTATTCACACTTAATTCCTCTCGCCGCGTGCTCCCCTCATGCATGCTCGGGACTGAGGTTCTCAGACTATGGCTCGGCTCCGACTCTTGAATGGCATATTCTGCATTGTTAAGCTAATCACATGGCTAATGTTTAATGCCATTTAGAACATAATTAATTTCAGATAAATACCTAAATGGACAAAGCATAATCTGGCCAAATCTCTGCGCGGAGATGATTACAGCAAAATGGGGATGTAATATCAGAAGCTAGATGGCTCAAGGTTTTGTTACAGGGAAAGACTGAACAGCCCACTTTGCCAAGATGAATCTCTTTTACTCTGTTTCCGTGGCTTGAGGTTGTTAATCTGGTCCAAGATGATCAACTTCTCATTAATCATAATAATTAGAGATAGATTTACTGAGCATTAGTGCAATTTTCAATCATGCTAATAGTTGTGCAATCCACTGTTCATTAATATAAATGAGGTAAATTAGGACCATTACATTATAAAGAGGAGGAAGGTGCTCCTCGAACTCTCACAGATCCTCCCAAATCTCTATTAACGTAATGGTGATATGTGGTTGCTTCGCAGCCTCTTTCTTCCCCCTTTCTTTGTAGCTGCCATCTTGGTTTTGTAGCACTGTCAGGGCAGTCGTAATTAATTAAGTTGCTGTGAAGATCTATGTGTCACTAGATAGCTGTGCTGTGTACATTTATGTATTTTATCTATTTTTTATTTTTGGTAAGATACAATGTAAAACTGTGTTCCTCAAACTGTGGGCCAGAACCAGTGATGTCATGCAGGGGGTACACGGGGGTACGCGGGTACCGGTTCCTAGGATTACGGCTGGCCCCACCCATTCGCCCACCCACTCGTCGACTCCGCCCCCTGCAATGTTTGAATTTCCTGCATGTTTGAGTTGCCTGCATGTTCTCAGAGCCAGGCAGGCAGGCAGTGAGCGGAGCCTTGCCTTGCCTTGCCACTGAAAAATGATCTGCTCTGGGGTTTTGGAACTGTTGGGTCACTTTAACATGATGCCAGGCCTCCTTCACATGTTCTGGGGGTGCTGTGGAATACTGTTGCAACTGTTGGGTCAGTTTAAAATTGTCTGAGGCCTCAAAAAGGGCTTTTTTCATGTCACTTCCTGCCACGACCTCACTTCCGGCTTATGACATCACTTCCGGTGGGCGGGTTCCGACATGTGCCAATCAAAAGTGAGTACCTGTTCTTAAATCATTTAGATGACACCACTGGCCAGAACCTGATATCAGGTGGGGCTTGGACAGCTGGGAGCAGCCATCTTGCAAGCTGCAGACCGTACTCTTGCTATATTCCTTTTGGGCGTGTTAATAGTTTGAATGTTCAAGTGAGTTTTTTAAAATTGTTTTTAGTTCAGTGCTTTTACGTAGTATTTTGTACAAATCTTGCTTTCAGTCAGGGATGTTTTATGGTTGTGCAGTTGCTGCAGTCCAAGGATGCCAATTTACATTTCAGGAGTGTCATTTGATTACGTCACAGTGATGGCACTTCCTCCTTGATTATGTCACTTCCGGCTATGACATCACTTCCAGGTTAATGAGATCACTTCTGGTTGGTCCCAACAAGAGTGCCATTCTCAAAAGTGGGTCCTGGTCTAAAAAGTTTGACAACCACTGGCATATTAGATGCTTCTGAAATAGAACCAAAACATTTTATAGCAATGACCAGCATGTGTTCTCTTATTAGTATTTTTAAAAAGTTATATAAAGAAAATAGTGCATGGATTTCAGCATACTCTGAGTAGAAGTAATATTCTTCTTTAAGTCAATATGCACATTTATCAAACACTGGCTTCTCTCTTGTCCTATACAAATCACTTGGTGAGACCGAAATCAATGTGGTAATTTTCATGTTTTTTCCCCTTATCGTTTTTTGAGGAGTGTTCTTGTTTCGCTGGTGGTGAAATGATTCTCTTGCAGCTCTGTACTAATAATCTATGCTTGCCTCCATTTCAAAAGCATTGCTTTGCCCTTGGCTATGGTAGGGAAACAGCTGTGATTTGAGATGTCAACTTCACCATTAACATCAAGTGCTGTGAATCAAATTTTATGAATGTTTTTGACTAGCATCACAGTATTATTGGGTCTGGATGAAGGAATATCTGAGAGCGTTACTGCCATGTCATTTTTCTCTCTCCATGCAATCCTGAATTTGCTTTGTTGATTACAAAATATACTTAGGTTTTTTCCCTGCATACATCCACGCTTTAATTATCAGTAGTTAAAGTTCTAGAGCATGACTATATTTCTGGGTATCAAATATGCTCAAACTTAACAGTAGTTAGACATGTTCAACCTTGAAGGAGTTACCAACAATTGCCGTACAACAATCATACTTGAACTTGTTATGTTGTATTTTTTAATACTGTTTTTATTGTCTTTTAGTACTGTTTTTAATTATTGTTTTTACTGTGTTTTAACTTTGTAATTATTATTATTATTATTATTATTATTATTATTATTATTATTATTATTATTATTATTATTAATTTATTGGCCAGGAATGGAAACCATGCCTGGAATTTGACGTGGCCTTCGGCTACATAATGTAATGCCGCCTTGAGCGCCTTCGGGCGGAAAGGCGGGGTACAAATTAAATAAATAAATAAATAAATAAACTATCTTCACCCAGAGCACAATCCTAACCTGGGGTTAGGCTAGCACAAGTTAGGCCAGCAAAGTTTGGTTTGCCCAAAGTTTGGCTGGCCACCATAAAGTATGTTTGAACCACTCTCAGAGTCAGAGAGGCCAGCACACAGACATGTGCCATCCTCAGTGATTCTGAGAGTGCAATCCTCACCTGGAGTTAGGCCAGCACAGTCAGGCCAGCAAAGTTTGGCTAGCACAAGGGCCACTGTAAATTATGTCTGGACCACCCTTGGAGTCAGAGAGGCCATCACACAGATGTGCGTCATCCTCCCTGACTCCGAGAGTGGGCCAAACGCACTTTACAGTGGCCCTTGTGCTTTTACTGTGGGGATCATTGTACAAAAACAGGCAGGTGAATCTAGAAAAAAATGCAATGCGCTATGTCCAGCTATTACTCATGCATAAGCAGTTTCTCGGTATTGAAAAGGAAATCCTTACAGGGAGAAGGGAGTATGTGATGACACAAGCAAAGGGGGATGGAAAGGTGCAGAGGTAGGGAGATCACAGGGTTATGCACAGGGTGACCAGAGGTCCTCTTTTTCCAGGACATGTCCTACATTTCAACCTTCTGTCCTGGGTAACTTTCAAAATGTCCTACATTTGAAGGCAGATCGGGAATGCCTGCGTCAAGAGGGGCTGCCTCCATCATTCGTTGAGAATTCATTAAAGGATATCTCAAAATCAACGTCTATGCATGTTTTTAGCCTTTCTTTTGCAATGTCCTACATTGTACTTGCACGTCCTGCATTTTGGGGTGCTGGGTCTTCCTTCGTGGTTATGACATCTGGTCACCCTGGTTACGCAGGAGGAACCAGTGCTGAAGAACCATGAGATTTACAGAAGCAAGAGGGAAGGGGGAGAGAAAAAAGAACAGGGAAACACCAAGAGTCAAGCTGCGGTGAAAGACTATGGCTCAGGGCACAATCCTAAGCAGTGCTGGATTAGTGAGGCCAGCCTGCCAGCGCCAAATCCAGCGCTGCTAAGGATGGGCTGGCACCTTCCCGCGGCAAGGGAGCGTGTGCTCCCTTACCGTAGGCGAGGCTCCGGGCTCCCCTATGTGCTCCTTGGATCTGTGCCTGCTAAAGAGCAGGTGCGGATCCAAGGAGACAGTGCTGCCCAAATTGGGGCCGTGCAGCCTCACTGACGGGCTTAGGCCACCTCCGAAGCCCACCCAGGTCCCGCCCAGGTCCCGCCTCCCCCCTTCCCACCAATCCCCGTCCCGAATGGGACAGAGAATCCCTTGTGCCGACCATCTTCAGCGCTCACAGCATCGGCTTCAGAGTTGGAGTGCCGACATGGGGGTGCTGCTCGGCGCCGGCATGCCGGCGCTCTGCCCCTTGCATTGACGCGATGACGTCATGTCAACGCAAGGGGCGCGCTAGGATTGCACTGCCTGTTGTGGTTTATATAAATATAAATATATATGAAATTGGAGCTGCCACATAGGCGTAAATCCAAGCCTCCCATAGTGGCCACGTTCAAGCTCTACCCCCTCCCAAGGTTTCTCCACTCGCTGGAACGGGTTTGCCCTCCCCATTCTGCCCTCCTCCTGCCTTCCCCCCACCCAGAAATGGGCCCGCACTGGCTGAACTTTTCCCTCACGGGGCCAGCTTACCTCTGGCCTCTGCTGGTGCACTTGTATTGGCCCAGTGCCTCTCTGGCTGGTGCCAACGTGCTTTACAGCACATTTGCGATAGCCTTGAGTCAATGTAATGCACAAGCATCAGCCCAATGCATGTTTTGGATTGCGCCCTAATTCTGAACCCTTTCTGGAATTCCTACGCTGCGGTCTGTTTTTAAACATGTGGATTTCCCCCCCTCCAGTATGAATCTCCCCCACCCCCTGCATCAATTCAATGCTATCTGTCTTTATTGGAGGGTGTTTTATGCTCCTCTTCACAAACAGCATGGTAGAATGCAGAAGAGAGCAACAAAAATAATTACGTGGTTGGGGCACCTCCCTTATGAAGAAAGACTGCAGCATTTGGGGCTCTTCAGTCTGGAAAAAAGGCTCCTGAGGGTAGACACAATTGAGACACACAAAATTATGCATGGGAGGGATAGAGTCGATAGAGGGTTGTTCTTTTCCCTCTTTCACAATACCAGAACCAGGGGGCATCCACTGAAATTGAGTGATGGGGGAGTTAAAACAGAGAAAAGGAAATACTTCTTTACCCAGTGGGTGGTTAGTCTGTGGAACTCTTTGACACAGGAGGTGGTGATGGTATCTGGTTTAGATTCCTTTAAAAGGGGATTGGACAGATTTCTGGAGGAAAAGTCCGTCGTGGGCTATAGGCCATGATGGGTTGTGCAACCTCCTTACATTTGTAGTAGGCCACTTCAGAGTGCCGGATGCAAGAGAGTGGCAACAGGATGCAAGCATCTTGTTGTCTTGTGCACTCCCTGGGGCACCTGGTGGGCCACTGTGAGATACAGGAAGCTGGACTAGATGGGCCTTTGGCCTGATCCAGCAGGGCTCTTCTTATGTTCTTAAATAAGGAAGGATAAAATCACCCAAAATTATAGTCAGACCCCCCGCCTTTGTTTTATCCTCCCTGCAACGAATCTGAGGGTCACAGAAAATGCCTTTATTTTTAGCTCAAGACCTGCCCTTGACTTATCTGTGAGATTGACTTATACTCAAGTATCTACAGTAGCCATTATGAAAACAGGGAAAATCATATAGAGGTCAATTTCCCCTTATCCAGAATTCTGAAATTCAAAATGCTTCGAAATCAATTAATGTCCCTTGTTTACTAATGACTGACTCAGAAGCCAGCCGAGACAATGTACATGCTCTGTGCAATGCTACTGCCTAGTATGTGACTAGTGGGGTTTACAGCAAGTGACTGCTCTAGCAATCAGACTGGTGTCAGTGAGCTTGTTTAACAGGATATTATGATATATGAAGTTGAAAATCTTTTGGAGTGGTAAAAAATTGTCTTGTCAGTTCATCTTTGTATACAGCACTTGATAGATCGTTCACAACATTTAATTATATTGTCACGGTTGAAAGACTCATGCAAAAGTCAGGCCAACGTTCATTGCAAATGCTCGTTAAGCTAATAGAACTCATCTCTGGAGATCAGCTCCACTGAAATTTACAAGATTTCAATAAAACGCCATTCAAAATACTATGCTATGTTACCGTTCACATCAAGGTGCATCTGTACAGCTTCCGGATGAAATTCCACACGTTAAATACATTACAGAGTGCTTGCTAGTTAAGAACACAGGCTGCTCTCTCTACCCTACCTGGATTAAACTGGTCTGGTCACTGTTACTCATGTGCTGGTTCCATTGGCATTAGACAGCTGCAATGTGCTCCATGTGGGACTGCCTTGAAAGATGGTTCAGAAACTTGGAAGTGGTGCAAACGTCTTCCATAGGTGGATGTGATGTTGATCTTGTATCAGTTGTGTGGGCTACCACTTCATTTCTGGTTCCCCACTTAAAGTGCTGATATTATGTTCAAAGCTTGACATGGCCCAGGATCAGGTTACCTATAGCAGGGGTGTAGCTATAGAAGTGCAGGGGAGTTCAATTTCACTGGGCAACAAGCTTGGGGTGAAGAGGGACAATTGCTCTCCCCCTGCTAAATATAAGAGGACACCACTTGGAAAAGTGCCTCTTGCGCAGTTAGCATGGAATTATCCAATTCTATCTATCTATCTATCTATCTATCTATCTATCTATCTATCTATCT
>JAJKFI010000044.1:4382282-4410363 GCA_029204185.1 Lerista edwardsae | reverse complement strand
TATCTATCTATCTATCTATCTATCTATCTATCTATCTATCTATCTATATAAAATTGGAAAGGAAATTTAAGGCAGAATGCAATGAAACAAACCTGAGTGTAGTATCTTAACTCGATCAAACGTTATGACCAAAAAACCAGAGAGAACGTGAATACAAATGTAATGTTACTTCCTGTTGTGACTTCACTTCCAGGGCAACATTTTGTCCCCTGCACTGGGCTACATTAGCTATGCCCTGACCTAAAGGGACACCATTGTCCATTTGAGCTCTGCTTTCTGGCCCGCCTTTAAGGTATGTTTGTTTAGTAGGTCCCAGAGACAGAGCCATTTTGACAGTGATGCCACACCTGTGGCATTCCCTCCCTGAGGGAGATTCATCAAGCCCCTGTCTTCTCTGGGGTATTTCAGAGCCATACCGACACAAAGCGTGCCAGGGGCAGGGCGATGTCACTGCTACCCCGGCGCCGACATCCTGCCCCCCTGTGTCACCCTGCCACACCCCCTAGCATCCGGAATTGCTCCATATCGGAGCATACTTGACACAAGGGAGGGCAGGCAGGTGGGGCAAAAGCACATCATCTTTTTAACCCTGTTGCCAACGCCAATGCCAACCCCCACTGCCTGGATGCGGCAACGCAATGTCAGTGGTGCGGAGTATCCCGGCTGTCGGTGTTGCGCTGGTTCCGGGCTGGGCGGGAGGGCATTCCTGGGCAAGTGGAGGGGAGGGGTGGAGTTTAACTTGCATGTAGTTTAACTTGCAACACCCTTCCGTCACCCTGCACCCTTACCACAGGGGAAGGGGACAAAAGGGGAAGGTTCTTTCTTCCGCAGAACCTTTTGCGTTTGCCACTCCTTGCACGGGCAGTTGGGCAGTTCAGGATTGGGCTGCTGTCATGAACAGCAGGGAATCAGGCCTGGCTCAGATTCATTTTGAGATCCTGGCCTGTCTCTCCCATCCCCCTCTGGGTTCTTGCTGTGAGAAAGTTTTCCCCAGAGGCTGTTTTGTCTTGCTAGTGGCCGAAGGGGAGATAGAGGGGCCTCTCGAAGGGAAACAAAACCTCTCAAGGACATCTTTACGAGGAGCTGTTTTGCTTCTAGGTGACGAGGGGGGCTGGGAAGGTGGGGAGAAAAGTAAAAGACTCAGACCATTTTGAGGCTTGAGTGAGAAGAGTGATCTTCTTGCCCACTTCACCCCGGTTCTGTCTTGTGCTGGGTGAGTGATAGCTAGAATGTAATTAGACTAGGAGATAGGTGCTTTCTTATTTTGCATTAAGCATCATATAGTTTAACCATGCGTTGGCCTGCTTTGAAAGGCCTCATTAAGACTCTATGCTGTAACTTGTAGTTTTAAAGAAATCTAATCATTACATTTTACTCCATGGTGTGCCTCGTGGGCTGGGAGAGGGGGTTAGCTGAATCCAGTCTTGACGCTGTGCGACACTACTGGTTGGGCCACTGGAGGTTGCTGGTGGCCAGAGGGGGCATGATCCCACAATCCCTGGGGGGGGGGGAAGTCTGGAAGTACCAGGCCCCCGGGTATCGTGATAGCTGCCCATATCTGTAAAAGATGTTTGGAAAGGTTTGGCACATTGTTTGTGCTTATCAGAGCCCATGTCTGTCTAAAGACAAAAGACAATAGTGTTGGGTAATTATTGATGCATGTGCCCAAGACAAGACTTGAATAACCCAACTCTAAAGAATATGAGTGGTACTATATTCTGCATGGGGCTAGTAAGAAAGGAAATAGCTACACATTTGTGAACTCCAAGGACAGCAGATGTTATTAGAAAGTCTCTGCAGTACATTCAATTCTCCATATAATAAAGACATTTTGACCCCGGTGCACGAGGCCTTTTAAAAATTAACTGTCTTGACTGTCTCATAGCAAGGCCACATTATTCAGTTATTCTCATATCAGGAAATGAAGGTGATGAACTTATGTTTGATTGCAAATTTGTAGAATATAAATGGCAGTTCAGATACTAATAAACATTTACAGTATATCCCAGAACAAATTGTGAACATCACCATAAATCTTTGGGAAAGATACCTCTGCCTATTAAAACACATGATAAATCATCTTTACAAGGATGTGCTTGAGAAAACACGGTCTTTCTTTAATACAAAATTATAAACGCAGAGGTGCCAAAGCTTGCATAACTCCAGAGAAGGCTCCTGAAAGTCTACCAATCAACACAAAAGTGACCTTGAAGATCAGCTAGGGCCTCAGAAGCACACAAATTGTTGCATGGCATCTGCATGCAGATGGTGGTGGTGATGGCATCTGGTCTAGATGCTTTTAAGAGGGGATTAGACGGATTTCTGGAAGAAAAGTCCATGGTGGACTATAGGCAATGATGGATGGTCAACCTCCTTACATTAGTAGTAGGCTACTTCAGAGTACCGGGTGCAAGGGAATTGCAACAGGATCCAAGCATCTTGTTGTCTCATGCCTCCCTGGGGCACCTGGTGGGCCGCTGTGAGATACAGGAAGCTGGACTAGATGGGCCTTTGGCATGATCCAGCAGGGCTCTTCTTATGTTCTTATGTTTTTAAATTCTGGGGCAAGCACATGGCTGTTGATTGAAGCATGTTGGAATAGCTGCCTGAATCAAAAGCTTCCATCATAGACTTACAGCCCAATCCTCCACCATTGAGGGTGATACAGCTGTGCTGATGGAGCACACTGTGCATCCATTGGTAGGTAAACAATCAGAAGGCCAGCCAGAGGTAAGCAAAATACCTCTAGGTAGATGTCCTGGCCACCTGTGGATTTCTAAAGACTCATGCCAGCTATATAGCTGGTGTAAATCTGAATTGAGACAGAAGCTGTGGTGGGCTGAAAAATGGGGGGGGGGTCTGGTTATTTGCAAAGATCCACCCCAGTTGTGTCATTCAAATGATTTAGGAACAGGAACTCACTTTTGATTGGCACTTGTCGGGAACCCGGAACCAGCCACGGAGCCCGTTAGGATCCGGAACGGTCCGTTCCCCCTGAATGACATCACTGATCCCCCCCCTCCAACCTGCTCTGTACCTATTGCCCCACCCCCACCCTGGAATACCACCACAGCAGGGCTTTCTGGAGCTGGTGGCATGCATGCTACACCTCTGGCCAGTTGTGGCAGTGGCATGAAAGCTTGTGATCGGAATCTCAGCTTTTGCACTGTCGCAAAGGTCTTTGTCCTGCTGGGGCACAAGTTCTGTCGCTGTAAGGACCAGTTAGTATTTCTTGTGTTGTAGGAAACTCTGACTACCAAGGCCAAACCAAGGCACTGTCTAAGAGCACAATCCTAACCTGGAGTTAGGCCGGCACAGTTAGGCCAGCAAAGTTTGGCCAGCACAAGGGGCACCATAAAGCGCGTTTGGATCACTCTCTGATTCAGGGAGGATGGGGCACATCTGTGTGCTGGCCTCTCTGACTCCGAGAGTGGTCCAAACATACTTTACTGTGTCCCTTGTGCCGGCCAAACTTTGCTGGCTTAACTGTACCAGCCTAACTCCAGGTTAGGATTGCGTCCTGAATCTGTTTCCCAAACCAAGGTAGTATTTCTTGTGTTGTAGGAAACTCTGACTGCTAAGGCCAGACCAAGGCGGTGTCTAAATCTGTTTTATTTCCTAAACCAAGGTCCCAGCTGTCCATTGCTTGAGTGGAAATTGAGGCTTTAGCCCAGGGGTGGCCAACCTTTCAACTTTAGGGCTGTTGGAGCTTTAACAATCATGTAGAAGAGGGAACTTTAGCAGGTGCAGCTTGTCACCTGTAAGAAGAACCCAAGTGTGTCATGGAATCTTAGGGTTACTGCCAGCAAAATTCAATTTGAGCTTTCTACATTAAACCTTATGATATGGTTAGAGAAGACAAAAAATCAACACAAAATGCTAATGATTGTCTACCCTTATCCGATCTTTCTGGGGCAAAGGAACCACCAACTCTTTTCCCTCTTATTCCCAGCTACCTCGACCCCTGACCCTCACCTCCAGATCATAAGAACATAAGAACATAAGAAGAGCCCTGCTGGATCAGGCCAAAGGCCCATCTAGTCCAGCTTCCTGTATCTCACAGCGGCCCACCAGGTGCCCCAGGGAGGCAGGAGACAACAAGATGCTTGCATCCTGTTGCCACTCCCTTGCACCCGGTACCAGTAGCCCACCACTTTTGTAAGGAGGTTGCACAATCCATCATTGCCTATAGCCCTGTAGATCCTATAGATCCTATAGATCCTGTAGCAGCTCAGAGAACAAAACCTCTGAGCTAGGTCTCCAAGCCACGAATGGCTCTGGAGGTGAAGGTGAGGGACTGTGTTACACAGGAGCTTAAGCTCCTGCAACACTTAGCATTTTGCCACCCCTCTAGGAACACCACTGCACCTGATATTCAGATGTATATTCTCTCTGTACCTGTATAGTCTCTGTACCTGCAGGCTGTACCATTCACCATTTTCTCCGCTCATTTCCCCCCCAGCTCTGATACTGACTGGCTAGTATCAATATCTTCCCCCCGCCCTATTGATGAATGGTTGAATGGTTCAAAACTGTTTTTGGTTCCATGGATCAAAAGCTCTAATTCTCTCGGATACTTCCATAGCCAAAATAAACTCTTTTTTTTCACCCTATATAAGAAAAGCAAGCATGTCATCAAAGTTAATACCAATTTTGTGGTTCTGGAACAACAATCCCCCTGCTATGCTGGTACTTTTCAGAACCGTGTAATGAAATGACAAGGAGTACAGTATGTGCTAAATAAGGTGCAAGTGAAGTATTTTACCTCCTGATTTTAGGTTGATTCATAGCTAAGAACACCACGGACTTCTTCCCCATTCCCTGTGTATCACACAGAATAAAAGGATGAGCAGTGAATGCTAGAAAAGACTCAGAAAACAACATCTTTTGATTTTTTTTTTTTAAAAAATGCACATATGAGGCAAATTGCAATGTACCTGCAGGGCAGGGGCATACCTAAGTAAGTGCAGTGGGGTTCAATTGCACCTGACAACAAGCTTTAGGGATGCAACAAGCTGAGCTTGACTCTAGTGCCCAAAATTGTGAAAATCTTGGTATGTAGGAATAATACCGTTATGGGTCCCATCCAGTGGTGTCATCTACTCACCAGTAGACGGTACGCTGGGCGGGACTTAGCGTGATCGCCAGCCCGTCCACTCACTTCCGCTTTCTTCCCGCTCGCCGCGCGGCTTTCCCTCACCTCGGAGGGGGTGCCTGCTCACCCAGGCACCCGGCGCGCCCCCCACCCATCCCCCCTGGCGAGCAGGCACCCCCTCTGAGGTGAGGGAAAGCCGTGCGGTGAGCGGGAAGAAAGCGGAAGTGAGTGGACGGGCTGTCAATCACGCTAAGTCCCGCCCAACGTACCGTCTCCTGGTGAGTAGGTGACACCACTGGTCCCATCCTAACCAGCTTTCCAAGACTGACATAGCTGTGCCAATGGGGCCTGTGCTTCATCCTGCAGTGGAGCAGTAGTCATGGAGGCCTTCTCAAGGTAAGGGAATGCTTGTTCCCTTACCTCGGAGCTGCGTTGCCCTTACCCTGGTGCTGAAAAGTTGGTTAGGATTGCGCCCTATGTCATATAACATTGGAAAGGTAATTGAATGCAGAATGCAATGAAACAAACCAGAGTGCAATATCTTTATCAAAAGTTATGGCCAAAAAACCAGAAAAGAAAAATATATATATAATTGTCATGTAAAAATTGTGGTTTGTTAAACTGCAGTTTTTAGGACTAATACTGTCATGCTGTGTACCATTTGAAGCAGAATTTCATGCCGAATGCAATGAAACCTTTGTTGTTGTTCAGTCGCTAAGTTGTGTCCGACTCTTCGCGACCCCATGGACCACAGCATGCCAGGCCTCCCTGTCCTCCACTAGCAATGAAACTTACCAGACTGTAATATCATTCTATCAAAGTTCTTGGCCAAAAAAAATCTAAAAACAAAAATACAATTGCCATGTAAAAATATCTGGCTTAGACACCTTTCAAAGTGGACAAAAGAAAGGGAGAAGCCATGCACAATGCGCTTAGGTCCATGGAAGAAGAATAGTATAAAAATGTGAAAAATATGAATGAATGAATGAATGAATGAATGAATGAATGAATGAATGAATGAATTTGTCATATGGGGGATGTTAAAAAAAAATTATGGGCCTGAGCTTCAAATGACCTGCTATGCCATCAGAGGCGGATCTAAGGGGGGGCAAATCTGTAAGTTTTGCAAGAAGCCTTTCCCTGTCATGTGTATCCCTCCTCTCCCTTGCTGCTGTAGCCAGTAAGCAATGCCAAGATGTTGCTGTACCCTGTGAGGATTGGCTAGAACAGTGCAGGAGAGGAGTGTTTTCCACTGCAAGGTAAGGCTTCTTGCAAAACTTACAGATTTGGCCTCTGTATGCCATTGTTTTTTTGGGGTGTGTGTGTGTGACTGCAGGCTTGGGGGCAATAGGAGCAGGCATGCTGCTGAGGGGGATGATGTGAGTTTCCCCCATTTTCACCTTTTTTAAAAGTCCAGGTATGCTTTCACTTTAAGAAGTTACATCACTTCCTGTTGTGACATCATTTCCAGAGCATCATTTTGCTCTCAGCACTGGGCTACACTTTCACAGGGTTACACTGCTGTGGGACAGTTATGAATGGTGGTTAGGAGAAAACATAACACCTTTTTCTGCGTTTACCCAATTTTTTCCCCTCCTTTCTCACTTTCCTTCAGCAAAATTCACTGATGTTTGTCATTAAGTTATGACAGAAATAAAGATTTAAACGTGTTAATTAGGGAGTATTTTTTTCCATAAAAGAGTAAAATGTTTCTTTACTGTTCAGAAAGACATTTGTTAAAGCAATAATACCCCAGGTTGCAGCTGTCATCCCTTCAATATGCCTCACTGCTCGTGATCTTATGAAATCTAATTAAAACAAATTTAATTTTAAAACATAGGTCATACATTTTGTTTTGCTCTTTATGATTAGGGATAGTGTCTACTTAGCATTGTGGGGACGTGGTGGCGCAGCAGGTTAATCCACTGCTGCTGGGCTTTCTGACTGGTAGGTTGGGTGTTCAAGACCGCACGACAGAATGAGCTCCCATTGCTTGTCCCAGCCCCTGCCAACCTAGCAGTTTGAAAGCACCTAAAAATGCCAGTAGATAAATAGGTACCACTTCGGTGGGAAGGTAACGGTGTTCCGTGCGTCTTGGCGTATAGTCATGCTGGCCACATGACCACGGAAGCTTGTCTTCGGACAAAACGCCGGCTCTACAGGCTTAGAGGTCAGGCTTAGATTGAGCTCTACAGGCTCACTCAGGAGATGAACACCGCCCCCTACAGTCGGTCACGACTAGACCATTCGGACGTGGGGAAACCTTTCCCTTTTTACCTACTTAGCACAGCCACAGCTTATACAGTCAGCTCACATCTTATCTGCACGAATTCAAGTGTACACACTCGGCAAAAAAAATAAAATAATAATTTTAGATTTAATTGATTTTCAACGCAATTTTGAATATACATTATTTTAGCCTTAGGCACTGACTTCAGAGCCTAATCTTCACATAACCCATGGGCCAAGTGTGATAGGTACGAGGGATATGCCGAGGTTAGCATGAAGGTAGACTGTACTTTATAGCATGTTCGTGACAGTGCATTTATGCACAGCAGTATAGGATTGTGCCATTATTCTGAGACAGGACATTGGTGCATCTCACTGAGAGCCCACTCCTGTCCAACGTTCCATAAGAACATAAGAAGAGCCCTGCTGGATCAGGCCAAAGGCCCATCTAGTCCAGCTTCCTGCCTCTCACAGTGGCCCACCAGGTGCCCCAGGGAGGCATGAGACAAGAAGATGCTTGCATCCTGTTGCCATTCCCTTGCACCAGTACTCTGAAGTAGCCTACTACTAATGTAAGGAGGTTGCACAACCCATCATTGCCTATAGCCCACGATGGACCTTTCTTCCAGAAATCTGTCCAATCCCCTCTTAAAGGCATCTAGACCAGATGCCATTACCACCTCCTGTGGCAAAGAGTTCCACAGATTAACTACCTGCTGGGTAAAAAAAGTACTTCCTTTTATCTGTTCTAACTCTCCCAACCCTCAGTTTTAGTGGATGCCCGCTGGTTCTGGTGTTTTGAGAGAGGGAAAAGAACACCCCTCTATCCATGTTACTCTATCAATGTCTACCAGCACTGGTACGGCTGCAATGCAGCCCTGAGGTAAAGGAACCCTTTACTTTGAGGAGACCTCCGTGACTGCCTTCATACCATAGAATGCAGCACATGCCCAGTTGGCATAACTGCATCAGTGCTGGAATGTTGGATTGGTCCCTCAGGGTCCCTCAGGGGCTCTCTAAGTTTTTTCATGCTACTTTTTTTCCCCTTAGACAATGCACAAAATCAAACAATTGGAGATAAACACGTCAGGAAAAAAAGTCATGGATGGAAAGTTCTGTCTTGCTTGCTTCTTCCTCTTCCCAGAAAAGTCAGTATTTCTGTAGCCACTGTGGGGTGGGGGAGGAGGGATAAGATCCAAGCTTAAAGAACCATCAGCCAAGGTGGGAGGAATAAAAGGTCCTTAGGAGACTAAGGGCGCAATCCTAACCCAGAGTTAGGCTGGCACAGTTAGGCCAGCCAAGTTTGGCCGGCACCAGGACCACCGTAAAGTAAGTTTGGACCACTCTCTGAGTCAGAGAGACTAGTACACAGAGGTGAACCATCCTCCGTTACTCAGAGAGTAACTTGCCCTTGTGCTGGCCAAATTTTACTGGTCTAACTATGCTGGCCTAACTCCTGGTTAGGATTGCGCTCTAAAGTACTGGTGTGAGTTTAAAAGTAGAATTATATGACAGCGTTTGCACAATCTTTCTCTCACATAGATTTAGTCCAATTATGAAAAACTATAAACATTTCATTTCTACATGATTGCATTTCATGACCGCAACAACCCTGATTTCATATTACACCACCAATATGGAGGCATTTTTATTAATGCTCGCCAATTTTAATAATTTTAATAATTTTAATAATAACATTTTAATAATCAGATACAAAGTCACTTGTAATTTTGATGGGCCAACCAGCATTCCATGGTTGGGGCTCTTTGTTAACAATATGCAGTTTCGCCCTAATCATGCACTTGTCAGGATTAAACAAACATATATGTATTCCTGATTTGAGATCAACGTGTGGTGGTTTCCATTGTTCCATACTATTGCATGCCATGGACAAGGAGAGGCAGAAAGACCTCTGAACCATTCCATCCCATTTTCTGAGATGGGCTGGGAACCCCTCTTTTATAATGTGAGAGTGAAAATGGACCAAGAATAGAATACAGTCCTACATGGGCGACTGTGATGGAGGATTACTTGAGTCTTCTGAAGATTAAGGAGGTCATCTGAGCATCATATAATCATTTAGATGTAGTCATGGCTATGGTACTACAGAATAAACATCATCTACTGGCTAAGGTAAAATTTGTGCTTTACTGTCTCACATCATGCAATAGTTTGACCTTTTGCAAAAGGAGGATAAGGCACTTTTATTTCATAAGGTGTTTTGGTTCGAATGCTCAAGTGCTTTTAGGCCCAGGGGGTGGAGTTTATCTAAGAAGTAATTTACACCTCAACACTTTTGAGAGAATTTTATATACTTGCCTCACTTAAAGGGTAAGGTTCCGTCCATCAGATTTATTTGAAAGGTAGTAGATTTTGTGTACTTGTTGTATTGAATTACAGTGTATCTTTAGCAATGATTAGTCATAAATCTTGCAATTATTCAAAGAATGGCCCCTTGATTAGTGGCATTGATGGTGTTATCCTCCGTTATTACAACGGTATGGTAGCAATAGCAAGGGATTTAATTGCTATGAAGATTTATTTGCCGAATACTAAACACCGTTGTAAGCAAGGCATTTGAATTGTACTTACAAGCGCCCAGAGTATTATCGGCTAATTAGGTACCGAAAGTGCATATGTAATGTTAGCTGAGGCTGTTCAACCTTCTGACACAAGGTTCTTTTTTTCAACAAAAAAATATTAAAATTATTGCAGCAACTGTTACAAATTTGGTGTCATTGTTCTCTTAGCTAAATTGAGGGTGCAATCCTAACCTGGAGTTAGGCCGGCACAGTTAGGCTAGCAAAGTTTGGCCAATACAAGGGACACTAGAAAGTATGTCGGGACCACTCTTAGAGTCAGAGAAGTCAGCACACAGACATGCGCCATCCTCCCTGACTCCGAGAGTGGTCCAAGGGCGATTTATGGTGCCCCTTGTGCCGGCCAAACTTTGCCGGCCTAACTGTGCTGACCTAACTCCAGGTTAGGATTGCGCTCTGAATCATTTCTCTGAAGTGGTTTACAAGTGGGACTTCAAATGTCGGTTGAAAGTTACTCATAAATAGAGAAAACTGGTGTGACGCAGTTGGAGATTACATAAGTTTAACATTGGATTAGTTGGTAATTATGTTATTACTGCAAGGTGTTTCACAGACTATTATAACAGCAGCAATAAGGTCTAGGTTCAAATGGGGCCCCTTGTAGGTGGACTAGGGCCCTCCCACAGACATAAATAATTGACAGCCAATCCTAATCAGTGCTGACGTAGCAGGGGCTATATGGCCAAACTAGTGGCGCAGTGTGCGCAATGGCGCAGAAAAACTCACCTGTTTTTTGGCCCCCCCCTTCCCTTGCATTCGGATTACTCCTAAATGGAGCAATTCCAGGCACATGAAGGCGTGGCTGGGTGATACAGAGGGTCGGCAGCAGCATTTAGGATGATTCTTCTTTATTTTAAATAATTTTTTTAACTTACATTTATTATAAACCTTTAATTTACTTACTTACTTACTTACTTGACTGATTCATTGATTCATTGGTTTTTATTTCGTCTTCAAAGGTGTTACAATTTTCCTGCTTGGTGATGTCACTTCTGGCCATGACATCACTTCTAGGTTAATGACATCACTTCTGGCAGGTCCCAACAGATTGTCATTCTAAAACATGGGTTCTGGTGCTAAAAAGTTTGAGAGCCACTGGTTCTAGTGGATACAGATCTTCCATTCATATTACAGATGCACGAGATGTAAAACAGAATTGAACCATTCCATGTGAAGGTTGTCTATAATAGTTTTCAGAAGCCTGTACATGAATAAGAAAGTCTGTCAGCCAAATTCCTCCTGAACCACTTTACGGTGAACAGGCTGCATAATGCCATTCAGACTATTGAGAGGGAGGGGAAGATGATAGATTTTTAACTAAAGAATTCCAGCTTTTTAACTGAGAATTAGTAAGTAAAACATGCACTTTTGGGGGGGGGGGGGCTGTTAAAGGCCACTGGGCTGTTAAGGGTCACTGGCTGCTGAGCCAGTAGACCAATCCCGTTCCTCTGTACTCTTCCATTTTTTGCATGTTTTAAAGTTCCAGGTCTGTAATGTTAGTGTTTGCAAAACATTGCCTAGTAAAGCACAGATCAATGAGTGCCACTATAAAACTCTGGGGGAGGCCACATCAAATTCTCTAGAGCGGCAGGCAAAAGTACAGTATTCTGCATTTGATGTCAAGCTTCCCCACTTTTCAATACACATTGCCACAACCACAAAGATAGTACCCATCCTCTTAAACATAACCCTGGTATCTTCTAGTACTTTCAGCAGCTGCCAAACAATCCACAGATTATCAGCCAGAGTAAGAAATGAACATGAAGCAGATAATACCAGTTGGATGGGCCAGCTGGATTTTCTGGCATGCAGAAAAAAACACGACAACATTTGCATAGGAAGCCAGTCTCAGATCAGAGCAGGCCTGCAACTTTCCTTACACTGCAGTCCTAGGCATGTCTACTCAGACGTAAGCCCAACTGGGTGAAATTGGGCTTACTCCCAGGTAAATGAGTACAGAATTGCAGTTATTGTACAGTCATGATCTTGGAAACATTGCTTGCAGTCTTAAAACTCAACCGTCCTTCTTCAGAGTAAGAGGTACTGGGACCTCTGCCAAAACTCTTCTAAGGAACTTGCCAATCATCGATACAAAAAAGGATGAAAAATAGAAAGGGTGAGTACAGCAGAATTCTTCAGCGTGTGTCATATCCCCAGAGTCCTCTAGCTTTCACTCCTCTTATAACCTTTCATCCAGCTTCCCTCCTGCTCACATCCTTTATTTAATTTCACGAGGGAGATGCCAGCCAAGAGACAATCAAAACGTCTGTAGATCTGACCAGTTGAACAACAAAGGACTAGGGACCATGATCAGAATGCAGCTGCTCTTTCTCTCTTGATGCACTGAAGGGTGAAGTTCATTTTTCTAATAGGGGGAGGAAAAATATATTATTGTCAAGGTAATATAATCAAGAAATAGGTTTGCACAGTCCCATGATGTAGAGCTTGCAAAAGCCATTAACCCTACAGGCCCAGGTAGCTATAGTTGCTGCCAGTTTTTTTTGGGGGGGGACGGGGACAGGGACGGACACAATCTAAAGTATTAGTTGGCTTAAGGAAAGGTTCCAAAGGGATCCTTTTTTTCTCTGCATGTATCTGTCCATGCTTTTAAGATTTGGTAGAGAGGTCTGCTTTCATGTTCTGCTGTCATGTGAGGTTCAGGGTGCAATCCTAACCTGGAGTTAAGCCAGCACAGTTAGGCCAGCAAAGTTTGACTGGCACAAGGGACACCATAAAATATGTTTGGACCACTCTCGGCGTCAGAGAGGCCAGCACACAGAGGTGCGCCATTCTTCCTGACTCTCAGAGTAGTCTAGAAACACTTTATGGTGGCCCTTGTGCCTGCCAAACTTTGCTGGCCTAACTGTGCCCGTTAGCTCCAGGTTAAGATTTCGTCCCCAGTTGTGTTTTCTCTGTATGATGTTTTGTTTGGTTGCGTGATGTTTGGCTGATGCTGGGTCCTTTTAGACAGCAATTGTCAACATTTTTCTTCTCATGACCTCTATGGTCTTCTCTATGCCTCTTGGGATGTCACTTCCGGCTTCCAGGATACTCTTCCCGGTTTCTATGGCTCTGTCTTTAGAGCCACTGTTGGGATATTTGAACTGAGGCAGAGGAAATTTGCAGAACCGATTGGTGGGTGTTTCTGCCAGGAGACTTGGAGCCTGGTCACAAGAGTAAGTGGTTACATGGGGTTTTGCCCAGAGATAAGAGAGTATCAGCCTGGTGATAAGGTCACATGATCTATCATGATTGGAGGAATAATCTGGTGGTTGTGATTGGCTGATGTGGGCAAGACCAGGGATACAAGTTATCAGTTAGGTTTAACTGTCAGTTAGTCAGTGAGTGTTTGTCAGAGAGAGAGTTTGAAGAGTGCATGCTTAAGAGAAGTCTTGGATGAGAGCCATGTACAGAGTTTGCTGAAACAGATGTAAATAAGTTCAACTGCAATAATATAGAAGTTTTACTGAAGAAGTCTCAGAGCCATTTTTATCAGTGATCAACATGGTTGGAGCGCAGCGTGAATTACTCTGCTGGATGAGAAGCAACATATTTATATCATCATCACATCAAAAGTAATATTCATTCCACAACAGCAACTGTCTGCAGTGACGAATTGCTTCTCCCCTTTCTTCCACCGGCTACAATGCAGTAATTAGTGTGTGAATGTGTAACCGCATGGGTGAATGGACTCAGAGCGGGTGCTGATGTGCCATTGAGGAAAGTCCTTCCGATCGAAATGCTGATATTCAAGGAACGTCGCCTAAGGGGTTGATCCAAAACCTTGGTGGTAGCAACTAAAATATACAAGGAACACCCAGGGCCAACTCTAGCAGTGGCAGGGCCCTATGCAAGACCCTCCCTGCAGCCCCCCTCCCGCCACTCACCAAGAAGAGTGCTGTTGGTGCCGTGCGCTGAGCGTGGCACGTGGAAGTAAAGGTGGTGACATGATATGCTTCCAGGCAGTGGTGTCATCTAAATGATTTAAGAACAGGTACTCACTTTTGATTGGCACGTGTCGGGACCCGCCCACCGGAAGTGATGTCATAAGCCAGAAGTGATGTCGTGGTAAGAAGTGACATGAAAAAAGCCCTTTTTGAGGCCTCAGATGATTTTAAACTGACCCAACAGTTGCAACAGTATTCCACAGCACCCCCAGAACATGTTAAGGAGGCCTGGCATCATGTGAAAATCCCAGAGCAACTCATTTTTCAGTGGCAAGGAAAGGAAAGGCTCCGCTCGCTGCCTGCCTGCCTGCCTGGCTCTGAGAACATGCAGGCAACTCAAACATGCAGGAAATTCAAACGTTGCAGAGGGCGGAGTCGACGAGTGGGCGGGCGAATGGGCGGGGCCAGCTGTAATCCAAGAAACCGGTACTCGCGTACCCCCGC
This sequence comes from Lerista edwardsae, assembly GCA_029204185.1. Taxonomy (NCBI): domain Eukaryota; kingdom Metazoa; phylum Chordata; class Lepidosauria; order Squamata; family Scincidae; genus Lerista; species Lerista edwardsae. The sequence continues at coordinate 4,396,048 of JAJKFI010000044.1, read as the reverse complement.
GTACCCCCTGCATGACATCACTGCTTCCAGGTGTCCCAGGTTAGGCTGTTCAGGAGAAGGGGCAGGTGGGAACTCCCAAGCGGAAGTTTCTCTGCTTGCCCCACTGACTTACAGCCCGTAGAGATCCCAGCAGCTGCAGGCAATATGCTCCTCCTGTTGGTGCAGGGCTCCCTGAAGCAGGGGGCCCAATGGGATGACATTGGTCACATCGGCTAAAGGCTGGTCCTGGGACACCTCCCAATCAAGAGGTCAATGCAGATTCCCAATGCAGATGTGACCGGGGGACTCCAGGCAGAGAGCACGTTAGAATGAGGTTACACAGTATCGAAAGGGACGTGGTGGCGCAGCGGGTTAAACCGCTGCTGCTGGGCTTTCCGACCGGAAGGTTGGCAGTTCGAGACCGGGCAACGGAGTGAGCTCCCGTTGCTTGTCCCAGCTCCTGCCAACCTAGCAGTTCGAAAGCACCTAAAAATGCAAGTAGATAAATAGGGGCCACTTCGGTAGGAAGGGAACGGCGTTCTGTGCTCTACGGCGTAGAGTCATGCCGGCCACATGACCACGGAAGCTTGTCCTTGTACAAAATGCCAGCTCTACAGGCTTTGAAACGGAGATGAGCACCGCCCCCTACAGTCGGTCACGACTAGACCATTCGGTCGTGGGGAAACCTTTACCTGTATGTATGTATGTATGTATGTGTGTGTGTGTGTGTGTGTGTGTGTGTGTGTGTGTGTATTTATTTATTTATTTATTTATTTATTTGCAAAAAGCTCAATCCATTTCTTGTAATGAGGCAGCCTCAATGAATAGCCTGAAGGTTGTAAATGGGCTTCCCCCCCCCTTTCTGATTCACATGGCTACTGGAAAAATGGCTGAGAAATGGCCCAATTTATGCTCAGGAAGTCTCAGGAAAGCGGCAGGCTCTGGTGTTACAATGATGGCACTTCTGGCCATGGCATCACTTCTCGTGGGTCCTGGACAGGTGGTCATTCTGAAAAGTGGGTCTCGGTGCTACCAAGTTTGAGAACCACTGGCCTAAGGCCTTGAGGCAATTAGTTCTCTGATCTTTCTAAGCGGTCATTGGAGGCTCTGTGGGACCTCCCAGAAACCATTTCATGACCTGACCCATGTCTCAACCCACAGTTGGGGGAAAAAAAAGCTGAACCAGGCATGATTACCAGAAGATCCCCAGTGCAGAAGGGAAGGGTCAAATGTCCCATCCCCACATACAAGAGGCTCCACCTCAATTGCCACACAGGGGGCTGCCATTGGAGTTTAAGACATCCACAGGAGATTCAAAACCAAGCTCTGTACCCCATGCTGTCCTTTGAGTGGAAGACTAACAACATTTCTTAGTAGGTTCCTTTCCAGCATCACTACCTGAAACTCTGCAACCGAGCAAACTCGGGCTGATTAAAGAAGGCCTGTGGCGCTAGCCCAGCATCCTGCGCAGAAATCTGATGTTCTTCACGCCCACAGCGAGGGCAGCAACGTGTTCTGCAGGGTTTCCAGCACGGAGCGTTCGCGGGAGGGCTCCAATCAGGGAGCTGCTGGCTTCTTTGCCAGTTAAGGCTCTCAAAGCCGCGGGGGGGGGGGAAGAGATGGGGGATTTGCTTGCATGCGGAGGAAATGCTCACTGAGCCATGAATCCTTCACTGCCTTGCCTGGCATGAGTAGCAGGGCTTACTGCCGAGAAGCTCCTAGAGGAGGAAAAGAGGCTTTGCACAAAGGTTGTTGGGAAGTATCGGGGAACTTGCAATGATGGGGTACCTCTGCTGCTTCCCAGGCACTGCTGTCATGAAAGCGGCATCGTCTAAGCTTTACGCTCGCATTTCTGGGAGAGTGGAAGTGACATGAATAGAAAGGTGGACCAATTTCTTTTCTTTGGTGATTCCTTGGGAAACATTCCTTGACATGGGGAAAATGGTTTTAGGTGGGGTGGGGGAGGGGACACCGTTCAACGCAACTAAGGCTGCAATCCTATGGATTGCAAACCTACCTGGGAGTAAATCCCAATGAAATAAATGGAGCTTACTTCTGAGTAGACATGCCTAGGACTGTGCTGTAAGATCGAGTGCTGACTGTGGTCTGGTGCTGCTTTTTTACCCTCAATGGCATGCAGCGTGCGCTCTGCAATTTTCAGTGGCATTGCTAGAGGGGGTGAAGCACTATGTTTTGCAGGAGCCCAATGGTGCAATCCTAACCGAGAGTTAGGCCAGCACAGTTATGCCAACAAAGTTTGGCTGGCACAAGGAACACCATAAAGCGCGTTTGGACCACTCTCTGAGTCAGAGAGCCCAGCACTCAGATGTGCACCATCCTCCCTGTCTCTGAGAGTGGTCCAAACATGCTTTACGGTGGCCCTTGTGCCAGCCAAACTTTGCTGGGCTAACTTTATCAGTCTAGCTCCAGGTTAGGATTGTGCTTTAAGTTCCTGTGTAAAGCGGCCTCTCCCTCTCACCTTCAGAGGCATTCGTGGTTTGGAATGTAAAGCCCAGGCTCCTGCAAAACCTAGCATTTTGCCCCCCCCCCTCTGGGAACCCCACTTGCAATTTTTATCCTCTACTGCTTCAGCTCCCCTCTAATCACCCCCACTTACCTCCAGACATGTCATGTAGCGGGTATGCGGGGGTACGCGAGTACCCGTTCCTAGGATTAGGGCTGGCCCCGCCCATTTGCCCACCCACTCGTCGACTCCGTCGGCGCTCCGCTTCTCCCCCTGCAACATTTGAATTGCCTGCACGTTTGAGTTGCCTGCATGTTCTCAGAGCCAGGCAGGCAGGCAGGCAGGCAGCGGAGCGAGGGAGACCGACGGAAGCAGCAGCATGAGCAGGTAGGCTGCCTGGGGCTCCCTCCTGAGGAGGCACGGTGGTTCCTGGGGGGGGGAATCGGTAGCCCGTGTGGCGGCCCCAGGGAAGGCCTACCGAGGAGGCAGGGCGGTTCCTGGGTTCCGGCTATGACCTCACTTCCGGGGGCGGGCCCTGACACAAGTGCCAATCAAAAGTGAGTACCTGTTGCTAAATCATTTAGATGCCATTACTGCTTACCTCCTCCCTCCCATTGCATCTGGTGTTTGCACCCCCCAGGACACCCTTCCTGCTACTTTCCATTAAAAAAGTCAGAGTAGGGAAGTGGGTAGAAGTGAACAGGAAGAGCAGTTTCCCTAATTCCTTTTTCTCCCCCCACTTCTTCCCCCACCCCTTTCTTATCGGGTTTTTTTCCCTAGGTAGCAAGGGGGAAGATTGCGGACCCAATCCTATCCACATTTTCCAGTGCTGATGCAGCAAAGCTTCTCTTACCTCGAGAAGGCCTCCATGCCTGCCCCCATCACCACCAGATGCAGCGCATGCCCCATTGGCATATCTGCATCAGTCCTGGAAGGTTGGGCCGCGCATGGCTGAGGCTCTCTTGGAGCCGTGAGTCCATGGCAGCCGTTGGAGGGAGCAGCCGCTCATCAGGTGCCACTGCTGACCCCGAGCCTTTCTGGGGTTCATTTGTGAGCCAGGTTAGCGACAGAGCAGGAGGAGCGTATTTGAGCAGTCCTGTAGGGCAACCAAGGAGGCACGATGTCAAGATGTGAACCGGCGCTGAGAGTAGCAGGCAGATTGACTCTCCATGGAGTAGTGGCAGTTCCTGGATGGCAGGGCTGGCCTGAGGGCAATGGGGCCAAATAGGGCCTCATGCCGGGAGGGCAATGAGCAGAGCACCTGTAATCACAGTCGGCACCTTGCTGAGTAGCTGATGCTCTGGCATGGAATTTTCCATGCCAGAGGAGAGCATGACCATCGGAACACTGCTGCTGAGTGACCCGCCTGCCCGCCTGCCCACCCCCGGGCAGTGGTGTCATCTAAATGATTTAATGACCGGTACTCACTTTTGATTGGCATGTGTTGGGACCCGCCCACCGGAAGTGACGTCATAAGCCGGAAGTGATGTCGTGGCAGGAAGGGACATGAAAAAAGCCCTTTTTGAGGCCTCAGACAATTTTAAGCTGACCCAACAGTTGCAACAGTATTCCACAGCACCCCCAGAACATGTTAAGGAGGCCTGGCATCATGTTAAAGTGACCCAACAGTTCCAAAAGTATTCGAGGGCAACCCCTGAGCAGCTCATTTTTCAGTGGCAAGGCAAGGCAAGGCTCCGCTTCCTGCCTGCCTGCCTGCCTGGCTCTGAGAATGTGCAGGCAACTCAAATGTGCAGGAAATTCAAACATTGCAGGGGGCGGAGTCGACGAGTGGGCGGGACCAGCCGTAATCTTAGAAACCGGTACTCGCGTACCCCTGCGTACCCCCTGCATGACATCACTGCCCCCCGGGTCCTATTGACTTGAAATCCCCCCCCAAAGTCAGGTGCCTCACAATTGCTGCTCATCCAGCAGAGTGGGGGGGGGGTTCTGTGGAGCAGCAGCAAACATGTTTTGCATTGGGCCCCGCAGAGAGGGAGTGCTCAGCGCCCGTGCAGAGCCTGCTCCTGCAGCGCCAAAACTGCCTTCTCCACTTTTGCTGTCCCCAAGCAAGGGCTCCCAGTAACAACAACCACCCCATTTGCCCCATGGCAGTACTTATGCCCTCCAGGATGCCCCTTGGCATCAGCCGGAACTTGCCATGGGAGGAAGGTTCTGGTTTACACTGCTGGAAATCTTCCTACCTGGAACCAAGAGGCGCCGAACTGAATTGGAACAGCAGTGGGGGCAGGACAAAGAAGCCCCCTTTTCTGTCACCACTGCTTCAATCAGGAGCAGCCCCAGGCTGCTGTTACTTACATTACAAAAGCACACACACACCAGCAGCAGTCCCATCGTTTGCGTACCATCAAGTTCCACACTTCTGCTGCATTCCTATCTACACTTCCCAGGAAGTAAGCCCCATTGTATATAATGGTTCTGAGTAGTATATACTTACATACGTATATACGAGTTGTATATACTTATATCTGAGTAGACATGCCTAGCAAGCCTAGGGCTGCTACTTGTTTGTTGTATTCATTTGATATATTCATTTGATCATCAGCATAGGCTTTCTAACTTGATACATCACCCTGCCAACAAAGGTTTGCATAGTCAAAGCGATGGTTTTCCCAGTAGCCATGTATGGCTGAGAGAGCTGGACCATAAGAAAGGCGGAGCGCCAAAGAATAGATGCTTTTGAATTATGGTGTTGGAGGAGACTCTGGAGAGTCCCCTGGACTGCAAGGATATCCAATCTACAGGAAGTCAATCCTACAGGAAGTCAAGCCTGATTGCTCCCTGGAAGGACAAATCCTGAAGCTCCAATACTTTGGCCACCTCCTGAGAAGGGAGGACTCTTTAGAAAAGACCCTCATGCTGGGAAAGATTGAAGGCAAAAGGAGAAGGGGGCGGCAGAGGATGAGATGGTTAGATAGTGTCTCTGAAGCAGTGAATGTGAAATTGGGCGAACTCCAGAAGCTAGTGGAGGACAGGGAGGCCTGGCGTGCTGTGGTCCATGGGGTCGCGAAGAGTCCGACATGACTTAGCGACTGAACAACAAACATAGGCTTTCTGCTATGTGATGTGGAGGCAGAGGAGAGTTTTAATTTCAGAAAATACGGTTCCAATTTGTAAAGTTTAGGTGTTGTGTCTTGTGTGTGTGTGTGTGTGTGTGTGTGTGTGTGTCAAATAGGCGTTGCTGTCTTCTGAATTTCTATGATCTGTAATCTGCTTTCCGGGACCTTCTCGAAGGAAAGTGGAAGTTCTGTTCTAGACCATGTGCTTTAACCTTGATAAGTCACGGTGCTTGAAGGCTTCATTAAGGAGAGATCAGTCAAGTTTGACTTAGTCATACTTTTCCGGCAATTGGCGTTCTGAACCTTTTGGAGCTTTGTGATGCAATTTGCATATATAACGAGCCTAATGAATGCATCCGAGGGTGGCATCCTTTCAGCAGATGAATAGCTGAGAGAAAGTGTAGATTACTTTCATAGAAAGTGTTTACGTAGCTGGAATCTTTCTAGGCACAGCGGGTCATGGAAGAAAAATTAGTATGAGAACTAACATTAAAAAAAGGTTAATGAGCTTCATAACACCATTTTGCAGGATTTCTTCCTTCCTTTCTTCCTTCTGTCCATCAGGCACTCCCTCCCCACTTGCATCTCCAGTAGTGGCTCATGGCCACAGTCTTTACAAAGTTGCCACTGCATGTGTGCCCCCCATGGAGGGGGGCGGAGGCTGTGCAGGTAAGTGAGCAAGCAGGTGAGTGGGTGGAGCAAGCAGGTGAGCAAACGGATGGGTGCAAGCCATCGTATTTCCCCTCTCATACTGCACTGCCAGCACTGGAAGAGGAAGAAAAAAGAAAGAATAGAGAAGAAACAGGGTTCCAAATCACTTCCCCCCACCCATGCAGTGCTTAGAAAGTGCGATTTAAATAGTTAAGTACTTCCTGTAGGATTGACCGATTGGATCAATCGGAAGCGCCAAAGAATAGATGCTTTTGAATTATGGTGTTGGAGAAGACGCTTGAGAGTCCCCTGGACTGCAAGGAGATCCAATCAGACACTCCTACAGGAAGTCAAGCCTGATTGCTCCCTGGAAGGACAAATCCTGAAGCTGAAGCTCAAATGCTTTGGCCACCTCATGAGAAGAGAGGACTCTTTAGAAAAGACCATCATGCTGGGAAAGATGAAAGGCAAAAGGAGAAGGGGGCGGCAGAGGATGAGATGGTTAGACAGTGTCACCAAAGCTATGAACATGAAATTGGGCAAACTCCGGAAGCTAGTGGAGGACAGGGAGGCCTGGCGTGCTGTGGTCCATGGGGTCGCGAAGAGTCGGACATGACTTAGCGACTGAACAACAACAATGAGGGATCAGCCCATTGGCACAGCCGCAGAAGATGGTTGGATAAAACAATTGAAATCACTAGAGGTGTGTTTTCGATGATAGAGGTGACATAGTGTCAGCAGATGCAGCCGCAGTATTATTTCTAATTGAAAAAAAAAAGTAGTCTGTTTTAATTTCTAGGAAATATCTTAAACACCAAAATGCAGCGTTTTGTGTTTTTATGTGGGGTTTAAAACAACAACATCCACCTCTAGTAAATCACCTTATTTTCTCAGTATATATCAACAGCATTGTATCTTGAGTGAACTAATTTGCTTGGAATCCAGTTGGGTTGCAATCTTACATACCAGGCGTTCTCAAATGTTTTAGCATCTGGGACCCTCCCGAAGTGATGTCACTGCTAGAAGTGCCATCATTGTGACACCAGAGCCTGCTGCTTTCCTGAGATGCTGCAATAAGTTTGGTTATTTCTCAGCCATTTCCCAATAGCAAAGTGAATCAGAAAGGAAAAAAAAAAGCCTATTTACAACCTTGGCACAAGCAAAACAACCACAAAGCCCTCCCCGTTTCCAGCATCCAATCTTCCCATATTTTCAAGGTGGCTGCTCTAAGTGCTTTGCGACACACCTGAAATTGGCTCACCACCCACTGGTGGGTCCCGACCCATCATTTGGGAACCATTGCTATATACACTGATCCACGAGTAATCCCTATGGAATATAATAGGACATTCTTGCAAGTAAGCATCACTGTATCCTGACTCCTGCCATTCTCCACACCAGGATGTAATGTCAACATCCTTTGCCTCTCTGTTTTCCTTGCCTAGAACAGTGGCCTTCAACCTTAATTATACTGTTCATGCCAAGACCCCAATAAATAATATATAACTAAAATGTGAGACTGAGAGTGCAACCCTAACCAACTTTCCAGCACTGACCAAGCTATTCCAGTGGAGCAAGTGCTGCATCCTGCAGTAGTCCACTCAAGGTAAAGGAATGTGTTTTCCTTTACATTGGAGCTGCATTGCCCTTACCCTGGTTCTGGAAAGTTGGTTGGGATTGCACACTGGGGACCTACTGTGGATACAGTCCACCTGCTGAGACCCTATCTGCCCACCAGTGGTGTCATTCAAATGATTTAGGAACAGGAACTCACTTTTGATTGGCACTTGTCGGGAACCCGGAACCAGCCACGGAGCCCGTTAGGATCCGGAACGCCCGTTCTGGTCCGTTCCCCCTGAATGACATCACTGCTGCCCACCCCATCTCTTGCTGCCCATTCCTGTTATGCCCTCCCAGTACTGTTCACTATAGCCAAATGTGTGTGTGTGTGTGTGTGTGTGAGTGAGTGAGTGAGTGAGAGAGAGAGAGAGAGAGAGAGAGAGAGAGAGAGAGAGGGAGAGAGAGCAGAAATAGTTACCATGAAGCCTGACACTAGTGAAAGCTCTTTTAGCGCAATTGCTAAGAACTTGAGCAGGAATGGGACAGTATCTCCTCATGCCTGAAGGGGTACACCAGGTGCCCCCCTTTTTCTGGTGGTGCTCTAATCCAGTGGTCTTCAACTTTTTCATTCCCACAAGTTGCCGTGACCCACAACATGGGTCCCCCAATGGGTTCACGACCCCAGTGAGTTCTTCAAGGTTGAAGAACACTGGCCTAGACTGTCCCTTTTCTGCACTCTTTCTTGATTTGTGTAGTAATTAGTTTGTTCTGTATTTTACTCCAGGCAATCATATGTGTTTACAATGATTTTTTTTTGCGGGGGAGAAGTCTGTTCCTGATGTATGTTAATTTGAACATCTGTAGGTAGCCACTGTACATAGGCCCAGATGAAGAAATATCTGAAAAGGTTTTGTGCACTGCAGAGGCAGATCTAAGGGAGGGCAAAGCTCTAAGTTTTGCAAGAAGCCTTACCTTGCAGTGGAAATCACTCCTCTCCTGCACGGTTTTAGCCAATCCTCCCAGGGAACAGCAACATCTTGGCGTTGCTTACTGGCTACAGCAGTAAGGGAGAGGAGGGATTTACATGACAGGGTAAGACTTCTTGCAACACTTAGGGCTTTGCCCTCCCTGTAGATCCGCCTCTGGTGCACTGAATAAATGTGTGTGTGTGTGTGTGTGTGTGTGTGTGTGTGTGTCTGTTTGTGCGTCTGCCTTTTCTTTTCTCCTTGGAAACCTCGCCTGGCCCATTATTTCTGTGAAATGAATTAATACGCATGTTCCTTGTGTTTTGTAATTGCAAATATATTCCCTGTAGAGAACACCGGGCTAGGTAATGTACCCCATGTGTTGCTTGTGTTTCTGTATCTGAACACATAATTAAACATCATAAATTCCTTACAAAAATATGGTTAGGAAAGAAGAGAAAGTGAGAACAAACTCCATCTGTATCAACAAAAATCTAGCCCTGGTGGGAAAGAAAAACGAGCGTACTTTTTCTAATATTAATTCTACCCTTAGCTCTTGTCAACTTCTACTTCCAGCTCATGTTGCGACTCAACCTCTCTCTCCTTTTCTCAGTTGTTCATCTTGTTCCCTCCTGCTCAGCTTGTCCTCACCAGGCTTGGTAAAAGAATCGGCCAAGGACATTCCATTCCTCCACAGGCTTGAAATGAAGAACTGCAGGAATCGCAGTTCCAATTTGTATTGTCTTTTTAACACAATCAAAAGTGTTGCTTTTCTCTGAACAATAATTATACAGTACTGTACATAGGCATCCATGGATACATTCACACATGATCACCACACAGCGTTTTCAGTTTCAGGCAATGACTTGCACGTGCGAATGGCCCATCACTAGGGGTGGTTTTTTCGATGATCAACACAGAATGCTAAATAATGAGAATTTCTACTGAAAACACAACATAAAATGAAGTTTAGGTCAAAACGTGAAAAAAAACCCACCGCTTTTGCTTATTTTTGACAGAGTTTGACACAAATTTACTGTAGATGAATTTGCGCCACCATCTCCCCTCCACAGTGGCAGCGGCTTGGATGGACAGATGAGCAGCAGCAGCAGCTCCACTAACACTCTGGCCCCAGTCACCTGGACTGCACCTGCTTTGGGAGAACCTACTTCTGCCCTGTGTGGGATGTGGTTAAACCGCTGAGCTGAGCTTGCTGACCGGAAGGTTGGCAGTTTGAGACCATGCGACGGAGTGAGCTCCCATTGCTTGTCCCAACTCCTGCCTGTCCAAACTCCTCCCAGTTTGTGCTTTCGAACTCCTAGCAGTTCGAAAGCACGTAAAAATGCGAGTAGATAAATAGGGACCACTTCGGTTTTATGGTAACAGCGTTCCATGCCCCTTGGCATAAAGTCATGCTGGCCACATGACCACGGAAGCTCATCCTCAGACAAACGCCAGCTCTACAGGCTTAGAAACAGAGATGAGCACCGCCCCCTACAGTCGGTCACAACTAGACCATTCGGTCATGGGGAAACCTTTACGTTTTCCTTCTTCCCTGCACTAAAATTGTCTATTTATTCCTCGTCTCGGGTTCCCATTCTTTAACCAGTTATCAGACCATAAAAGGGCCTGTCCTCTTTTATTCCATGACTGCTATGTTTACTCAAGAGCCTTTGCTGAGAGACTTTGTCAGAAGCTTTCCGAAAGATCAAGTATACAATATCAGCTGTTGTTTTTTTCCCCCCTCATGTAGTGAACGCTTGTGGTTTTGTCAAACTCGCTATGTAAAATGTCCATCAACATCGCAAGAGAAAGCGATCGAATTGTCTTGGTCGGAATCTGAGGCTTGGAGTGCCTCTGTGTGTGTTGCCATCCAATCAACAGCTATAAGAGATGATTTGTCAAAACACCGGGCTGGTTTTCCACGGACATAACAAGCTGCTTCCGCCAACAGGCTGTAACATCTCACACTTCCTGCTCATGAACTAGATCTGATCAGGAGGCACAGGGCTGCCATCTGCCATGCTGAGTTCATTTTGCTGAGAATCACACATCAGGTAGACGTTGTTTTCTGCATGGCAACGATTTACAGATTGAGCAAAGAGCAGCAGACCTTGTGTAGCTACTTGCTGGCTTAATTTTGCCAACAGGCCCTCACAGAAAAGTTTGCCGTTGAGGGGCACCTCAAGGTCAGGGAATGTTTGTTCCCTTACCTGGGAGCAGCATTAATAATAATAATGCTAATAATGCTAGTATTTATATACCGCCTTTCTTTGGTCATTAGATTGCTCCTCTGACTTTAATTCAAGGCGGTTTACATAGGCAGGCTTTATTTATCTAAACCCCCAAGGGGTTTTTACAAATTACAAAGAAGTCCTATCTTTCAAGAACTACAACAACATATAGATGGAACTTTCGTGGACTAGTCCTTCTTTCTGGCCACACGCTTGCCTTCCCGCTGGCTGATAAACGGCTTCTCTGCTCCCACCAAAGAAACAGCTGGCCCAGCACAACTCCTCTCTCACAAGCAGCTGGAAACAGCTCTTATCAGTCGCACTTCTCGGTCTGCCGCTCACGGAAGCTTCCAGTGTTCTCGAACTGGCGACCTTTGGATCTTATCTTCGGGCAAATGGAGGCTTTAACCCTCTCTACTAAACCTCCTGCCCTAACCCTGTGCTGGAAAGTTGGTTAGGATTGTGCCATTAGGCACAGGGCGCCAGGACAACAATCGTTATGTCATGTGTGGTATGTGATCATCTCATGATTTGCAAAAGGATTTTTTTTGAAGTTCTGTTTGCTGATGGAGAAGTTGGGCTTTTGCAGTATTTTAAGGAAAACAGATTGATTGATTGATTGATTGATTGATTGAGATCACTTATCACAGCAAGGGACTAGTTTTGGAACTGCTTCTGGCATGATCTGGGTTATCTCCTTATCTCTTGACCACAGGCAGACAAAAAAAACATTTTGCTAAGGATGTAGGAAAAGGAAATCTCACCAGAAAGTGAGAAATGTCTGTATATTTTTTTTTCCTTTCTTTTACTCTGAAACAGCACTATCACCCTAACAGAAATGTTGTCCCGGGGCAGTTGTGGACCCAGCAAATGGGCCATCCAGGGACGGAGGAGGGGGAGGTCCACCCCCTCCGCTGTTTCCTTGCCCCCGTGTGCCGCGCCACTCCTCTCTGCCCCCACCCACACCACACCAGGCGCTATTTCAGAGCCGTGCGATACCAGGTGTGGACGGAAGTGCACCACATTCAGAGAAGTAAGGTTTGGCAAAGGAAAGCAATCCATTTGGCCGTTGCCTTCTTACTGTACCGTACACATGGGGAGGGGGATTAAGGAGCACGGGCTACCTTGTACAGTCATTGCGCAGCAGCTCCAGAGCAGTTTTATTTTTCACAGTTTGCCTGGGTCCCCATAATGCGTACAGTCCACCAAGGAAAGATTTCGGCAGAGACTAATCAGCAATATGTCACAGAACATTGGGCTTGCACTTAGCCATGTTCCCAAGGAGCTAATTGAATCATTAAGAGAGGCCTTAGAAAATTGACCACATAACGTGAAGCTCAGTTATGAGTTCGCAGGCAATCTAATTTCACTGGAGTTGTCATTGTGGGGATGTGTGCACGTATGGCATGTGTTGAACTGTGCTAGGCACTTTCTGGGCATTCACATAAAATCCAGCAGGCAGAATCAAAAGTTATTTCATGTTGGTAAATCGTGTTAGTGAAGCAGCTCAGTGCAATGGATTGCGGGGAACGGGTGGGCAGCCCAATCTTAAGCTTTCCAGCTCCCATAGGAGTAGAGGTGGCAAAACAGCTACCACTGCATCTAACTGGAGCGACTGCAGCCATCAGAACCTTCTTGGGGGAAGGGGAATAACATAAGAAGAGCCCTGCTGGATCAGGCCAAAGGCCCATCTAGTCCAGTTTCCTGTATCTCACAGCGGCCCACCAGCTTCCCCAGGGAGCACATGAGACAACAAGGTGCCTGCATCCTGTTGCCACTCCCTTGCACCTGGCATTCTGAAGTAGCCTACTACGAACGTAAGGAGGTTGCACCACCCATCCTGGCCTGCGATGAATCTTTCCTCCAAAAATCTGTCCAATCCCCTTTTAAAGGCACCTAGGCCAGATACCATCACCACCTCCTGTGGCAAGAAGTTCCACAGATAAATTACCTGCTGGGTAAAAAAGTATTTCCTTTTGTCCATTCTAACTCTCACAACACTCAATTTTAGTGGATGTCCCCTGGTTCTGGTTCTGAACATTCCTCTATGCACTCTGTCCATCCCATGCATCATTTTGAGCATGTCCCCCCTTAATCAATGGGACGTGGTGGCGCTGCGGGTTAAAATGCTGAGCTGAGCTTGTTGACCGGAAGGTTGGCAGTTCGAGACCACGCGATGGGAGTGAGCTCCCATTGCTTGTCCCAGCTCCTACCAACCTAGCAGTTCAAAAGCACGTAAAAATGCGAGTAGATAAACAGGGACCACTTCGGTGGGAAGGGAACAGCGTTCCGTGCACTACAGCATATAGTCCACATGACCACGGAAGCTTGTCCTTGGACAAATGCCGGCTCTTCGGCTTAGAAACGGAGATGAGCCTTTGGGCTGGATTCTAACCTCTTTTCCCAGCCTGGGCAGGCCTTGGAGGGGGCACCTGCTCGCCCGGGGGGGACGGGTGGCCCCCACCCTCCCCCCCAGGCAAGCAGGCGCCCCCTCCGAGGCTAGGGACAGCTGCGGGGCGAGCGGAACAAAAGCGGAAGTGCACAGACGGGCTGCCAATCAAGCGGTAGTCCCGCCTAAGTCCCACCCTCTGTTCCCCCAAGTACTTTGTAGATCCCATCGCTGGTCCAAGGGATGGGGAAGGTGTTGTGTATTTGTGTAAATAGTAGCAGAGTTGGGGGCTTGGAGACCCATTCCAGCGCCTTGCTTTAGCGCTCCGAAGCGAAGGATTGAAGCAATCGCCACATTTCCATAACAAAGTCTCTTTATTGTAGCGATAGTGAGAAAGGTACAAAGGTTCAATCTGCCGGCTGGGAAAGCCGGTGAGGTCTGGGCCGC
>JAJKFI010000044.1:4367445-4377956 GCA_029204185.1 Lerista edwardsae | reverse complement strand
TCCATCCATCCATCCATCCATCCATCCATCCATCCATCCATCCATCCATCCATCAAAAGTATTTATATACCGCTTTTCAACACAAGGTTCACAAAGTGGTTTACAGGCAAATAATAAAGTTAAATGGCTCCCTGTCCCCAAAGGACTCACAATGTAAAAAATATAGAACACCACCCACAACAGCCACTAGAAAAGACACTGCGCAGGGGTGAATAGGGACAATTACTCTCCCCCTGCTAAATATAAGAGCAGGGGCATTTGTCTTTGTCCGTACTCGGATCTTTCAGTGACACCCTGGCAGTGTAGACATTTTGAGAACCTTTCACCAGAAATGAAGGGTTTAGAGTTGTTATGTAAGTGATAGGAGAGCAGTGGGAGAAAAGTAGACATCTTCGGCCCACATCCAAAGATCTGTTGTACTAATTCCATTTACTTTTGGGTTGGCTTGTCTTTCTGACATGGTGTGACCCATTACAATTGTACCCATTGTACAGGTTGTTTTGCTTGGTGGAGAACTTCCCTCTACTGATCTGCTTTCCTATGTCAGAGTTTGCCAACAGAGCCAGTGGTTTGGGTGGGCAAGCAGGTGAGCCAATGGACAACAAAAAGTGGACATGTTTGTGGGCAGATGCTTTTCCTTTTCTACCTCTCTCCACAACCAGTCATCTCGCTTCCAGGAAGAAAGGTCTGTGGAGAGCAAAACAATTAGCCTGGAAGTGGAGGGAGAAGAGAGGACCACTGTGAGACTTGCAGGGCCATCTCTCCTTCCTCTGTCCTCCCAGCCAACCCTCCTTGATCCCTAAGAACCAAATAAAAGGCCCAAAAGGGCAAACAGGCAAATCAGAAGGAGGCAGCACTGGAGGGGCACACTCATCATGTGCAGGTGGGTGTTGGGGGTCTTAAGCGGTGAATGGGTGAACCTGGAAGGTTGTGGACCCTTGAAGAGTGCCCCTTCCCGGCCAACCCATTTTTACATCCTAGGAATATGGAGGCCTCACCCACAGGAACCACAAGGACAAATGACTCTTACCGTGTGTGACAGGGTACTGCTCAAGAGGGATTTATTTCCTGGTTTAGCTTACAGTCTCTGGGGGAGGCTCCCAATTGCTTTTTAGGATGCTCTGTCTTTCTCTGGAGCTACTAGCCTTCCTCCCAGGGTTTCCTGCCCATTCCCCTGCAGCCTGGGCCACGGCAGATTGCTCTGGGCCACCGGATCCAAGCCTGCAGTTCCAAATCACTTCTCCAAAGACACGTCACGCACATGAGCACTCACGTTAAGACTAATCGGTTGCTAGGAAACGTGTAGTGTAACGTTTTTACAATAACCGTCTTGATAACAGATGCCAAACGTGGCTGAGATGCTATCACGATCCTTTCATCAAAATAATCATAGAATCATAATAATAGTTTCGCTCCGTTCTCCACAAGTCCGGTCTCACTTGGAAAATGGCATCTAGTTTTGCGCAGCACTTTCTAAGGACCTGGATGAATTAGAGCAGGTCCAGCAGCAGGAGACTAAGCTGGTGAGGGTTCTGGAGACTTTAAGGAACCAGTGGCAGTCCTTCCATTTGTGTGGGGGGGGGATGCTCCTGGGCTACTCGCTGGTGGAGCCTGTTGGGTGATGCCCACCGTCAAGCCACTACCTCCACTGCCGCCACCACTGCCCACCCTCTGGAGCCTTCTCAAGAGCTGGGCAGGCCGAGCGCCAAGCCCCGCTGCCTTCCAAAGGGATCTAACGCCTTTGGAAGGGCTTTAAGCAGTGCTTCCGGTCTTCATTGGAAAATCTGATGTATTGTTTAAACTTTAAAGCCTTTCCCAAGGCATTAGGCACTCCAGCGGCGAAGATCAGTCTCCGTCCCCACTCCACGCTGCCTCTCCCTCTCCCAGGAATGCCCTCCCACCCACCCCCAGAACCGTCGCAACAAGGGAAACCGATGCACTCACTGTGCCAGTGTTGTGTTGCCAGGGCGGTGGGGATGAGCATTGGGCCAGTGCAGCCTGTAACAGCTTACGGCTGGCGCTAGGAGTGCCTTACGGCACTTACACAGCACCAGCTCCAGGGGTACGCTCAGTGGTGTCATCTAAATGATTTAAGAACAGGTACTCACTTTTGATTGGCACGTGTCAGGACCCGCCCACCAGAAGTGACGTCATAAGCCGGAAGTGATGTCGTGGCAGGAAGGGACATGAAAAAAGCCCTTTTTGAGGCCTCAGACAATTTTAAACTGACCCAACAGTTGCAACAGTATTCCACAGCACCCCCAGAACATGTTAAGGAGGCCTGGCATCATGTTAAAGTGACCCAACAGTTCCAAAACCCCAGAGCAGCTCATTTTTCAGTGGCAAGGAAAGGAAAGGCTCCGCTTGCTGCCTGCCTGCCTGCCTGCCTGGCTCTGAGAACATGCAGGCAACTCAAACGTGCAGGAAATTCAAACATTGCAGGGGGCAGAGTCAACGAGTGGGCGGGCGAATGTGCGGGGCCAGCCATAATCCTAGAAACCGGTACTCACGTACCCCCGCGTGCCCCCTGCATGACATCACTGGGTACGCTCTTACTGCAGGTGCTGTGGGGCTCAGGATTGGGCCCTTACTCTAGACATGAGGAAAAATGTCTTATTGGCTAGAGTTGTCTGGCACTGCCTGGTTCAATAGAGGGCTCTCCCTCCCTGGAGGTTTTTGAGCAAAAGCTGGATTGCCACCTCTCAAGGATGTGGTAGTCACTGCCCTGAGTACTGGGTTGGATTCGATGACTGCTAAGGTAGGTTCCAGTTCAAACATTATATGGGTCTATGACAGTGTTATTCAAACTGTGGGTTGGGACCAGCTGTGTCATCCTGGCGGAATGGGCCGGTACGCCATTCCTCTAGTTCTGCAGACGGGCCCGGGCCGCGCCGCTTCTCCCAAGGACGGGTGCGCTGTTTCTGGGCCCGCCCGCCCTCCCGTGCGTCTGAATCGCTCTGAAATGGAGCGATTCCAGGCGCAGGGAGGCATGGCTGGCCTCCGCCATAGGGGCGGAGGGCTGCCAATCATCCGGACGTTCCGGTTCCTGGCGTGCCCGGATGACATCACTGGTTGGGACCCACTTGGTGAGTGGTGACCAGTGGTGAAATTCAGCCAATTCTCACCAGTTCTGAAGAACCGGTTGATAATTTTAGGTTGGGAGAGGGAAGAAAGGCAGCGGATGGCCCTGAAGGCTGCCCTGAAGGACATAGAACCGGTTGTTAATTTATTTGAATCCCACCACTGGTTGTGACCTGATATCAAGTGGGTCGCAGAAAGCTGGGAGCAGCCATCTTGGAAACTGCAGACCTTACTCTTGTTATATTCCTTTTGTGAGTTTGAATTTTCAAGTGAGGATTTTTTAAATTTTGTTTTTAGTTCACTGCTTTTACAACATATTTTGTCCTCATCTTGCATTCTGTCAGGGATGCTTCATGGTTGTACAATTGCTGCAGTCCAAGAATGCCAGTTTGCATTTCAGGAGTGTTATTTTATTACGTTACAATGACAGCACTTCCTGCTTGATGATGTCACTTCCTGCCACAACATCACTTCTAGGCTAATGACATCACTTCCGGTGGGTCCCTACACGAGTGCCATTCTATAAGGTGGGTCCTGGTCTAGAACGTTTGAATACCACTGGTCTATGAAATCATCGATACTTTGAAAAAGCAGAACATTTAATCAAACTTAGGTCCCAATCCAACTTTCCACTGCTGGTGCCTATGCAATGCAGCCATGAAGTAATGGGACAAATGTTTTGAGTATCCTGAGCACGTCTCCATCAATGCCCACCACCACCACAGTATAAAGTGCATGCCCCATTGGCACAGCTGCATCAGCACTGAAAAGTTGGATCAGATGATGATGATGATGATGATGATGATGATGATGATGATGATTTACTAGCTTTTCTTTACCCGGCGTTGCCCGGATATTTATTTATCCCAAGCTTCTATTAGACACGAAAAGGAATGGATTCTACCAATCGGCTCAACAACCCCGAAAACTATGGATTCGACACTGATGTCGGCCGTTTTTGACCATTTTCACGTGGGGCCCCCTGCGCACCCCCACTCCTGGGGCGCTAGTCGGGCCTGACCCGTGCAGTGTTTGTGGCCAGGCCTCAAGGCTTGCGCATGCTGAGTTTGGTGGCAATCGCTCCGGGTGTTCCAGGAGGGCATGGCAGATGTTTTGTTTCACACCCCCTCTCGCTCCCCACGCCAAGGTAAACCGCTTTGTGAGCTTTGTGTGGAAAAGCAGTATATAAGTACCTGTGGACTGACTGATTTTGCATCCGCAGCATTTTATTCTGCAGTCGTAAACTTCTGTGTGCGCCAGCCCAAGCCTGGGATAGGATTGGGCGGTTCGCCTGCCTTTGAAAACAAATGCTATGTGAGGGGAGGGATTCCAAATATTGAGGCTGCAACAGAAAAGGTCTTGCTTCTCATGGAGTTAGAGCCAGATGGAAGAGAAGATCTGTGTGGGTCTCAGATAGATCTAGATCAGTGGTTCTCAACCTTTTTTCCACCGGGACCCACTTTTTATTATGACAGCCTGTTGGGACCCCCAACCATAAAATTATTTTCATAGCTACTTCATAACTGTAATTTTGCTACTGTTATGAATCGTAATGTAAATATCTGATATGCAGGATGTATTTTCATTGTTACAAATTGAACATAATTAATGCTGTTGTAATGGGGCTCTTTCCAAGGGTGGGCTGCACTAGAGGCAGCTGAATGGGTGAGGCTGAGACAGGGGAGCTGTGGTTTGTCCTTTTAGAATGGGGAGGGGTGCGAGACAGAGAAAAGCAGGCTGCCGCCACCCACCCAGCCCAATTCCTCCCCCCTCTCTTTGGGGGGGGGGAGGAGGCACAGTTGTCAATATTTTGTCAATGTGGGAGGGTGGTATCAGCATGATGTGTGTATGTATCCATAGACACACATGTCACCACCATCATCCCTACATCATCACCTGTGTGTACATGCACACACGTGTGCGTGTACACATACAGATATGCAGCGGTGTGCGCACAGCAGAGTTCCTGTATGGTTACTATATGGTTTTGTGGGGGGGGGAGCGGGATCCGTACATGACGGCAGGTCTGGACTTCCTCCTGCCCCGGCCCTGCTGCCGGTACGTGCTTGGTCTCATTAGTAGTCTGGGCGATGGACCGAAGGATCCGGTGCGAGGGTGCGCGTGAGGGATGCGGCTGAGCGGCTGGGCGCGAGGGAGGCTGCGGAGCCGGGGCGAGCGCAGGGGGCCCTCCCGCCGTGCTGTGGGGAGAGGGCAGGGGAGAGGGGAGTTGCCGGGGCTGCGGGGGGGGAGAGAAGGGTGCGGACCGCCCCAGGGCGGCTCGGGGACCCGGGTCTGCAGTGGGGAGGGGGAGCACGAGCCCAGCCTCAGCCCTGCGTGGCCCCCCAATGGAACGACTCGAAGGTTGGAGCCGTCGGGCGGGGGGGCTGCCCCGGCAGGGGCATCTGAGCTGCCCCGGTTGCAGCTTTGAGGATGGGGAGCCGGAGATGGCAGAAGGGCGGGCGAGCGGGAGCTGGGCAGGAAGGGGGCAGCAGAGGCTTGCGCATGCCGCGCCGTAGCTGATTCCAGCCTTTTCCCCGCTGTCCTTCGGCAGCCTCCCTTGCGCGAGAGCGAATTCTCCTTGCCCTCGATGGTCCTCCCTCCACGCGCACACTCCGGCTTCCCCCCCGCCGCCATGTCTGCAGCCATCCCCTCCCCGCCTCAAGCAGGGAAAAAAGTGGGGTGGGGGGGCTCGGGGCAGCAGGCAGGGGCGGAGAGGACTTGGGGCTTAACGGTGCCGGGAACGGGCTGCTCGGGGAGGGGGCAAGGAACGGCGAGCTCGGGCAGGGGGAGGGTCTGGCGGAGGTGAGGAAAGGCTGGAACGCCAAGAATGGAGGCTCCCTCCCCCCCAAAAAGAAACCCCTCCCTCCCTCTTTCTTTCCTGCTTCTGTTCAATGATCTTGATACTGCATGGAACTTTGCGTTTGGACCGTCGGTAGTTTCTGCTCCGAAGGCTGACAGTGAGAGTGAGAGTGCAGGGTCTTCGGCGACCCCTGTGAAATGGTTGTTCGACCCCCAAAGGGGTCCCGACCCCCAGGTTGAGAACCGCTGATCTAGATAGAAGAGAAGGGTCTTGAGAAGAGCTGGATATATTTTCATACCAATCCTGGACCTACCATTTTGTGGGAGGGGGCAAATGCTCTGGGCGCAGTGCTGGTGCGGTGGGAGAAGGGCGGCGACAAAGCAGCTTGCCTCTCAGAGAAGTGAGCGGTGTTTGGGCTGCCCTCCCTCCCTTACTCCTGGACAGCTCCGAAATAGAGTCTACTGTGGCTTGGGAGCATGGTGGAGCTGCGCACGGGGGTGGGGAACCATAAGAGGGGTTGGTGCTCCTCCTCTCTGTCCCTGAGCGGCAGGGTCCATTGCCTGGGTCTGCATCTGTTTCATAAAGGCAAAGGTTTCCCCACGACCGAATGGTCTAGTTGTGACCGACTGTAGGGCGCGGTGCTCATCTCCGTTTCAAAGCCTGTAGAGCCGGCGTTTCTAGAGCTTCCGTGGTCATGTGGCCGGCATGACTATATGCCGTAGCTCACGGAACGCCTTTACCTTCCCACTGAAGCGGCCCCTATTTAAATACTTGCATTTAGGTGCTTTTGAACTGCTCGGTTGGCAGGAGCTGGGACAAGCAACGGGAGCTCACTCCGTTGCGCAGTCTTGAACTCCCAACCTTCTGGTCGGAAAGCCCAGCAGCAGCGGTTCAACCCACTGCGCCACCACGTCTGTTTCATACACAATGACAAACTGCTCAATGACGTGTGAGAAACCACATCTTAGGGCACAATCCTAAACTGTGTTAGGCCAGCATAAACTAAGCCAGCAAAGTTTGGCCAGGGACAAGGGCCACCGTAAAGTATGCTTGGACCACTCTCAGAGTCAGAGAGGCCAGCCAGCAGACATCCACCATCCTCCCTGACTCCAAGAGTGGTCCAAACACGCTTTATGGTGGCCCTTGTGCTGGCCAAACTTTGCTGGCTTTGCTTATGCTGGCCTAACTCCACTTTAGGATCACGCTGTTAGTCAACAAGTCTTTTGTTGTTTTTCTTTTAAATGATTTTTGAAATGTATGTGAAATACTGTGTACATTCATAATATGAAGATATAGATAATAAAGGAATTTTGCATAGGCATATTAGCTTATAAAAGATAGAGGAAAACATGTTCATTTCCCAGAGTAGGCTTCCCTATTAAATTTCAAACATCATCTTTTTGGGATGTTTTGCATAAAAGAATATTTCAAAATTTTGTGTGATTCATAAAAACAAATCAGGCAAGTAGTTTTTGCTCCTCTGTTTAGCTAAGCATAATGCATGCAAATGTATGTAAAATATGTTAGCAGGGGGGAAACATCTCTGTGCTAACATAAAAATGTTGCCTGCATTTCCATCGGTAACACAGGCAAAATTTCATTCAAAAGCATAAACATGCATGTCACTTCCTTATAGCCATAGTCAATGTTAACAAATACATTTAAATTGGCTATTGAAATGCCACAATAGCAAAGATTATGAAATTTCACATGATGCTGTAGTGGTTTTTAGACTAGAAGATATTCTTAGCGCAGTTGCTCCTGTTAGATTTATTCTCCCTTTGCGGCAAATGCGCACATTGTCATACTGGCAAATATAACTCAACTTTTGCAATGGTCTGTTGAATTTTTAATCTAACAAAATGTACCTTTTCCCTCCCACGGATAAAAATCCAACCAGTGTTTTTAAAATTAAAGTCTGTTATTCTTAGTTGAAATATATGCCTTGAACTTGTATGGAGAAGATGGAGGATTTCATCTGACTGCAGGGAGCCAAGTTCTAATTAGAGTCTAGCCTGAAACTAGTGGGGTAGAGGAAACAAACTAATGTATTGAGGTAGTGGAAGGCATCTCCAAAAAGATTCTGAATCTAATATGTCCTGGAAATACCATTGGACAATTGTTGGGCCAGAACCCATTGGACAAACTGTGGGCCAGAACCCACCAGTGGGTTGCAAGCCAATTTCAGGTGGGTTGCAAAACACCTAGAGCAGCCATATTGTATATGGGAAGATGAGATGATAGAAAAGGAGAGGGCTGTGTTTTGCTTCTGTCAAGGTTGTAAATAGGCTTTTTTCCCCTTTCTGATTCACTTTGCCATTGGAAAATGACTGTGAGCTCAATCCTAACCTGAAGTTAAGCTGGCACAGTTAGGCCAACAAAGTTTGGTTGACCCAAGGGCCACCGTAAAGCCTGGTTGGACCACTCAAAGTCAGAGAGGATGGCACACGTCTGTGTGCCTCTCTGGCTCCGAGAGTGGTTCAAACACATTTTACGGCATTCCTTGCGCTAGCCAAACTTTGCTGGCCTAACTGTGCCAGCCTAACCCCAGTTTAGGATTGCACTCTGAGAAATAACCCAATTTATTGCTGCATGCTCAGGAAAGCAGCAGGCTCTGGCATCACAATGACGGCACTTCCAGCCATGACATCACTTCCAGGGTGTCCCAGACAGATTGTCATTCTAAAAAGTGGGTCCCGGTGCTAAAATGTTTGAGAGCCACTGCCATAGGAGGTTGGTATGTGGGCAGTATGATGTGCTACTTAAATTCATCCATACTCAGCAAGCCATTAATACACATGAACAGGTCACAATGTTTGCTCAATAAGTCACATAACAGTCTATGGTCTATGTGATCAACATAAGGATAGAGAAAACACATGGGCACGCATGCATGCATGCACACACACACACACACACACACACACACACACACACACACACAGGTTCATGCTTCAACAGTAGTTCAGATATATTAGTGCGGCATTTTAGTCTCCACAGCAGTTAGTCGTTTCTGGGTCTTATCAGGAGCTTCTACGCAATGCCACTTGACAGTAATGTAACAGGACCTTCCATGATGCCCTCGAATATCTAAGTCTTCATCCTTCAAATGGCATATACTCCAACTATTTCTATTTACCGTGAGGCATGGCTAGTATTGTCTAGTACCAGTCTCTAGCAAATCTTTGTTCTTTGGTGTCTATTCCTAGAACGGGCATCTTTCATGGTTCACCTCCTTTTCTTGGAACTCTAGAAATTAAAATGTGGGTGGGTATGGACGTGTGCATGTGTGGATGTGTGCATTTCATCTTATCTCTAATGCGCATGCATGTCAATGTCGTGCATGACTATTAACAAAGCACCTAACTGGCACTTCCCACGCTGCAGCCACTGAGATGTGTTTTGAACAGTTGATAACCGATTGGAGGCCATTGTCATTTTCTAATATATTGTACTCCAAAGGACAAATGTTTTCTTGGTTGTAAATTGGTGAAAGGCTGGCCATTGCCAAGAATCAAATACAGGCATGTCCCTGTATTTGCTGGGGTTCCATTCTGGACACACACACACCCCATGGATACCTGAAACTGTGGATACTGGAGATGCCTTTTAAAAAACAAACATCAGTGGATTTGCGGCAATAACATAACAGAGGTTTGTTTAATTTTCCTCTACCTTTTTAATAGGCATCCCAGTATTCATGGTGTCCGTGGATAACTGAAACCATGGATACCAAATCAGTGGATACTGGGGCACACCTGTAGAGTAGAAAGACAGAGTTTAGCAATAGTTAACTTTAGCAATAGTTAATAGTGTGAAGGGAGAGAGGAACTCAGGCAGGGATACTTGGTAAGAACATTGAGATGCTCCATTTTTTGTCATTTGTGCTGCATTGGAGGGCACCAATTCAGGTCCTCGTCGCCATCCTCTCCAAGTGCAGAGCGGGTACCAAAGAGGTCCTGGTAAGAACGTCACAGAAGTGGCTGAGGGTTAGGTGTGTGGTGGTGATGCTGGATCCACAGAATCCAGCGAGGCATCCAGATATGAGATGGCATCTCTAGTCTGGTGGGAACCTGGCTCTGCAACGCTCGCTCGTGCCTGCATTGCGCTTTTTAAATTCAGCATTTTTCCCTCCTCTTCCTAAAGGCTCCCAAGTATGCATGATTGCATTTGTTGGCTAGCAAAAAGACATTCTGTCTTCAGACTCCTGCCCCCCGGCACACCTGGGGCAGATGGTTCTGTTACAATCACGAATGCCTCCCTGTGCCTTTCTGCTGAAAGGAAATTCAGGTAAACACCAAGAGATTCTTGTCTTCCCTTGCATCTGGCATTTGAAGACAGCGTGGATGGGAGGGGGGCGAGGGAAAGATGTCGCCTGAAAGGTAAATGTCTATCAGGAAAGCAAACACAGAACACTGTGATTCACCCCCTTTTCTTCTTATGCTTCGTTAAGTTAAAGCAATATTTATTTTAGCAGCCAAGAGGTTTGCCTCTCCAGGATGTTATACCCATTGTGAGTGTCAAGAAGCCTTTTCTTAGTGTGTTGCAAGTGACATCTTAAAAGTCCTCCCTTTGATAAACCATCTCTCTCTCTCTCTCTCTCTCTCTCTCTCTCTCTCTCTCTCTCTCT
>JAJKFI010000044.1:4342289-4365377 GCA_029204185.1 Lerista edwardsae | reverse complement strand
TTATTATTATTATTATTATTATTATTATTATTATTATTATTATTATTCGTGTTTTATTCTGTTTCTTTTGAATCTGTCTACACATGTTTCTAAAAATTCCCTGATTAACCACAAATAGGAAATTATAGATCGCCCATATTAGGAGTGCAAGCACACCCTACCAGACTCGCAGACATTCCACCGGTTAGCCCATAAGCGGCAATAAATTCAAACTTCATTATATGGGCACTGAGGAAATGAGAAAGACAAATCAATGGAGCTTGTCACACCTATATGGCAGAAAACCTTTTAAATCTATATTCCTTGCTGTGAACATTATGCAAATTGGGAATTAGGAGCAAAATGGAAAAAAAATATAATTCCACGTTATTCGACCATTTGAAAGGAGATATCTTCAAAGAGCAGATTTCAAGGAAAGAAACACAGGAAAACATCATAAACAAGAAGAGGCCAAGTTGGAAAAAAAGCAGTTCTTTTGAATTTAAGCACAGCAGAAATTGAATTAGAAAAAGCTTGAAATTGTCAAGGCCTTATTTGCATGAGTGCGTTGTAGCCCACAACATCAGTTCCTTGTGTGGTGTCAGTTTCAAATCTTGATAGACAGGTTTTCTCTAAGACGTTATGGCTGGACTTAAGCCGATGTGACCAACGTCCTCACATTGGGCCCCGCACTTTGGGGTCCCCTGTGCTAGCACCGAGCATATCGCCTGCTGCAGCAGCTGAGATCTCTATGGGCTGTAAGTCAGTGGGGCCAGCAGAGCAGCTTTACCTTGGGCCCTCCGACCTGCCCCTGCTCCGAACAGCCCAAAATGGGCCTCCTGGAAGCAGTTGGCTGTGATGCCATGACGTCCCCACCGACTATTTCCAGGTGCCACATTTTGTGCTTGGCACCACTTGTGCTCTTTTTGGTGCACGGGGAGCCCTGCGGGGAGGTGGGAGGCCTCGCAGGAATGCCCCGCATTGGGCCCTGCCACTGCTAGAGCCAGCCTTGCCTGCACACTGGTCAAAGGAAATTGTCTCTGCATTGCAAGTTCTCTCACCAGACCTGTAACCTCTCAAAGTACTCACTATGAAACTTGACTCCCCACCACCAAGATGTGAGAGACATAGGGATAGTTGTGCTTCATTAAGGGCCTAACCTACTTTATCCTAACCTTCTTTAAAGCTCTGACACAGCTGTGCCAATGGGGCATGCGCTGCATCCTACAGTTGGAGGGCAGTCCTGGAGGTCTCCTCCAGAATGTTTGTTCCCCTACTTCAGCGCTGCATTGCCCTTACCCTAGTGCTGGAAAGTTGGTTAAGATTGAACCCTAAGTCGCTTTCCATGTGAACATGTCCAAGGGACTGAGGCCCACTGTCAGACAGCACGGACCTAGAGGCTTTGCTTGTGAAAGCAGAGATGGTGAACGTTATCTGAGATGGCTCATTCGCAAGTGCAAATTGCTAGGCAATGACAGCAGTGTCACCCTTTCTTCTGGAGCCAAGGAGACTCAGTTACCATAGGTTATCATCAGCAGCGTCATGCAGCCGGAATGCTGGGTGGGAGGAACGGGTGAGCGCCCATGGGGGCGGGGAAGACAGCGAAACGGAGCGGTACGCCACGGGCGGGCTGCCGCTCACCCGTTCCTCCCGCCCAGCATTCCGGCTGCATGACGCCGCTGGTTATCATCTCTCCACTCCCCATGACTCTCCAAAGAATGCAACAGTACATGATGCTGCTGTGATGATAGGGCATCGTTCTAAGAGAAATTTGGGGGCAAGGGCGGTCAGCCATCAGGAAGACTGCCATCCTTGCAACGATAGAAGAAATGCTGGCACTGACAGTGGAAAACACACAGTGGTCACGAAATCAGGTGAAGCAACCTCTCCCAGCTCCCCTAAATTTTCTGGAGGTAACGTTTGGCTCAATTCTAAGGGGAAACCTTTTCTAGCTATTCTGCGCAAGCTTGGCTGAAGACAACACCACATTAGTAAAGTCTGCCAGGGTATTGATGACTCAGCATCCAGCTCCCTCCTTTCTTCGCATAATAGTCTTTTGAACAACACACAAGTGGTTCTCGTCCAATTCCCTTTCCCATAACATATTCCATTGTTAGATGTAAAACCCCTTGAAAAGCTACTTCTGGCCATTTTAAATTGCACTGACTGAATAACCCTGCACACCATCATCAGCATCTTTGCAAAATAAAAGATCTTTACAAAATAAAAGACACACACACACACACACACACACACACACACACACACACACACACACTCTACAGCTCTTCCTCATAAAGGTGAGGAAATAGGACCTGGCAGAATAATCTGAGCCATGTACTTCAGCTGTAGGACTACAAAGCTATATAGTACAGTGGTTCCCAAACTGTGGGTTGAGACCCACCAGTGGGTCACAAGCCAATTTCAGGTGGGTCGCAAAGCACCTAGAGCAGCCATATTGAAAATTGACAATATGGGAAGTAGGGATGCTGGAAAGGGGGAGGGCTGTGTGATTGTTTTCTTTGAGTCAACGTTGTAAATAGACTCTTTTTCTTTCTGATTTACTTTGCTATTGGAAAATGTCTGAAAAAATAACTTATTGCTGCATTCTCAGGAAAGCAGCAAGCTATGATGTCACAACAACGACATTTCTGGGCCATGGCATCACTTCTGGTGGGTCCCAGAAGATTGTCATTCTTCAAAGATTGTCATTTGCAACCCACCTGAAGTTGTCTCGGGATCCACTGGTCGGTCCTTACCCACAGTTTGGGAGCCACTGGATTCGACATATGTAGGATTGCTTTGTAACAGCCTTTTATATTTATCTGAGATGGTGTTAACTTCCATTTTCCTATGTTTATACACTTCTTTTAAACTGTTACAACCACCCAAAGATTCCGTGTGGTCCGTAACCTTCTACATCTGGCCCCCCTTACTGGTGGGGAGGAGCACACGGAGGCTCGCTGTGACGAGTTTGCAAAACATTTTGCAGATAAGGTCGATCAGATCCGGCATGACTTGGACGCTGCTGTGGGCATATCTAGTGATGTCCCTGGGGAACCTGTCTATCCTATGATTTGGGATTCTTTTCAGCTTGTAGAGCCTGAGGATGTGGACAGGATTCTCTGGAGTGTGAGACCTGCTGCTTGCCCGCTCGACCCTTGCCCGGCATGGCTAATTAGAGCTGCCCGGGGAGGGCTGGCCGAGTGGACGGGGAGGGTGGTGAATTCATCTCTGAAGGAGGGGGTGCTCCCGCCTGCTTTGAAGCAGGCGATGGTTCGCCCCCTCCTGAAGAAGCCCTCCCTGGATCCCACAAATTTAAACAACTTTCAGCCAGTCTCCAATATCCCATTTCTGGGTAAGGTGATTGAGCGGGTGGTGGCGTCCCAGCTTCAGAGGGTTCTGGACGAAACGGATTATCTGGACCCATTTCAATCTGGCTTCAGGCCGGGATTCGGGACGGAGACTGCCTTGGTCGCCTTGGTGGATGATCTGCGCCAGGGGATGGACGGGGGAAGTGCGACCCTGTTAGTCCTGCTGGACCTCTCGGCGGCTTTCGACACCATCGACCATGGTGTCCTTCTGGGTCGGCTGGCCGGGTTGGGGCTTGGAGGCACTGTTTTGAAGTGGTTCCACTCCTTCCTGGCTGACAGATCCCAGAAGGTGGTGCTGGGGGATGCTTGTTCGACACCCCGGCCTCTTAGGTTTGGGGTGCCACAAGGTTCCATCTTATCCCCCATGCTGTTTAACATCTACATGAAACCGCTGGGAGAGGTCATCCGGGGGTTTGGAGTGGGGTGCCATCAATATGCTGATGACACCCAACTTTATCTCTCCTTTCCCCCTGATTCTGAGGAGGCGGTTGAGGTCCTGGATCGCTGTCTGGAGGTGGTTAGGGGCTGGATGTGGGCGAACAAGCTGAAATTAAATCCGGATAAGACAGAGGTGCTTCTGGTTCGGAAATCCTCAGCTCGGGTATTGGATTATCGTCCTGCTCTGAATGGGGTTGCACTTCCTCTGAAGGAGCAGGTTCGCAGCTTGGGGGTTCTCCTGGATTCACAGCTACACCTGGAGTTCCAGGTGTCGGCGGTGGCCAGGGGAGCCTTTGCTCAGCTTCGGCTGATTCGCCAGCTGCGGCCGTACCTGAGCTGTGCGGACCTGGCCACAGTGACCCACGCCCTAGTGACATCTAGATTAGATTATTGCAATGCGCTCTACGTGGGGCTGCCTTTGAAGACGGTCCGGAAATTACAACTAGTACAGAACGCGGCGGCTCGGGTGGTTGCTGGGGCACGTCGGTTTGACTCTGTCGAGCCGTTGCTCCGGCGACTACACTGGCTGCCGGTTCTGTTCCGGGCCCAATTCAAGGTGCTGGTTTTGACTTTTAAAGCCCTTTACGGCTCGGGTCCGGGGTATTTGAGGGACCGCCTTCTTCCATATAATCCAACCCGTACTCTTAGATCTTCTGGAGGGGCCCTTTTGACTGTGCCACCACCAGGAGAAGTGAGAGGGGTGGCGGCCAGGAAGAGGGCCTTCTCGGTGGTGGCCCCCCAACTTTGGAATACCCTCCCCTTAGAATTGAGAACTGCTCCCTCTCTGTTAACATTTCGGCGGGGGCTGAAGACCTTTTTATTTAAAAAAGCTTTTAATTGTTGACAGGTTGACTGGCTGGGGTGTTATACTTTTATGATCCACTGGGTTTGGTTTTTTAAATTTTATTGTTATGTTTTTAATTTTGTTTGAATATGTTGTTTTAATGTTCTTTTATAGTGTTTTTTAATGTTAAATTCTATAGTTTTATGTAATGCCGCCTTGAGTGCCTTCGGGCATAAAGGCGGGGTAAAAATCTTTTAAATAAATAAATAAAATAAATAATAAAGATGAAATGAGCTAGATCTTTAAATGGGGTATAATAGGTTTCAAACTAAGAATAATTGGTAAGAGCATAAGGGCCTGATCCTATGCTGGGGTTGTGCCGACAGCCACCATGCAGTACGTTTTATTGCCGGGTGCTGGAAAGATTTGTTGGGGAGATTTGCTTCTCTCTGCAGGAAGGCAGAGAGGGGGAAGAGCTAAGCAGGGGGAGGATGGGCTGGATTCAGATCTGAGGAAACCCATTGGGGCCACTGGGGCTTTACCCAGTGGTGTCATTCAAATGATTTAGGATCAGGAACTCACTTTTGATTGGCACTTGTTGGGAACCCGGAACCAGCCATGGAGCCCGTTAGGATCCGGAACGCCCGTTCTGGTCCGTTCCCCCTGAATGACATCACTGCCTTTGTCCCCCTAGGAATCCGGAGTCGCTCCCTTTAACCCTCTGAGTGCTGGCCAACCAAGAAAAAAAGCTCTTTGCAGAGGAATTGGGAGGGGGGAGGGAGAGTGAAGTGGGCGGAGTCAGCCCTAATTTTAACTAGTGGAATTGAGTTCCCCCGCATTCCCCCTGCATGACATCACTGGCTTTACCTAGAGTAAGGGGGCAAGCACTCCCTTGCCCAGAGGAGACTCTGGCAGCTGCCACAGCCCCGTAGGTTTCAGTGGCCATCATTTCAGCACCAGGGCAGCTCAGAACTGGGCTGTAAAATACTCTAATGAAGAAATTTCAAGTCGATTTAGTTGTCTCATCTTAATGGGTTGCAGCTATGAGAGTTAGACCCCAGTTTCCAAATATTTTGGAAAGCTGTTTGAAAAATTGATGCTTTTGTTTCTTTCCAGCTTGAAGCTATAAAACTGAGAGAAGACTTTAAATAAAGTTCTGGTGGCCAAATCTGGCACTGAACAATGAAGGAAGCTGCAAACGAAACGTAGCACTTCAAGTTAACGTAGCAGAATTATAAAGCAATAAGCAACTACGCGCACATTCTGTCAGTCCTTCCATCTAATTGGTGTAATTTGCATTGCGGCACTGGGGGAGCATGGCAGGAAATGTGATCCCTCCTCTGCAGTAAATACCGAAGCAGAATTATAATTAAGGTTGCATGCAGGGCAGCCGGTTTATTTCGTTTTGCATTTATTTGTATTGTAATTGTGGTTTTTATGGGGAGATTTTTACGACTTGTCAGTTTGTCAGGACTGTAAGAAAACGGTTGCTGTTAGAACCGCTGCCTATTATTTTGCTTTGTGTCCATAGTGATTTCTGGTGCTGAATGTTACCTGCCCAGCAGTCAGGTGAGCAGGTTTAAATAGCAACATAGCCCTGTTCTGCTGTTTGCCTCCCCATGAAGGTGAACACAGGAGCTGTGTTCAAAGGGCTATATTTCATAGCC
Source organism: Lerista edwardsae (assembly GCA_029204185.1). Taxonomy (NCBI): domain Eukaryota; kingdom Metazoa; phylum Chordata; class Lepidosauria; order Squamata; family Scincidae; genus Lerista; species Lerista edwardsae. Next base: position 4,359,135 of record JAJKFI010000044.1, on the reverse strand, counting down.
CCCCCTTTTTTTTTGCCTTGGATTGCCATCCTGGACCATTCCAGATGGCAATTATGGAATGGATCTCTCCTCATGTTCTGTGTGTGTTGCACCTTGTTGTAGTGAGAAACATAGTTTCCCTGCTGCTAACCTGCGGTTGCATTTCCATTCCAGTGTTGCATTCATTCATTCATTCATTTGAAGAATTTATATCCTACCTTCCCTATGCCGACTCAAATGCCCAAGGCAACTTACAGAGAACAAAAATAGTATAATGCAACCACAATAAGTAGGGGTGTGTATGGGTGTGTGTGATATTTTTCCCCCAAAACTTCTTGATTAAAATAAGAAATTGCAGTGTTTATTCTACATTCTCATTCCAACTTCTCATTTTTTAATTTTAAATGCTTTAAAAGTGTACTAGGTAGATGATACTGGTGATATAGAGTGCAATCCTAAACTGGAGTTAGGCCAGCATAAACTAAGCCAGCAAATTTTTGCCATCACAAGGGCCACCATAAAGCGTGTTTCAACCACTCTCTGAGTCAGGGGGAAAGGCGCACATCTGATTGCTGGCCTCTCTGACTTCGAGGGTGGCCCCAACATACTTTAAGGTGTCCTTTGTGCTGGCCAAACTTTGCTGGCTTACCTTATGCCGGCCTAACTCAGTTTAGGATTGTTCCCATGGTGTCAGCAGATGTAGCCCACAGTATTATTTCTAATTGGAAATGTAATCGATCTCAGAGTGCAATCAGCGGTGTCATGCAGCCAGAACACTGGGTGGGAGGAACGGGTGAGCGGCAGCCCGCCCGTTGCATTCCGGTCCATTTTGCCGTCTTCCCCGCCCCCGCGGGGGTGGGGAAGATAGCGAAATGGACCGGAACGCAACGGGCGGGCTGCCGCTCACCCGTTCCTCCTGCCCAGCGTTCCGGCTGCATGACTCCGCTGAGTGCAATCCTATACTACCCTGGAATGGCGAGGCCGATGGGCCTGCACATATCTATCGCAGTATTAGGGAAGCTGGAGCTAAACAGCAAGCGCAGATCTGAGGAGACCGCAAGCTCCCCAACAACTGACTATAAACAAGAGAGAGCGCAAAGAAGCAAAATGTCCTATTTTCCTCTGTAGAGCAAATCAATTTCAAACCTGCGTCCTATGGAAAAAGGAAGGTGGACCAGGAATGTCGGTCAAGGCCCCAACCTCATGCTGTGTTCCCAGTTCCCGTGGCACTCCTGCAGATCTTTGCACTGCAGCACCCCAGTCAAAAACTGCTGGCCTAAGTCAGGAATATATTCAGGGCCAGTAAATGCATGCAAGAGAAGTACATGGTGATGGTATTCCTGGATGGTAACATTCCAGGCTGCTTTCTGGGAATGGGTTGCACTGAAATAAATCCTCCATGCATGTAAAAAACCTGCACACTAGGGGAAAAGATTCAGAATGTCTTTTCTCTGATAGGTTATTTTTCTGTGTGCAGGGAATTTTATCCATTGAAATAATATGCATATATGCAACACCTTACCTGCTATGGCGAACCTAGACAACTTAATAAAAAGCCAAGACATCATCCTGCCAACAAAGGTTCGCCTTGTCAAATTTTATTTATTTATTTATTTATTTGATTTGTATCCCGCCTTTCCGCCACAAGGCCCTCAAGGCGGCATTTACAAGGTTAAAAACACAGTAAAAAACAATTAAAAACAGTATTAAAAGACAATAAAAAGCGATGGTTTTCCCAGTAGCAGTGTATGGCTGTGAGAACTGGACCATAAGGAAGGCGGAGTGCCGAAGAATAAATGCTTTTGAATTAATGGTGTTGGAGAAGACTCTTGAGAGTCCCCTGGACTGCAAGGAGATCCAATCCGTCAATCTTACAGGAAGTCAAGCCTGATTGCTCCCTAGAAGGACAAATCCTGAAGCTGAAGCTCAAGTACTTTGGCCACCTCCTGAGAAGAGAGGACTCTTTAGAAAAGACCTTCATGCTGGGAAAGATGGAAGGCAAAAGGAGGAGGGGGCGGCAGAGGAAGAGATGGTTAGACAGTGTCAAAGAAGCGATGAGCATGAAATTGGGTGAACTCCAGAAGCTAGTGGAGGACAGGGAGGCCTGGCGTGCTGTGGTCCTTGGGGTCGCGAAGAGTCGGACACGAGTTAGGGACTGAACAACAACAACAACAACCTGCATTCAAAAGTGGTGTTATCCGGGGGAGGGGGGCGGAGGACTTTCCCACTTGATTCTGCTAAACGCGGTCCCTAGAAAACCATGAGAAGAAACCCAACGGAAGTTAAACTGGCCTGATCCAAATTCCAAAGAAGCTGATGGATTTTATTTTAAAATCTCCAAAAGCCCAGTTATTATCAACGACTTAACAGCAGTGGGTGTAGCGATCCGCCACTGTTAGTCTTCTTATGGCACTGCAGAATGCATGCTGCTGTAATGGCCTGTGGAACTGATGCAAAGAGCCAGTCACTGTTGCACACTGCTGAAGCCGGAAAGGTGGCAGTGGGGCTGTGCTTGGGTGGGAGGGAATGAAATCAGGCTGGCTCAGTGGCCTACGGAGAGGTAGGTACTTTACTTACCTCTCCGAGGTGTCTGGTTGCCCCCCCTTCCTCACCATAGCAGGTAAAATGGAGAGGGACAGGAGGGATTGGGGCATAATTTTGTTAAGAATTGGCTGAAGTATTTTATTAGTTCTCCTATTACAGTTTTGCTCACATCCACGGTGAATCCAAATATAATGGTTATAGACCTTCAGCAAGGCAGTTGCTGTTATGAAGCTATGATCATAACAGTGAAGATATTAAAGGACCTTAGAAGCATGTGTGTGTGTGTGTGAGTGTGCATATTGGGGAGAGAGAGAGAGAGAGAGACTCTTCACAAATGCAGAATATGCATTCAATTCACAATACTAGAAGTGTGTGGAAACTCTAAGGCATTTTCACAGTAAAGAGTGGAAAATTGATGGAAATTAGAATTAAAGGAGCAAAATTAACAATGCTAAAAATTAAAGGTGCATGAAATTAAAATGTGATTGCAGTAAAAAGGCTAGCTCAGAAAGGAACAGTATCATGCGTAATTTGTTTATTTGAATGTCATGAATTCTTCCAGGAATAATGTTGACTAATTCCAGTTTCAATGTTACCTTTTGATTGCAGATGTCAAAGCTTTTGCAAACATTTTCTCCCTTTTGACTTACTGTCACCCTGAGAAGCATGGGATGAGTGCAGTGGCCTTCTCTAGGCAGTGGAATGTGTCAGTAGAACTGGGCTGATAGTTCTGGCTGGAGAACTTTTGACTCAAAATTGGGAGGATAGAATTTAGGTCACAACCTCTCACGCACCACCAGAACCAGGGACATCCTCTAAAATTGAGTGATGGGAGAGTTAGAACAGAGAAAATATTTCTTTACCCAGCATGTAATTAGTCTGTGGAACTCCTTGCCACAGGATGCAGCAATGGCATCTCGCCTGGATGCCTTAAAAAGGGGATTGGACAGATTTACAGAAGGAAAGTTTATCACAGGTTACGAGCTATGATGGGTATGAGCAATCTCTTGGTATTAGAAGTAGGCTACCTCAGAATGCCAGGTGCAAGGGAGTGGCAACAGGATGCAGGCATCTTGTTGTCTTGTTTGCTCTCTGAGGCATCTAGTGGGCCATTGTGAGATACAGGAAGCTGGACTAGATGGGCCTTGGCCTGATCCAGTGGGCCTATTCCTGTGTTCCTATGAGTATATGTCTGAAGAGGAGCATCTGGTCCTGGTGGCTGTCAAGTGAAATGCTGTGGCGAATCTTGACTAGCCACCAGTGTGTTTTCCTCAGAATTTACCTCAAAATGCCAGGTGCAAGGGAGCGGCAACAGGAAGCAGGCATCTTGTTGTCTTGTGTGCTCCCTGACGCTTCTGATGGGCCACTGTGAGATAGAGGAAGAGGGACTAGATGGGACGTTGGCCTGATCCAGCAGGGCTTATGTTCTAATTTATGTTCTTAACCCAAGAGAGGCAATTTCAGCAAAAAGGTTTGGGGGTGTGGTAGCCACCATTCCCCCATTTCAGAATGTTCCTGGAATGACACTATGCCATGACATAACATTGTTCCAAGGAATTTCTGGAGAACAATGGCAGACCCCACAGGCATCTGGCATTGCCCTCCCCTTCAGATCAACCTTACAACACTGAATAGCATGATTCCAGGAGTATTCTGGTAGTGGCAAGAAATGGCAGCTGAGGAGAACGCTGGAAGAGGTTGAAAAAAGTAGGCTGCCACCAGCCAGATGGTAAACCACTTTTGAACCTTTCACTGATTTTTGCCATTGACCTGAAAGAAAATCCCACAAAAATGGCCCCTCGTTTTGGTGCCTGAAAGTGGAACAGCAGAAATGGGTGTGTGGTTGGGAGGTTGGGATTGTAGCGCAGCACAAAGTGCCAGCAAAAAACAGGTTATGAATAATAAGGAAGCTGCTCCAGGCATCTCAGCTTCAGGACCTGGGAGAGCTCCCAAGAACAGCGAGAGTGAATCCAACTCATGCCAGCTTCCAGCTGAGTCTTTGTACGCCAAGCCAGGCCTGCTGGCTGCCAAAGGCTCACCTATCAGTACAACTCTAAGAAATTCAAGAGAGCAGCACTCTGGTCTGAAGCCATCAAATGGGCTTGAGCCAAGTCTCGTCTTCGCCGACGGACCTGAGGAAAGCACTGGGTGGCTGATACATGACTTTCTCGTTGGAAAGACCTGAACTCTCCCTTCCAGGCCAGCAAAGTGCCTTCTTTCTTCTCACAAAAGGATGGGGCATGTGTAGAGTATGAGCTTTCTATGGAGAACATTTCAAGCTTAAACCCCTAGCACCTTCAGTACCTGGAAGAACTCAGGTAAGGACTGGAAAGACCTTACTCTGCCTGAGATCTTGGAAAGCTTCGGCCAGGAAGAGTAGATAATACTATGCTAGATGAGCCACTGCTACTGCCACTGCTACTGCTACTGCTACTACCACTACCATTACCATTACCACTACCACTACCACTACCACTACCACTACTACTACTACTAAAATAATATAAGAGCACAATCCTAACTCAGGGCACAACCCTAAACTGAGTTATGCCAGCATAAACTAAGCCAGCAACGTTTGGCCAGCACGTTTGGACCACTCTCAGAGTCAGAGAAGCCAGCACACAGATGTACACTATCCTGCCTGACTCCAAGACTCGTCCAAACACGTTTTATGGTGGTCCTTGGGCTGGCCAAACTTTGCTGGATTAACTCACGCTAAACTCCAATTTAGGATTGTGCTCTCAGTATCGCGCCAGTTCTGTATTCTTTAGCCGGACAAATGCTATTGCAAACATGCCGAAAGGCGTGTCTGCGCCATGGATTCAGTCACCAGGCCAGGGCAGGCAGCAGCGCTGGCCTATATGTGCACACAAGACAGCAAGATATTTGCATCCTGTTGCCACTCCCTTGCACCTGGCATTCTGCGGTAGCCTGCTTGGAGCCAGGAAGACTGGCATGCATCTGTGTGGCAGCCTTCCTCATTCTGAGAATGGTGTAAATGCGCTTTATGGTGCAATTGCAACACTCCTAGGCCAACACAGTTGACTTGTGGTGGCCTAACTTCAGGTTAGGATTGCGCCTTAAGGGGATGGGTTGCATCCTGCTGTGAGAGGGGAGTCACAGAGGCCTCCTCAAGGTAAGGGAACTATTGTTTCCTTATTTTGGGGCTGCACTGTAGCTGCATCAGTGCAGGAATGTTGGATAGGAATCGTTCAATTTATATTTTTAAAACTGCACAAATTTCTCACCCGTTTGGTTTCAGAAAGCATCTTAAAAGCCAGTTCACAGCACATGCAAAAAGCTCAGAAAGCCTCAGAAGTCACTTAACAAATAAAAAATAACTGCAGTTTTATCCTTTAAAAAAATATTACTAATGTTCTGCCACATCTCGGCTTAGTCTGGTTTTTCGAAATTTGGAGTTGGCATACAGAAGCACATGACCAAAATCATAACAGCTCCGTCTCTCCTCATTTTACTACAAAAAAATAATCTTCATTAAAATGCAAATAGGCACATCCTATGAACGCGAAGATGAAGAGGGTCTTGTAGAGTTTGTAATTTTAATACTGTTAATATGAAAGCTGTGGCTTTCTGGCTAAATTAGAATCTGTATTCCCCCGAGAGGCCGGTGTGCTTAGACTGTTTTATTTGTTGGGTGCTTAAACAATGGCAGCAAATTCGCTCCTTTTTGTAAACGAAGGAAGATAAAGGAGTTTTAAGCTAATTTTGAAGTGCAAACGTCTGCGGTGGAATCCATTGTAAAATCTTAGAGCTGTGGGGCCAGGCTGACACCAAAACGGGAAATTCTTGCTCTGAAGGAAAGCTGCACCCCTAAAGAGGGTGAAGGTTTCAAAAGGGGTCCTTTATGCTAAATGAGGGTGCAATTCTAACCAACATTCCAGCACCGGGATAAGGGCAATGCAGCTCTAAGGTAAGGAAACCAGCATTGCTTTACCTTGAGGAGGCCTCTGTGGCTACTTCTCCACTGCAGGATACAGCACATGTACCATTGGCACAGCTATGTCAGTGCAGGAAAGTTGGTTAGGATTGCACCCTCAGATTGCTATGGTGTGTGTGTGTGGGGGGGGGGAAGGTAGGGCAGTTGTGTAAAACTGGGTTATGCTCAATGGTGTCATTCAAATGATTTAGGTACAGGAACTCACTTTTGATTGGCACTTGTCGGGAACCCGGAACCAGCCACGAAGCCCATTTAGGATCCGGAACACTCGTTCTGGTCCGTTCCCCCTGAATGACATCACTGCCTTCGCCCCCCTAGGAAGCCGGAGTCGCTCCCTTTAACCCTCTGAGTGCCGGCCAACCAAGAAGAAAAGCTCTTTGCAGAGGAATTGGGAGGGGGAGGAGGGAGAGTGAAGTGGGCGGAGTTCCACTAATTTTAACTAGTGGAACTGAGTTCCCCTGCCTTCCCCCCTGCATGACATCACTGGTTATGCTGTATTTGGGGGGAAATGAAATAGCCTTTATCTCTCCCCATTGATGTTCTAATTGGAGAGGACGTTGGGGGCCACCATTGCCAACAACCCACATCCGGCCCAGGCTAAGGGCCTCCTCAAAGGTATACACAACAGCCCTGGAAATGTGGGATCTCACATTGTTAGGAATTACGTGTGAATATCCTATGGTTAGGGTCAACCGCATGGGTTCCCCCACCTACCCAGTTGACACCCTATCAGGATCACATAAGAAAGATCTTGTGATGGTCTCACTCATGTGGTGCAAGGCTTACATAGACTCCTACAACAGAATGGGAGCTCCTCATGAGGAAGTGGTTCCACTGCTGCTACATGTTGAAGTGAATTGAATCCCAGTGGTTCGATGGTGGCACTCCTTCATGGTGTGGGACAAGAAGGTCGCAAATGGATGGAGGAATCACAAAGAAATCCCAAGGCATGCCCCGGCATCCACAATACCACAATACCAGAACCAGGGGGCATCCCCTGAAATTGAGTGTTGGGAGAGGTAAAACAGATAAAAGGAAATACTTTTTTACCCAGCGGGTAATTAAGCTATGGAACTCTTTGCCACAGGAGGTGGTGATGGCATCTGGCCTAGATGCCTTTAAAAGGGGATTGGACAGATTTCTGGAGGAAAAGTCCATCGTGGGCTATAGGCCATAATGGGTTGTGCAACCTCCTTACATTAATAGTAGGCTACTTCAGAATGCCAGGTGCAAGGGAGTGGCAACAGGATGCAGGCATCTTGTTGTCTCCTGGGCTCCCTGAGGCACCTGGTGGGCCACTGTGAGATACAGGAAGCTGGATGAGATGGGCCTTTGGCCTGATCAAGAGAGAGAGAGAGAGAGAGAGAGAGAGAGAGAGAGAGAGAGAGAGAGGCTTTCTTATTTTAAAAACATGAAAATAGAGTTGGGTTAGGTAGGACTGGGATAAGAGACTTAGGATATATAGCATTGGGTTTGTTGTCAGTTATAGTTTGGGCCATCTAAGGCACCGGACTCCCCAGGATTATTGGCAGGACCTGTGTTTGTGGGCATGATGGTCTTGCTCCCCCCTCCTGCCCCCCACTCATGTGCACAGGAACACAATGAGAATAACGTGCGAACAGGACTTGGCTGTGTGCTGTTGCACGTTCACACAGCTGGGGCATTCCTCTATACTAACACAGCCAGAAGGACAGTACAAACTTCCAAGTAAAACGTTAGTTGGTGGCTGTTTGAAATTCACCCAAATGCTTTCTTTAGGCAAACTATTGTGGAGTGACTCACCCCAGCTTACCTCAAATAATTCTGTAGGTAGGTGTAGATTCTACATGTCGATTCTGTAGATGTTCCTGCTACGTACTAATATAGTTTGGATTTTAAGATGGAGTGGAGCGCAGGGGTTATTTTTATTTTAAAAAATAAACTTTTGAAAACCAATTGTATGCCCTTGGAAAACAAAACAATGGTGGCTTTTAAAAAGAAGAATAATACTCACTCTTGTGACATCCTGTGTTCATAAATTCACCACAGGCAAATGCCTAGTTTTAAATAATACATTTGTGTCTGACCTTTTAAGGAAATCACTGGTGCCTTTGTTTAGAGTGCAGAGGGCATGAATGTGGTAGACTTGTTTTCTGCTAAATCAAATATATTCTCCAATAGCGCTGCCAAGTTGTCACCAAAAATGGCACTTCATTAAGATAATGTGACCTTTTAGAATAATACCTTTCAACCTTTAACTGTGATTTTGGTTGTGTGGATTTGTGCTATAAACCTTGTAGATTTTTGGAAGGAAAAAGAGTAATAGTAACCTATTTTGATTGTTGTGCTAGACAAACACCGCGCCTTTTTACCATGGCAAAAATGCCATGTTAAAGATTCAGAGGACAGTCTGATTATAGTGTGACCAATTTGCTGCTGGAAAAAGTGTCCAGTAGGTGCATTTATTTCAGGGGCAGGGAGACCTCCGGTGGCAATAAAGAACACCCCTTCTTATAAGAGCGCAGTCCTAAACTGGATTTGTGCCTGCGCAGCGCTCTTGTGCCAGACCAGTGCTGTTGCAAGCGTGTTTGCACAGTGAAATTGGTCGCTGGACCGGAGCAAGCAGAAGCACTGACACCTGGGCAGATATTTGCACCCGGCATGCTGCTTTTTGTGGGGCAGGGAGGAGAAACAAAGACAGGAATTTGCATGCGTTGTTTTACGGTCTCTGATTTGCTCGTGTCCTCCAGGGACCTGTTCAAAGTGGCATTTGATATCTCTGCTTTGCTAATTTGATTTCCAATCTGTTAAAACAACTATGGGCTATATTACAGGATCTCTGTAAGGCAAGGGTCTCCAAACTATGGCCTGGGGGCCAGATCTGGCCAGCCACAAGATTTTATCTGGTCTGCAGCAACGTTTTTGTCAGAGCATTTGCTAATGTTTGATGTTTTTATTCCTTATGTATCATTTCTCAGTTTAAGCAGAGCAACGTTCCTTCACCTTACTTCCATCCCATACGTCTAGGTGGGGGATTTTCAAACTGAGGCGCCCTGGCTTAAAGAGCCTTGCTTCTTTCTCCTTGAAGGGTAGGGGCAGGGAAATGGCAGCAATGCGATCACTATGATTGTGTTGCTTCTGGCCACCAGGGACGAACGGAGGCCCGAGCACGCCTATGGCAGGGCGACGAAACTACGCCCCCAGGACGTCACCCCGCCCTGTGCGTCATCCAGCCACACCTCCCAGTGCCCGGAATAGCTCCATTTTGGAGCGAAATGGAGGCGAGGGAGGGAGGGAGGGCCAAACAGCGCACGGTTTCCTCCGCGGACTCCGCGCAATGGCGCCCTGCCGCTGCCTGGCGCCCATGGCTCATGCCACCCCGGGCTACACAGTAAATACACCTCTGCTGGCCACATAATGAGGCTGGGGGGGGACTTACCACTGCCTGCCCCAGCATCCAGGTGGGTTGGGGGGGGCCCATGGCCTCCTTTACAGGGCTCCCAAAGCATTAGAAATGTTAAAAAAAAAGCATTGTGACCCACTTCTGGTTTTGCGATCGCAACCCAGAAGTGGGTTGCAATCATTTTTATAACATTTTTATAACATGTCACCCTCCTGGATGCCGGGGCAGGCAGGGGTAAGTCCCCCCCAATCCCTATTATGGGGCCAGAAGCAGAGCTGGAGCTGGCTTTCATTGCACCTCGGGCAGCCTCCACACTTCCACACAGCCTCGCCACTCCCGCTGCTTCTGGAATCACCCCATTTCAGAGCGCATTGGAGGCAAGGGCACACCATGCCCTCTGGGCAGAACACCTCTGGCCAGAAGCGATCACCTCTGATCATAGTGATTTGTGTTGCTGCCATTCCCCCACACCGGCAAGTACCGTCAGCAGTTTCCGAACTCCCAAAGAGTTTGAGAACCACTGGTCTAGGTTCTTGATGCAGGACTCAGCAGAACTGGTGCTAGAGGTCAGGGACAGGGAACAGGCAACAGCACACAGTCTTCCCCATCTGTTTCAGCAGAGTGATATGCGCTCACCTCCTTCCTCCCATTATGCCTATAATGGCACTAGCAAGAGGAAGATGGACTTACTGACTCTCTAAAGTACTAACCCATCCAGACATGAAATTCCCAATGGGATACAACTGTAATCGCTAAGTGCACCTGCTCATCTATATTAAGAAGTCCTCCTTTTTGGAGGTTGAACTGCCTCTGGCATCATCAGTCCAGATGAGTTGCTAATCTTTTTGTACATTGATAGATGACAAGCCACTACATTTTAGTACTGTCTGCGATCTTTAAAGTCTGGAAGCCAAAACGGAGTCGCATTAGCATCACTGGAGGCTGACATGCTGACAAAATGTCTTTGTTACATAAACTGCTGTACAAATGGTCTTTTACAATCTGAAGCCTGGCCTAACTAGCTTAGGCATAACGAGTGGTTATGGTATTTTCATGGGTTGCGATAAAGCATAGGCAGGTGGAAAGAGGGGGAAAAAAAACATTTGGAAAGGAACAACATGAAGAGGTGGGCACTAGAATCTGTTTTGATAACAAGCCATAATTATATTATTATGGCAGAGGAACTAGAGATCAAATTGCCAACCTTCGCTGGATCATGGAGAAAGCAAGAGAGTTCCAGAAAAACATCTACCTCTGCTTCATTGATTATGCTAAAGCCTTTGACTGTGTGGATCACAACAAACTGTGGCAAGTTCTTGAAGAGATGGGAGTTCCAGACCACCTAATCTGCCTTCTGAGAAACCTTTATGCGGGTCAGGAAGCAACAGTTAGAACTGGACATGGAACAACCGACTGGTTTAAAATTGGGAAAGGAGTACGACAAGGCTGTATACTGTCACCCTGCTTATTTAACTTATACGCAGAGTACATCATGAGGAAGGCAGGGCTGGATGACTCACAAGCTGGAATCAAGATTGCTGGGAGAAACATCAACAATCTCAGATATGCAGACGATACCACTCTACTGGCAGAAAGTGAGGAAGACCTAAAGAACCTTTTGATGAGGGTGAAAGAGGAAAGTGCCAAAATTGGTTTGAAGCTCAACATTAAAAAGACTAAGATCATGGCAACCACTCCCATCACTTCCTGGCAAACAGAAGGGGAAGAAATGGAAGCAGTGACAGACTTTATTTTCCTGGGCTCCAAGATCACCGCAGATGGTGACTGCAGCCATGAAATTAAAAGACGTTTACTTCTTGGGAAGAAAGCTATGGTGAACCTAGATAGCTTAATCAAAAGCCGAGACATCACCCTGCCAACAAAGGTTCGCATAGTCAAAGCGATGGTTTTCCCAGTAGCCATGTATGGCTGTGAGAGCTGGACCATAAGAAAGGCAGAGCGTCGAAGAATCGATGCTTTTGAATTATGGTGTTGGAGAAGACTCTTGAGAGTCCCCTGGACTGCAAAGAGATCCAATCGGTCAATTCTCCAGGAAGTCAAGCCTGATTGCTCCCTGGAAGGACAAATGCTGAAGCTGAAGCTCCAATACTTTGGCCACCTGATGAGAAGAGAGGACTCTTTAGAAAAGACCCTCATGCTGGGAAAGATTGAAGGCAAAAGGAGAAGGGGGCGACAGAGGATGAGATGGTTAGATAGTGTCACCGAAGCAATGAATATGAAATTGGGCGAACACAGGAAGCTAGTGGAGGACAGGGAGGCCTGGCGTGCTGTGGTCCATGGGGTCGCCAAGAGTCGGACATGACTTAGCGACTGAACAACAACAACAACAACATAATTATATGTATGGAATGTGACTTAGGGTGCAATTCTAACCTGGAGTTATTCTGGCACAGTTAGGCCAGTGAAGATTGGCCAGCACAAGGGACACCGTAAAGTGCATTTGGACCACTCCTGGAGTCAGGGGGATGGTGCATGTCTGTGTGCTGGCCTCTGACTCCAAGCGTAGTCCAAACATCCTTTATGGTGCCCTTTGTGCCAGTCAAACTTTGCTGGCCTAAAGATGACAGCCTAACTCCAGGTTCAGATTGCACTCTTGGAACCTAGTCCTATCCTTTCCATCATCCCCCTGTGCTCCCCTGCCAAAAAGGCATGTGCTGAATCTAGCGGGAAAGGAATCAGGATGATTTGTGGAGGGAGGAGATTTTAATCCTCTTACCACTACTTAAATCTCCCACTCTGCGTCGGGTCTCCTCAAGCCTGTGCCAGTTCTGTCCCATTATCCTGAGGAGACCTCTAGCAATTAAAAAAAATGCATCTAAAAAGAGATTGGGTTATTTTTGCCAGTGTGAGCTACAGTGAATGCAGACATTGCTAGTTGTCTTCATTCCACTATGATTGAAAGGGTCCTTCTGAAGCCATGGGGGAAAAAAATATCAGGCAAAAAATACTCAGTGTAGTAATGGCCTTTTGATCAGTCTCTATAAGTACAGACAATGTCAGGTATTGTAGTCTTGTATCACAAGGGTTTCACACACTTTGAAGAACAGAAACAAAGTTCCTTGTGTTAAAAAGGAGTTGGAGGCGGGTGTTCTTCACGACAATTAATTGCACGTATAAGACACTGCAGTGTAATGATGATATTAAATATAACCTGACTCTAGAAGACATGTGTAAGGGGAAAAATGGGACTGCAAATCAGCATTTTAAAAGAACTCTAGACTTTCAAGGCTGGAATTGAAGAGATCACACTAAATCCTATATATCTGATCCAATATGCATTTGGAAATAACTAAGGATCGAACTAGATGCTACTTTAAGAACATACTTAGGGCAAACTTTCTTGTTCAGTAAATAGTACGCAGATTGTGTCTCTATGTGATTTGGGATCATGGCTTGGGGGAAAGGGGTTAACTTTGGTCCCAACCCTGATAGCTGATATTTGCCCTGTGGGGAATAAAAGCTTCCTCTGGTGTCAAATTGCAGCTGGGCATCCTGTGCGTGTGTGTTCAAATGCCAGCAGGTAGGTAGGCACCATCAGGGAATGTAACAGATGAGAGAAGACAGCTGTCCAGTGGGAAGTGGTGAAGAAGAGCAATAACAAAATGGACCTAAGCGACACACTTTTCAGACCCCAGCACTTGTTGTGTATAAAAATGCAGTTTTGCTGGCAGAGATCAGCAAAATGGTTGGCAACCCTCATTAACCATCATTTGCAATTTTGAACTTATCACCATAAACCATCTATTGTGAGACGTTTTAAGATTGGGGGAGGTACTCAGAATGGGCTAAAACTAATATTTTCCCTTGTAGCGAGCTGGTCTGCCACTTAAGGAGTGTCTCCCAGATGGTAAAGGAATCATTAAAAGTTCATTTTATAACCACTGGACCTGGCTTTAAAGCCGTTTGAACTGCTGATGCCTTCTAATCGCACGGCATAGCTCTCGTTTGCCAGTGAAGCGAATCCAATGGCTCTTTCAGCATATGGTCTATTTCTGCTAATGAACGGGCCATTTATTCACTTTAACATATAGACTGTAAAACTAATCCTCCTGTAGAAACATTATGCTTGCCTGCATCTTTAACTCTCATGCTTCCTTGGCGCAAAGGGGGGAAAAAAAACGGAGCTCTCCAGAGATACCTTTAATAATTAGGACTACAGTCACAATTCATACCAGTTAGCTATAGGGCTGATTTCATTGCCTTGGCCTTCTTTCCAGTAAAAGCTTGTAAGAGTAAATGGAGTTAGGCCACCGAGGAACTGGATCAACTGTATTCTCACAGGGGTGTTTCTCTCTACCTGTCTGAAATTGTGGATCACTGGCATTTATTTAAAATGGGTTTAATGTGCCTGCAGACCTTTTTAAATGTAGCAAGCCATCCACGTTCAAATCCCCACAGCTTCTGCATATCTTATCCGTTTGCCGTCTTCTCACTATTCAGAGGGTGGTCATGACTGTGCAGCCTGTCTGTCTGATAAATGCCTTCAGCGATGTATTCTGAGTACCTGTCTTACACTCATTGCACTCCAGGCCACGGAGACTTGCCGGAGTGTGAACCCGAGCTCTTCTGCAAGTAGTTCAAAGCCTGCTTGAGTGACTGGACATAAGCTAATATTAGAACAGACTTCACGTGGTGCCAACAACCTAAGAAAGATAATGTCAAACTGTTCCAGCTGGGCAGTTCTAGCTGCAGGCTGGGGTTTCTTTTGGGGATCAGAGGAAGGAATATGCTCCACCCAGAGCCGAGAGGCAAAGGCACTTTGCAAAGACTCTCCTAAGTCTACAACAAAGCATGTATCACCAAGCAAAGCAAAACTTACCAATGTGTTATCAGGAGCAACGCAGCCGCATACCAGCACCCAAAGTCAAATAACTTCCTCAACCCAAGTCATTACATAGCAAGATCGACAACCTTGACACAAGCAAAATAACCACACAACCCATTCAATCGCCATTCATCTTTTCAAAGATGGCTGCCCTAGGTGCTACACAACCCACCTGAAATTGGCTCATGACCCACTTAGTGGGTCCTGACATACAGTTTGAGGAACACTGCTGTATCCTATGCTCCATCATATGAAGCGGGGGTGAGGGTGGGGGTTGCAGCTATTGCTTTTTCATTTTTATTTTTCCTTTTCCCATTGTTCCTTATGGAGTTATTCCTACCTATGCCAGCTCTGACGTTGCTATAGCATTTTTCCTTGCATCAGAAACCTGTCCATTTTCTGAAGGGGATTAACATGCAGTGTATGTCAACTCCTCTTCATCCCTCCCATGTCTTCATCCCTCCCCTCTTATGTGACTCCGAGATCATGCTCTAATCTCCTTCCCATTTTGGCCTCTCTGCTGGTGGACGGCATCTGAGAGTGGAATCCTAACCTGCAGTTAGGCTGGCACAGTTAGGCCAGCAATGTTTAGCTGGCACAAAGAGTTAGGAGTAAGACCACTTTCAGAGTCAGGGAGGGTGATGCTGGCCTCTCTGACTCAAAGAGCAATCCTAGACTGGAGTTAGGCCGGCATAAGCTAAGCCAGCAAAATTTGGCCAGCACAAGGGCCACCATAAAGCATGTTTGGACTACTCTCAGTGTTAGGGAGGATGGCTCACTTCTGTGTGCTGGCCTTTCTGACCCTGAGAGTGGTCCAAACATACTTTACAGTGTCCCTTGTGCTGGCCAAACTTTGCTGGCTTAGTTTATGCCCGCCTAAAGGGCAGTTTAGGATTGCACTCTCAGAGAGTGGTCCAAGCATACTTTACGGTGTCTCTTGTGCCAGCCAACTCCAGGTTGGGATTGCACTCTGAGTGAGATCCCAGCTATATTGGCACAATGTTTTTCCAATATTGTGCTGGCATCTGTACTGCATCCACTGGTAGGCAGGCAGGCATCTTCACTAACCGGGCTGTAGTACTGGTGTACTGGCATACCTTGAGGGTAGGATTGGATGGATAGTTGTGCAGGTCAAAACAGAAGCACTACTGAGCTGACTCATTGACTCCAGCCGGTGTTTCACACACTTGCGGCTCTCTGTTGAGTTCTCTCTGTTGGGCATTCAACATGCCTGAACTAGCTGCTTTGCCCATAATAATACGTGTTCTACACTTGACCATTACTGCTCGATGCTGGGATGCTGGCATGACCTTTTTCTAGTTACTTCCAGTCTAACTGTTTCATGGTCTCAATTTTCATGGCTTGTTCTCATTAAAAGTTATACCATCATGCAATAGGAACACTCTGTGGGCTGCATTCAACACAGCTGGGGTTCGCTTGCAGCGTTTACACACTATTTGCTGAAACCCACAAATGAGAACAACGTGATGATTGGGCTGTGAGCATAATCCACTCCAGCTACTTATTGGTCAGATGGACCCTCTTCCATAGGGAGTGACTGACATCTCAATGCTCCACAAAGATGCCTTAAGTCAGTGGGGTTGCTAGGTGAGCGCAGGGGTGGGTGGGCCACACTGGGTGATGCACTCAGGCGGGGTATGTGTGACTCCACTACTGCCCAAAATGGTAAAATCTTGGCATTTTAGAATAATACCATCACGTTATATATCATTCAATGTGGAATTTATAGCAGAATGCAATGAAAAAAACCATCTTTCTTTCTTTCTTGCTTGCTTGCTTGCTTTCATCTATCTATCTATCTATCTATCTATCTATCTATCTATCTATCTATCTAACCAACCAACCAACCATCCATCCATCCATCCATCCATCCATCTATCCATCCATCTCTCTCTCTCTCTCACCAACCAACCAACCAACCAACCAACCAACCAACCAACCAACCAACCAACCAACCAACCAACCAACCAACCAACCATCTAACTAACTAACTAACTAACTAACCAACCAACCAACCAACCAACCAACCAACCAACCAACCAACCAACCAACCAACCAACCAACCAACCATCTATCTATCTATCTATCTATCTATCTATCTATCTATCTATCTATC
>JAJKFI010000044.1:4317554-4342279 GCA_029204185.1 Lerista edwardsae | reverse complement strand
ATCTATCTATCTATCTATCTATCTATCTATCTATCTATCTATCTATCTAACTAACTAACTAACTAACTAACTAAGTTATAGCCAAAAAACCAGAAAAAGATACCACAACTGCCTTCTTACAAAAAGTGGATTTCTTTAGCTCAAAACTGATCAATGAAACTGATTGTTTTGAGAGCAAATGAGGTGGCATTATGACAAAGCAGGGAACCAATAACATTGTATGATTCTAGTCTCATTTCCATGTATCACAACTAATACTGGAAGTTTTATTTAGTTGTGTGAGTGTAATCTAGTTGGCCATTTTGTGTGTTTTTGTCAGTTACTGATTTGTTGGGCAACCTTTGGTGTTATAGATAAATCTATACCTATCGATTTATAGATAAATAAGGTATGTTAGCTATAGCTATAGATAAATCATAGGGATGCTACTGCATTTAGGTTGTACATCTGATATTGTAATTTATTCTGCATGGTCTGGTATGAAAGGAAGTCCATCATGGGGGTGACACGCTGGCCTCCCATACAGGGATAATGCAAACCCTAATGCCCGATGCACTGCCTGATATGCACTGCCTGAATGCCTAATTCACTGCCTGAAATGGTACCTTTTGCCCAAAATGATGTGTTACTTGATGATTCCTCCAAAGACATCTTGCAGACTGCCCCAAACCCATACTAGCAAATTTATCTGAAGTTCCATGTAAGAATAATTTAGCCCTCTATACTGCTCTCAGAGTTGTGCACAACAGCTCCTGAGAAAAAGCCACCGGCAGATGCTCTGCTACTCTTTTTGAACCTCAAGAAGTTTTTTTGTTTTGTTTCAAGGCAAGGAGTGTGGAAGCAGCTGCTATCGCATAGTGTAGCTCCCCCCCCCCCAAATGAAACCTTCAATGCCTCTTCAATGGCCAAATGTATTGTGTGCTCTTCAGCCAATTCAGACCCCACAGGACTTATATTGAGACAAATGAAAATGGAATGTATGGTTGCTGATGTTAACACACTTCAACAAATGAAATGCATGAATGGCCCAATCTTACTTTCCCCTGCCATTGTCACACCTTCTGCTGGTGCCATAAAGCAGTCAGCACCAGTCATAAAAGGTGTTCAGGCAGCATGCTACTCAGTGCATTGCTGGGAAAGCTGACAGGAAAGTCAGAGCCTTCCCACCAGTGCCAGCGGATCAGGACCCACCCACTGGTGCCAGTGGATCAGGATAAGATGCTGGGGAGATGGGAGGGGTGGTGCAGGAGCAGAACGGTTATGGAGAAAGTAGAATGGGGCAGCAACAGCGCGGGGAAGGGTGGATCAGGTTTGGGAAGGGAGCATGTTCTGCAGCAGTGGTACCCAATGAATTTTAACTCTCTTCCTGGACCCGATCCTGCAGCTCTGTGCAAGATATTTAATTAGAGCGGTTCTGAATAGACCCCCCCCCTTGTGCTCCATAGGCTTACACCTGGGCAAGGGAACAATTGCTCCCTTACTCAGAGGAGACCTCCACAACTGCTCCCCTGCAGGATGCTGTAGTAGCCATTTGGGGGAGGGAACTATAGGACTGGATTCTAAGTTGCATCAGTGGTGTATGAAATCATTCACAAATGCAGCAGTCCCCCATAAATTAGCACACACATTGGTAAGAATCCCAGTGATACGTAGTTAGGAGGTTAGAAGCCCAGTGATATATGGTACTTTTAGCCCTTTTCGAGATCTAGATCTCGGTTATTGGGCATGGAACAATGCAAGTCCTCCCGGAGTTGATGCCATCGCTAATGAGACTCTCTGACTTTTGTCTTTCAACAAGGCTCAGGGGAGGCTCAATAAAAAGGAAAATTAAAGCTTCATTAACATGATGTTCAGTTTTTAAACTCAGCTTGCCTTGGAGTGCTGAGCACTCCACAGCCTACAAGCTGTTGTCAGATTGATTAAGGTCTTGATTTGTACTGTGTCTGCAAGTGACAAATATTTATCTGGATGTGGGCTCATTATGAGGATTCCTCTAATAAACTTTCACAGTTTATTTAGTATTTCAAGCTGCACATGCCTAAAACTGGCTTGAGACAAGCACTAGGGATATTTTTATGTTTCCACATCGAAGTGACCTTTTGTCATGCTTTTGTTTAATGTTCAGTTATTTCAAAAGGAAGCAAACGACAAGCACAATTAAATTAGTACAAAATAGCTGCAAATTTCTTTCCCTCTCTTTTATGCCTGCCACGCTGCAGTCTGTTGTGCTTTTCCTCTGCTGCATCCAATAAACATGATGGCACTTTAATAAACTGTGCTGTTTTATACTTCTCACTCTTCCACAAGCAAATCATCTTCCCATCTGGACCTTAAGAAGAGTCCTCATTAGAATAAATATGATGGAGACGGTTTAGCTATATTGCTTAGCAGCCAAGGAAAGATCCTTTCAAGAATGTAATTGAAAGATAAATTCAAAGCTCCTTATGGGAAGGTGCAACTAGATTTAGACCAGTGAGCTTCAGATACTCTTACCTCTATGGAATCTATTTCCCAGAACCCTCTTTGAAACAGAGGTTTCGTCCTCAGGGGGAAGACCTGGTTCTTGTTCTTGGTCCCAGAGAAAATTGTGATGGAGGAGAGCCAAAGTCAAACATGCAAAGAATTGTGCTGTAAGGCTGTCAGTACCCCCCCCCAACTAAACCCACCACTCCCATTTCAGAGAAACACATAAACCCATCATCCTCAGAAGTGAAGGCAACAATGGGATCATTCTTGAACACGGAAGTACACACACACAGAGCACACATTTGGCAGTGCAAGGATTTATTTTGCCATCTATCAGTGGGAACAGATAGGCTGCCTAAAGCAGCTTTCACTGACAATACTCACAATATATTATAATGCATTTATGCCCTCACCTTCTCCATGAATAATGCTCTAGTTTAGAAAGTACAGGTGGAGCCTTCTCATCTGTGGATATAACTCAAGGCTCAATCCTAACCTGGAATTAGGTCGGCACAGTTTGGCTAGCAAAGGTTGGCTAGCACAAGGGACATCCAAAAGTTATGTTTGGACCACTCTTGGAGTCAGAGAGGCCAGCACACAGAAGTACACCATCCTCCCTGACTCCGAGAGTGGTCCAAACACGCTTTACAATGGCCCTTGTGCCAGTCAAACTTTGCTGGCCTAACTGTGCCAGTCTAACTCCAGGTTAGGATTGTGCTCTCAGAAGATTGTGCCACTCCAGAAGAGAAGGGTTATTTAAGTTAGCAAACACGTGCTGTTAATTAGCAGTCAGTGTTTAGAAAAAGCTCATCTTATCATGGCAATGGCCAGCAGGCATTCTTCAGGGGCTTAGAGCAGATTAGTATCCATTACCTCTAAGACCTTCACCCTGGAAGTGAGAAGTGTAATTAATAACTTCCGTTTGCATTTTTCACCTTTTGTATTTTTTTGAGTAAAGGGAAGGGGTCTTATCTCAGAGCTAATGGATACTAATCTGCTGTAAGCCTCTGGAAAATGCCTGCAGCCATGTTGCCATAGTAAGAGAAGCTGTTTTAAAACACTGACTGCTAGTTAATGACGCATGTTTTGTTTATTTAAAGGGATTTCATTTAACACAGTTTTTCGCATCTGCAAGGGTTTCTGGAATGGAACCATCACGGATAAAATGGCTCCTGTCATTTGATTCAGTATACCTTGATCTATGGCTGAACCATTTGACCCCACTGCCAGCCCTCTGGGCTTCTAGTCTTCTTGATCTATTTTACATAACACTGTATCACTGGATAGACATATATCCTGTTTCCTTATTCTTGGAGTAATTTGTTCAGGCTCTAGGAGTTTTAAAATTAAAATTATTACCTGCTGCAAAGGTGTTTATGTGCGTTAGAAATATTATTTGTAACCTTTTCATGTGGGTCTTATAAATGGGAGGACAGTATTGGGGAAAAAAAGAAGTAGTCAGCAGATGAACTGGGCAAATAGGTCCTCTGAGCAGCCATCCTTGATTGTTCAGCATAAAGTATAATTTTTTCTACAGATTTAATTTTTTTTCCACTCAAATGATGGTGGTAAGGTATTTAAATCTGCTACTTCTGGAGAAAAGGCATAAAGAATGGTAGATAAGCATTAGAGTGTTTTTTTTTTTTCTCTCTCTCTCTCTCCTGCCTTGGGTTGTTTTTTGTAACCAATCGGCTGAAACATTTTCCATCAGACAGAGAGAGGAATAAAAAAAGAAATATCTCATTAGCACTTTACTATACTCAGCAAAAATACGTTTTGGGATCTTTTGATTGCTATGTACATAATGACAAGTTGATTACTCATCACTCACATTTTCACTCGTCCATCTGTAATCCCTTGCATTCTTATCTGGGAAGGGCAGCCTTTGGGGCCCGTGTGTGTGTGTGTGTTAAGGCAGTGGTATTCAAACTTTTTAGACCGGGACCTACTTTTTAGAATGGCACTCATTTAGGGACCCACCAGAAGGGATGTCATTAACCTGGAAGTGATGCTGTGGCAAGAAGTGATGTCAGGAAGCAGGAAGTGCTGTCATTGTAACATAATAAAATGACACTCCTGAAGTGTAAATGGGCATTCTTGGATTGCAGCAATTGTACAACCATGAAACATCCCTGACAGAAAGCAAGATTAGAACAAAATATGATGTAAGAGCACTGAACTAAAAACAATTTTTTTAAAAAAATCTCACTTGAAAATTCAAACGGTTACTCACAAAAGGAATATAACAATAGTAAGGTCTGCAGTTTCCAAGATGGCTGCTCTCAGCTTTCTGTGTCTCACCTGACATCAGGTCATGACCCACCAAGTGGGTCCCGGCCCACAGTTTGAATAACACTGTATTAAGGCATGCTTACCACACTGCATACAATTTACTGAGCAATCCTCAGAGTTCAGAAGTGATGTCACAATACAGTAGGGCTGTTGTACCAAATAACGAAGCTCAATGGCATGCAGCAAGAGGAGAGAATCACACTGTGAAGGCTACACCTGGGACTAAGGGTTCAGTGAATCATAGAACACTGTATATTTGTAAAAAAAAAACATTGAAAAATGGTCATTTAGACTCGTCTGTCCATGCAAGTCGCCTTGGGCATTTGCTTTGGCATGGGAAAGGCTGGATATAAATTCTTCAAATGAATAAACGAACTATTACCCCAAGCATTCCTATCAACTTCTCCCCTACTCTAGGTAAATTATTAGTGCAGGAACAAGAAATGTGCATAGTGTGAAATTTGAGATTTGCTCACAGATTTGTGGGGGAAAAGGTGTTGTGATTGTTGTCTTTGGCAGGTGAAAAAGAATTAGGTGGCAGAGATATTTAGGCTGGCAGGACAGGGTGAAGCTAAACTTGTTGGAACTGACATGATCAAAGGGAACGACTATAGAATGTTCCACTGGCTCCGTGGATTTCTAAAATAAATTACAGCCTGAATAATTGAGGTGTTTATTTCATGTGCCAGATGGCGGATTAGCAATAGATGATTCCATCTCTTGCAATTATTTTGGTTTAAATTTTAATAAAGGAACAATGTGAAGAAAAAAATGAGCTTGGGCCTGTAGCCATGTGCTATATTTACGTGGGCAAGCTATGATCTGTAATAATTATGGAAGTCTGTAAGAATAGAGGGTGAATTGATAACAGGTGTCATTTATATAACAGGTGAATTTATAAAAGGTGGACAGCATGTACATCTTCTAATACGGAACTGTGACGCAACAGACACTTTTGACCAACGGTCTCTCCATTTCATAGAGGAGCCATCCAAGGGCTGTGCTGGGCCAACACGTGTCCGCTGCATCCACCTAGTAGTGCTGTGGATGTCGGCCAGGAAGCTGCCCTTCTGCTGGCTGAGTTCAGCCAGCGCAGGGCAGGGACGAACGGAGCCCCAAGTGCCCCATGGCAGGGCGACGCCCCCAGCATGTCACCCCGCCCTGTGCGTCGCCCAGCCACGCCTCCCATCGCCCGGAATAGCTCCATTTTGGAGCGGAACGGACGCCAGGGAGGGCGGGTGGGCCAGACAGTGTGCGGGTTCGTCCGCAGAGTCTGCAGACTCCATTCAATGGCGCCCTGCTGCCGCTGGCGCCCATGGCTCGTGCCACCCCGGGCTACACCCTTCATCCGCCTCTGGGAGGGGCAGGGGCTTTTCTGGGTGGAGGGAAGGCTGGAGGGAGGGTGGCTTGGGGTGGAGGGATGGTATTCCCATGGGCCAGCAGCCTGGAGAGGGGAGAAGTGTCAGGAGCTGGCTGCTATGCTGCAGGCCACGTGGCCCTGATCCAGGCCTTGATCTCCGACTTGCTTCTGCTAAACAACCCCAGCACTAAAGACACAAAGAGGCAACAGACAATGTGGGAAGAGGTTGAGGAAAAGGTAAACAGGAAATGAATATGCAATGACTTCAGATGTTTGGACAACGATGGGCCCAATCCTATCCAAGACAGTGCCAGATCCAGAGTTGCAAACGTGCCATGAAGCATGTTTGCGCCACCGCCGCAGGCCCTTCTGCTGCGCTGACCCAGCTCCAGTCAGTGCTGGGCCCAGCGCCGGATGGATCAGAACGCCCCCCTCTGCCCATTGGTAAGCACTCCCTACAGGCAACGGAGAAGCTTTTCAGGGGGGGGGAAGGGAGAACTGGGTGCGGGGAGAGGAGCAGTCGTCCTAGGCAAGGGTGGAACTGGCAGTGGGGCTCAATGACAGAACTTATGTCCTGCTTTGGTCTGTAGAGCCCAATATAGTGCTGCTTCGCTGCACCAGGTTGTGACTGTGGTGAAGCTGGATGAACATCACATATAGAGATAGATACAGTGGTGTTATTCTGCCAGAACACTGGGCAGGACATCCGGGTGATCGATAGCCTGCCCGTCACGTTACGCAGCGTTACGCCATTTGCGTAAAGTACGCAAGTGGCATAATTGGTTACGCAAATGGTGTAATGCTGCGGAACGCGATGGGCGGGCTGTCAATCACCCGGATGTCCCGCACAGCGTTCCGGCAGAATAACACCACTGGATAGATACTATTGTTGTTGTTGTTGTTGTTTGTTATTGATGATGATGACGACGACGATGATGATGATGATAGTGGTGGTGATAGTGGTGGTGGTAATTCTTCAAGGGAAAATGTATTCTTGTCCGAATAGGCAGCAGACGAAAAAATAAAACAAAAATTGAGGCAGTTGCAATAATTATGATTGCGTTGAGATAATAAACATAGTTGTTTAGGGTGGTACATTCATAACACAAGGTTCATAAGATAACAAGTTCTATTTTACGACTATCTGAATATTACATTTTCATGCCATTTACCTGACATTTAATCTCATAACAGCATTACTTTAATGTGCCATTGGAGATGTCCCTACTCATAAATAAAGCATCGGAGCTATGTGGAACACTTAAAAGGAGTGCACGGAAGCTCTCTTCATAATCTTTATTCCTTGGGAATCTATAAATATACCTGAACTTGTCAGGCCCCATGTTTTCTGTTGTTTAAACATGATGTTCAACAAGACCCACGTATGAAAAATTTAACTCTTGAATGCATCACCTTGGTTCCTAAGGTAATTTTTAAAATTCACTTGAACTGTCAATGTAGTCATTGAGGTCTTAATGTTTTATTAGCTCAAGATACTTCTTCCATTATAGCCACTAGACCTCATTTCTTTTTCTTTTTCAGTAGACACTGATGTAAATCAGCTGAAACTAACTCCACTGAAATAAGAGAAACTTATATAATATAGGCTAGATCTAAGCCATATATTCACGGTTTGATTTTTTGGTGTAAAAATTTGCTTATGTGGTGGAGGGAGGAGCTAGGGCACAATTATAACCAGCCACATGGACTGAACAAAGGGTTTACAGAGGGCAGATTTAGGGTACAATCCTAACCAACTTTCCTGCACTGACCTAGCTGTTCCTGAAGCAATCATGAGTCAATGATGAGAGGAGACAGGATCTGCAGTTTCCATCAGAGGAGCAGAAGCTGCTCAAGCTCTCAAGCTCTCCAGGCTTTCAAGCTTCCCAAGCTTCCAAGCTTGCTTCCAAGCTTGCTCTTTTCCGAGAGCTCTGTCCTCATTTTTATTAGGCTAATTTTGTCTACGTGTTACAAGTCAGATGCTCTGCGTTCTAATGATTAATCTTAAGGTACATTTCTAGAATCAACCACTTGTGCTGTTTCAGGAGTTCCATGGTTAACCTTTAGGTTTAAGGTTTGTGCCGGGTCAAAAGGGCTCTCTAGTTATAGATTGAGATTGTGAGGGCCTGAAAGTCCTGAACCGGTATGCTCCATCTGAATGCTAGCGCTTTGGGTTTGCCCAAAACTCAGCTGTGGCTGTGTCGGCAAACTGATAACAGCATTTAGGGTTCAGCACTTTTTCTATCCCCCAGGTTTGAGGAAAGTTCACGAGGGCAGAGGGTAGAATTGCTTCAGTTCCAATGCAGCATGTGCTGCATCCTGGAGTGGCGCAGGAGTCATGGAGCTTTCTCAAGGTTAGAGAATGTTTGTTCCTTTACCACAGAGCTGCATTGCCCTTATCCTGGTGCTGGAAAGTTGATTAAGATTGCACCCTTAGGACCCAATCCTGTCCAATTTCCAGCACCGACACAGCTGTGCAAATGGGATGTTTGTTCCCTTTCCTCGGGGCTTGCATTATGACTGCATCGGCGCATGAAAGTTGGAGAGGATTGGTCCCTTGGTTATTCATTCTACCTTTCTCAATATACTCAAGGTGGTTTAAATAGTCATGCTGAACATAAATCTATTTTTTTTTTCAGAGCGCAATCCTAGCCTGGAGTTAAACCAGCACTATTAGGCCAGCAAGTTTGGCCAGAACAAGGGACACCATAAAGTATGTTTAGACCACTCTCGGAATCAGAGAGGCCAACACACAGACACAAGCCAGCCTCCCTGACTCCAAGAGTGATCCAAACACGCTTTATGGTAGCCTTTGTGCCGGCCAAACGTTGCTGGCCTAACTCTGCCAGCCTAACTCCAGGTTAGGATTGTGCTCTCAATGAGATTTTTTTTTAAGTATTACTCCATGAGACAATCTCATAGACCCTCAATTTTTCCAGATGTTTCCCTTGACTGTGCAGTCATCATCCTGGCTGCTGGCTTCTTGCACTTTCCAATTATCCCCAAATTATCTGCTCTCTCACCAAGCCCAGGAGCAGAGCAGATAGTGTTTGCTGTCTGCCTCCATAGAGTTTTTCCCATCCACAGCTATATGGTCCCTGTTCAAAGATATTTTTCCACCCAGACTGTAATTACATCACGCTTAATAGGAACATCTTTGCACACTGAAGTTCATATTGTAGCTCAGAAACCATACATCTTTGTCCCTTGGACAATCTGACAGCTGCCACTTTGATCAGCAAACAATTACATGCATGTCTGCTAGTAGAGAAAAACGTGGATGTCATTGCCATCTCTCTGTGTTACAGCACAGGCTTTGTCAAGTGGATGGGGTGGAGGAGGGGCAGGAGAATGGGGCAGCATTGCTGCCACGTTAAGGACGTGGCTTAAGGAGGATAAAAAAAGGCAAAGTTTGAGAACAGATCCTGCCAGTAGTTAATCCCTGTGGGAATGTCTGGGTGAACACATACAGGCTATTGAGATAGCCATTTTTCAGAGTAAGGGCTTTCCACTGAGAATAAATATATCAGAGGTGTGTGTGTGTGTGTGTGTGTGTGTGTGTGTGTGTGTGTGAGAGAGAGAGAGAGAGAGAGAGAGAGAGAGAGAGAGAGAGAGAGAGAAAGAAAGAGAGAGAGAGAGAGAGAGAGAGATCACTAGTATTTATATACCGCTTTTCAACACAAAGTTCACAAAGCGGTTTACAGGCAAATAATAACATTAAACTTAAATGGCTCCCTGTCCCAAAAGGGCTCACAATCTAAAAGAATGGAGAACACCCCCAGCAACAGCCACAAGAAAGACACTGTGCTGGGGTGAAGAGGGACAATTGCTCTCCCCCTGCTAAATATAAGAGGACACCACTTGAAAAAAGTGCCTCTTGCCCAGTTAGCAGGGGACTCCCATCTCCCACTAATGGAAATAAATTTTATATGCCAAAGCCACTAAACATGATTGTTAGTCTGTTTCTTCTTCTCCTCCTCCTCCTTTTTTTTAATTTGCCACCAGGTGCTTTAAGCAAAAATGCTTGCCGCTGCCTTTGATGATTAGCTGTATTTTCTCTCTCACACAACACCAGAACCAGGGGACATCCGCTAAGACTATGTGCTGGGAAAGATAAAGAAAAATACTTTTTTTAAGGTAAAGGTTTCCCACGACCGACCGGACAAGTCGTGACCAACTGTAGGGGGCAGTGCTCATCTCCATTTCAAAGCCTGTAGAGCCGGCGTTTTGTCCAAGGACAAGCTTCCGTGGTCATGTGGCTGGCATGACTATACACTGTAGTACACGGAACGCCTTTACCTTCCCACCAAAGTGGTCCCTATTTATCTACTTGCATTTAGGTGCTTTCAAACTGCTAGGTTGGCAAGAGCTGGGACAAGCAACGGGAGCTCACTCCGTCATGCAGTCTTGAACTCCCAACCTTCCGGTCGGAAAGCCCAGCAGCAGCGGTTTAACCCACTGCACCACCACGTCCCTTACTTTTTTTTACCCAGCATGTAATTAATCTGTGGAACTCCTTGCCATAGGAGGTGGGGGTGGTGTCTGGCTTGGATGCCTTTGGACAGTTTTCTAGAAGAAATGCCTGTCACAGGTTACAAGCTGGGATGGGAATGTGCAACCTCCTGGTTTTAGAAGCAGGCTACCTCAGAATGCCAGGTGCAAGGGAGTGGCAACAGGATGCAGGCATCTTATTGTTTTGTGTGCTCCCTGAGGTATCTGGTGGGCCACTGTGGGAAACAAGAAGCTAGGCTAGATGAGCCTTTGGCCTGATCCATTGGGGCTCTTCTTATTGCCTTACGTTCTTGTGTGCGTGTGTTTTTATCCATGCTCCCTAGGAGTGAAAGTAGGGGGAAACAACATTCCGCAGCCTTGTCCTTAGAACAGTGATCACAGTGACGCAGAGCTTGAATCATAGGCTGTGCCAGCGTATTAGCAACATAAAGGATGCCTAGTTTCTTTCACTGGTTCATGGAACCTACCACGTTTAATGCACTCCAAGGGTTACAAGTCAAGCACAGCACAGTTGTTAGCAAACTGCCAACCTGCTTGCTTTGCTGTTCCCTTTCCAGTTTGCTGCGGTCTCCCGGGTATACCACGAATGCATCTACCAGGTGATTAACACAGTTCACGTACTCAGGGCTCTGGCCTGGGGACTCCCATCTCCCACTAATGGAAATAAATTTTATATGCCAAAGCCACTAAACATGATTGTTAGTCTGTTTCTTCTTCTTCTCCTCCTCCTTTTTTTTAATTTGCCACCAGGCGCTTTAAGCAAAAATGCTTGCCGCTGCCTTTGATGATTAGCTGTATTTAAAATGCTTCAATGTGCAATTTTCCCTTTGTCGTTTTTAATTTCAGGATGCATTTGTCTAACTAGGAGCTTTGGAAGTGTCACCTAAATGGGAGCTTTTGTGCTTCTCTCTCTATACATAGGTGCCCACGTGGGTGTGAAGATACATATCTTAAAAAATGAAATGCCATTTTGCATTTAATTGCCATGCAGAATAGAGTCCTTGTCTAAAAACGTAGACTGTTGTGGATCACAGAAAGTATTCATTAACATTGGAAAGGGGGGTTGTTAAAGCAGTGGGGAATTTTCTCCAGTTTTGATTTTTGGACAGAAACTAACAGTTCCAATAGACAATATTTACTATCTGCCCCTGTCCATTTAGATTTTCCAGTTCTGCTTGAATGGCACTATTGTATCTGCTGCTATTGCTGCCCTTTTAGCCTGGCTATTGCATCACGCTCCTTGTAATCACATGACTGTTCCTACTCAATCGTAGCCCACGTAGTGAATGAAATGATATCACAGAGAAGTGCGGCGAATCAGATTTGGCTCCTTAATCTTTTGTCAGTCCAGCTATCAAGCTGAAGCTGCAAACTGAAGCTGAACTGAAGCTATCAAACTGACACATCACAGAATGATGTGTCAGGAAAGAATTCTTTCAGCCACTGGGGGCTGAAATATGGCAACCCACTGTGGGAAAAATCACTCACCCAATCGATTTGACGAGCCACACCACACGTATTTGTAGAGTTGACAATTTCAGCTAGCTTTATGTGACACTATGAGGAGAATTTGGTGGTTCATACGTGAGTGAAACAGCCAAGGAATGATGAGGAAAGCAAAAAAAAAAAAATTGGTAAGACCAATGGAATTGGTAAGACCAATGGAATTGCCCAAGGCATGGGTTGCCACATGTCCATAAATTATCCTTTAGTTTTATCAGAAGTGGAATTTGGGGAAGATCCAGATTTCCTACCAGGGCAATTCCTATTCTGAAATAAGGAATTTCAGAAATAAAAGGGAAATAAAAGTTTGATAAGATTAGCAAAATTTCTCAAAGAGTTTCCATATCTACTAGTTGCATTCAACATGCTCCACACGACTTCATTTTAAAGTGGTCACCAAACATTGCTTGCTGGTATGAATAAGATGTGAGAAGAGCACCATTTTAAAAATCCTCCAATGTCTGTCAGGTAAAGGGTACATTTGTCTGAAATAGGGGAAAGAATAGCTACTCAGAGCAGGATAGCGAACAGCAGTGGCATAGCTGGTGGGGGATTAAAATGCTGTATCGATAGTACGACTACACACCATCTAAGTGGCCCCTCCCCCTTGCTGCCAGAACCATATAGGGAGGCGAGAGCAACATGGAGGAGTCTGCTCTGTGTTGCTCTTCTCCCCCTGTATGGCTCTGGTGGCAGGAGGAGCCTTTTAGACCGGGGCGTAGCTGATGGAAGTGTAACCCGGTAGGTAAAATGTCACCCTGGAAGTGATAACACGATAAGAAGTGACGTCACAGTTGTATTTTAGTTTTCTCTGGGTTTTTTTGGTCATAATTTTTGATAGCGTAGATATTACACTCCAATTAGTTCCATTGCATTCTACATTAAATTCCACATTGAATTGTATATACCACAATGATATTATTCATACGTTCCAAGGTTTTCACAATTTTGGCCACTAGTGTCAAACTCAGTTTGTTGCCCCCCTAAAGCTTGTTGCCCGGTGCAATTGCACCCCCTGAATTTCTTTAACTATTCTCCCAGTTTAGGCAGTGCATTGCCATGCTGTCAATTTAGCACTTTGATTCCCCTTCAGCTATACCACCGGTAAACAGTAATATTAAAATCCATCTTCTGTTTGGAAATGCAGTTAACGTCACCTCCTTCCCACAAGAACTGTAGATACCTTAACTTTAGCATGCAGGTTTCCTTCCCACCTAGAAGCACATGGCTTCCATCCAGCAGAAAATTAGATGCACTTCAATTCACTCGACTCTGTTGGATTGTGACTCATGTTTTTACATCTAGATAGTCAGAATTAGCATATATTTTCGGTTTAACAGGCAGGTAACTCCTAAATACTGTAATTAACACACTATTTGGTAACATAGTAGAAATTAAGTATAATTCAAATTTCAGTATTGAAAAACAAGATTGCTAGCTCAAGAGCAAAGCAATTGTGTTCTTCTACCACCAAAGAGATATTCATGGATGGTATGGATGGCATGCACCAGTATGATGAACAAATTATGTGCCCTCCTGCAACTGGTGTGCATAGTGAAAAGAATAATAGTTAACATGAGTGTGTATGCTACACATTAGTTAGGAGATCATTTCTATAGCAGCCCACTGCTGTAGATATTCTGAAGAGAATGCTCTTTGTCAGTCTTGAAAGAGAAGTTATAACAGGTATGTTTGGCCCATAGCACTCAGGGCTTTGTAAGCCAAACTGAGAGCACAATCCTAACCTAACTTGGAGTTAGGCTGGCACAGTTAGGCTAGCAAAGTTTGTCCAGCACAAGGGCCATTGCAAAGCACATTTGGACCACTCTCGCAGTCAGGGAGGATGGTGCACATCTTTGTGCTGGCCTCTCTGACTCCGAGAGTGGTCCAAACATACTTTCCAGTGTCCCTTGTGCTGGCCTAACTGTGCTGGCCTAACTTCAGGTTAGGATTGTGCTCTGTGCTATGAACTTTGGGGTGGTGCTTAAATTATAGCAGGACGATAGGTAGGAGTGAGATTGTTTATTGGGGCTCTTGATGAAAGTTCACAAGCTCATTCTAGTTGCTCCCCCAATTTTAGCCAAATGTAATCTCCAGTCTTCTAAAATTGCTGGGCTATCATCAAATGTAGGGACCCCTCTAAAGCTCCTGCAAGCACTGCATACAGAGCCCATGCTAGGATCAGCTGCATCTCTCCATGGGATGCTATGATTTTAATAGCTTCTCTGAATGAAGGTTAAATTTACAAGGAAAAAAAAACTAATTTAATGAGCAGATATGTCTTGCCCAACTCAGTCATGACCCCTATTTAGATGGATGTCAATTCCCTTTATTTATTTATTTTATATCCTGGTGAAGGTTTAGTGAGCTGGAGGTCAGAAGATTTCTGCAGTGAAGGACATTGCATTGCTGAGAAAGATCTCCTTAGAAATGATGAAGGGAACCAGATTAGCTTTGACACCACGTGGACCACAGGCTGATTGATTGTTTTCCTTCCCACTGAGATTAGCTGTTGCGGCTGCTTTAATAGGAACAGAGGGTTTTATTTCCCTTTAAAAAGAAAATGAAAGAAAGAGATAAAGCTGCTTCCCTTTGTAGCATTCTGTGCAATCCTGCATAAGTCTGTTTTGGCAAGTTCACAAGATTCCTTTAACTGCCAGTGCTCATACAAAGGTAGTTGCAGGCTGCATTTACAGAACATGTAGTTTCACAGAGGGTTGGTCTGGTTCAGCCAATTCTATTAGAAGGTGGCTCTCCTGGTATCTACGTGATCTTTTTTTTTTTTTTGCACCTGTTGAAGCCCTTTATCTACTACTACTAAGGTGTACCAGTTACAAATGGAGACAGAGTGTCTATACTTAACCATTGTCTTGAGTCGGGAATTTTGGCAGGTGCAACTCAACATGGAAGGGTTTAAAGCAGCTATTTTCAACCAGTGTGCAGCTAATGGTCTGCAGGTGTACCATCGGAGTTTGGGGGAGGGTCATTTGTTAGTAGGGCCATTGGAGGATGTGAGCTCCCACTAGCATCGTAGTGTACCGCTACTGTATTTACACATTTACAGGCAGGAGGTGTGGACTGATGGTTGAGCAGGTGGTCCTGCCTGAAGCTAAGCAGGAGAATCTGTTGTTATGGGAATACATATTTATGGGAGTCCATCAACCTCGTGGTTGGTGGGTAGGTAGGTGTGTGCGCGCACACACACATTGTGAAATAAATACTCTCGCCTTAGTCTCCTCCAGCAGCAGTCGTCATAGCAACCTGCTGTACCTATTTGAGCTTCCATGCTCTGGAATTCACTCAGAAACATATTGTATAATGTTGAGGTAATAATGTCACTCACTTTACTCATATGCGCATATATATCGGAGTAGTTCAAAAAAAATTGATTATTGCTCTATGATTTATTGTAAGAAAATACTCAAGTAATTGTCTAGAAATGAAGAGAACATAAATTGGTCTAAATACAGTTTACATTTACATATATGTTCTGAGAGGAGATTTTGTTTGTCACCGTTTCAAAGATACGCCTACCCCTTAGTGTCACAGCTTTTGAAAATCCCCCAGATGTCACAAGTGGCTTGTGATGCAGTGTGAGAAGGATGCAGCTATTCAGGAAGAAGAACGGAAAGGACAAGCCAGGGCAGTCATTTGTATCTCTGTGTTTTAGTCTTGTGAATGCTCAGATTGCTCCAAGTGCTTGATAATAATTGACTCTGAATGTAAAGGAGCGTAAAAGTTGCTGGGAAATGTCACTAGTCTTATAGAAACCGTTTTATCTTTTCTTGAAATTTTTTCTGGCGTTCTGGCTGAAGAAGAATCCCAGAGTTCATTCTGAATTTTGTTCATTTGTGCTTGTCTGGTGACAACTCAGAGATGTAGGAGAACATCCTGGGGGCCTCGCTAGACTTATCAAAGCTGTTTGGGTTCCCCCCAGAATCCCTCAAGAGTTTTGCCTGAGGGGCACAACCTAAGGGAAGATGAGTGGAAAGAGCTTGTGCTTGTGCTTGTGGATGTTCTCTCTCCATGTTGGAGTCATGTGGATTTTTTTAAATTTCACGACATCTCCGATTTGTTTACACAAAAAAGTCTTCATGCTGCTTGCCTATGAGATCCCTTCACAGCTTTGTAAATCCCTGAATTCTTGTTCTCATTCTTAGATCCCGACATTTTTAATTAGGGTGGTTTGTGGTTTGTGTGGTTTGTGGTTTGTTAGTGCGGTGGTGGTTTGTGCCAGTGAGGAACAGTGCCACGAAGCCCTGTGACCTAGAAGTGAGGTCACATCTGGAAATGACCCATTGTTTCGGAGGCTTTCTGAAGCTTGCCGAGGCTGTGCGCATCTGTCTGTGGGCTCTGCGGGCTTCAGAATGAAGCCAGGAGCCAAATACAGGTGACTTCCGGTTTTCCGTGAAAACCAGAAATAGCCTTTAAATGGGTACAGGCAGCTTTCTGAGGTCCCTGCAAATCTCAGAAAGCCACTCGAACCCATTTAAAGGTGGCTTCCGGTTTTCACTGAAAACCAGAAGTTGCCTCTATTCAGTTCCGGGCTTCAGAAAACCTCCAGACCAGACCAGAGCTCAGCTCCGGTTGGCTTAGGGGGGTAGTGTCACATGTGTCACTGGGTCAGGTGAGGCACTGCCTCACCTGCCTCTAGTTACTGCAGGTCCCTGTTAATGTATTTCTTTGGATAATTTTACATGTGGGTAGTAGTAGTAGCTTTATTGTATAACAAGATGTCATTACAACCATAGAGCAGCAAACATTTCAGAAACACAAGAATTAAACAAATTGAGCTCTAATTTTCTGGGCAGCCAAAACAAATCTTGCTACACTTGAGGTAATATCACCTGAGATATCAGCAAGGAGAAAGCATATCAATTGGTCATCTAGTCTAGATTGTAAAAAGGGGGCCAAAAATTTTAGTCTGATCCCTTCGTACAATGGACAATATAAAAGGATATGCCTGATATCCTCAACCACATTATTACCACAAATGCATGTTCTATCAGAATAAGGTATGTTGTTATATCTACCTTCCAAAACTGCCGATTGCAGACATTGAAAACGAATTAACGTAAAAGCTCTACGAAGAGGATAATATGTAAGATGCATAAAATAGTTCCGTAAACCCCAGGTAGTTGAGTACAAAAAAGGTACCGGATTAACCGATAAATTCAACAGATTACACAGATCTAATCTTCTATTAACTAACAGTATTTTATCTTTAAGCATTGACTTGGTTTGGATTGACATAAAAGAGGGAAGAGAATTAAAATCGATTCCATAATCATTCAGGATGGAATTAGCCAGAGTAAACCATGATTTATGCTGTTTCATGATTAATTGTTCACACAAACATAACTTGGGCAAACGATGGTTTGCCATCAGCTTTAGCTTATAATAATAAAGAACAATAGCAACATGACAGTGCGCTGTAATAGAAGTCAGGCCAAGTTCTGAACGTACTAATGCCGAGGATGTAGATTGAGGGACACCAAGTAAAGAACAGCCGAAAGAGTTTTGGACAACATCCAACAAAGACATATTTCCAAAACCCCAAATCGCTGCCCCATACAATAATTGAGGAAGTCTCACTGTGCAATCCAACTCCTCTGAGAGAAATTTTATCTTTGGGACTTCTACCCTTCTCCATTGGATCACAATTTCTCCTAATTATAATATATAAAACTATGCAGGCTTACCCAACATGTGAATGCTAGTCTTTACACAATACATGCAAACATTTTCTGAGATCTCAGGACATTTTTGGGACCCCTCCTTTAGCTTCCAGGTCCCCTTTAGACCCAGGGTACAATTTACCCCCTGCACCTCCACTGTCATGGGCCCTGGTACAACCTTTGCATGTCTACTCAGAGTCAAGTATCATCGAGTTACTCCCAGGCAAGGGTGTGTAGAATTCTAGCCTCAGTGGTCTCCTATCCAGGCACAAATTAGGTCCACCCCAACTTGATTTCGGCAATGCTACAGCTTGGGTTGTTTCTAGTTCATTCATTGAGCCTCAATTATGATGAACTCTTTTGATGCTTTTTTTTCTTTTTTCTTTTGCAGAATAGAGGTCATTGCCATTATATATACTCATATATAGGTGTGCTCCGGTATCCATTGATTCGGTATCCATGTTTCAATTATCCATGAACACCATGGATACTGGGATGTCTATTAAAAAAATAGCGGAACATTCAACAAATCTATTTTTTTTACCTTGTTGCAGCAAAACCACTGATGTCCCCAGTGGTGTCATTCAAATGATTTAGGAACAGGAACTCACTTTTGATTTAATTGGCACTTGTTGGGAACCCGGAACCAGCCACGGAGCCCGTTAGGATCCGGAACGCCCATTCTGGTCCGTTCCCCCTGAATGACATCACTGGATATCCCCTACCTTTAAAAAGGTGCCCCCACTACCCACCGTTTCAGGTATCCACAGTGGGGTCCAGAACAGAACAGCAGATACCATTGCATGCCTTTCAACATAATTGCCACTAGTTGCCACCTAAATCAAGATTTTGAGACAATAAACTTAAAAATTCCTGCTCCAACAAAAAGCTCTTGCACGTTTTGAGACTACCTGCAACATTTATTTTAGGTCGTCTGTTTTTATTCAAAACAAAACATTTGGGGCGCTAGAAAGGAGGAGGAGGGACATGATGAAGATATTAAGGGAGGCATCGCAGCCAACTTTCCAGCACCAGAGTAAGGGCAGTGCAGCTCTGAGGTGAGGGAATAAACATCACCTCACCTTGAGGAAACTTCCGTTACTACTACTCCACTGCAGGATGCAGCACATGTACCACTGGCATAGCTCTGTCAGTGCTGGAAAGCTGGTTAGAATTGCGTCCAAAATTATGCATGGAATGGACAGAGGGGATCAAGGGAAGTTCACTCAGTGCAAAATACCTCAGGAGTGTTGGAGCAATTAGGGTTTTCATAAGCCTAGCAACACTTTGTCAGGAAGTGTGGCAAACACCTATTTCTTATACAAAACTGCCATAGTTTTGTTAACACAGGAATTTCTTGTGTGGAAATAAATGGGTCTTGGCAAATCCTGATTCTATTAAAAACCCGTTTTCAAACAGGGACATAAAAACCTCCTTTGAGGACTTCCTCTTCAGCGGGAAATTGCTGTGATTTGCAGAATGGAAGAGTGGCTATTGCTTATTCAGGATAGCAGCCATTTAATGGAATGTCATGCCATTTTTTTATGATGTGCTTAAGTGGACAGATATGAACGTTCTTGATTAGCTTGAGTCCTACTGACCAAAACATTCCTTTGACACTGCCGTAAACACAGACACTGCTTGGACATTGCCAGTATCTGCGGCCTCTTGTGTTCGTTTTCTTAAGAGTCAGCACTTACAACCATTTGAGTTGACATGCTGCAGTTGAGTTCTGTTTTATATGCAGAGCAGTATGAAGACAGCTGTGCGGCAATGCTGACTTTTTACTTTTTGTACCATAAAAATATGCATTTTAGAGCCTTCCAAGTTTGGCTTGCTTTTATTGTAGCATTCACGCCAAAAAAATAAATAAATAAATAAAAATCATGCCTGTGGTCTGAATGTAGAATCAACAGAATTTGTCTTGGACTCCTTTAGATTGAAAATGAGAGCATATGTTTTGCTGGGGATGCAGCCAAAAATTGCCATCTCATGGTGAGCCATTCCCACTTTCACCATCGTACTGCAAATAGACTCTGCACGGATGGTGGCACTGCATTATGACTACCTATGCACTTCCTCACTTCCACTTGGAGCACACTGTGGGGAAGGTTCTTCACATGCTAATGGACACCTGTTCTACACCTTGCATTGGAAGGGTTTGGTGAACTGGCCAGGTAACAATGCTCTCTGTGCATTTCTGTTTGAAATAACTCTGCCTTCAGCTTGTACATTCTTGAAAAGCACCTAGAATTGATTCATGCCAGTTAACTAGGTCTTGATGGCATGCAGCCAAAGGAGAGAACCACACTGTGAAGGCTACATCTGAGACTGAGGATTGGCGGATTGGCGGATCACAAGAATACTGTATATTTGTAAGAAGCCCATTGAAAAACGGTGGTTTAGACTAGCCTGCTCATGTAAGCCGCCTTGGGCATTTGCTTCGGCATGGGAAAGGCGGGATATAAATTCTTCAAATGAATAAATAAATAAATAAATGGCCAAGGAGCTCTAGAAATTCAGAATCTATATTTTTTTTTTTCTGGCATGTAGCACACCCAAGGAACATTCCCATTCCTATTTTAACCGTAGACTTGCCAGTGACACTGATTTTTACTGGAAACAAGAGAATTCAAAGGGTCTGGCTTTGAAGGGCCATGTCCTATTAACAGCAATGGGATTCACAAATTGACAAGGGGAACGCTGGGCGGGACTTAGGCGGGACTTCCGCTTGAGTGGCAGCCCGTCCGCAGCGTTCCGCAGCTGTCCTGGCCTCAGGGGGGAGGGGCTCCCGCTCACCGCGGGGGACGGTGAGGGTTGTGCCGGGTGCCTGGGCAAGCAGCGGTGGGGCACGCTAACCGGGGGCAGCCCCCACAAGGCCAGGACAGCTGCGGAACGCTGCGGACGGGCAGCCAATCACGGGGAAGCCCTGCGTTAGTCCCGCCCAGCATTCCCCTTGTCAATCTGTGAATCCCATCGCTGCCTATTAAGCATCTATAGGAAGTCAGATTTAAGTTTGCAAAAATTAGTAAGATCACAGCCCAATCCTAACTTGGGCAAAAGCAGGCTGGTTGGCTGCAGCTCACTGCAGGGCAAAGGACATTCATTGCCTTACCCCACGGTAAGCACCAGGCAGCAGGATGGAGCTACGCCTGCAACGTAGTAGGCCCAACTCTGAGCTGCCAACAGCTGTTAGGATTGGGGCTGCATGGCCCTCTGGCAGGGTTTAGGTTAGATCCAGGCTCCTCCCCCCTCCCCAGGCCAACCTGCTCACAGGACCTCACTCCCTCTGCCCTGTTCTGCTCTCCCTCCACCTCCCTTCCGCCATTTCCCCCCACCCAGAAGAGCCCCTGTGCCAGCCGAATTTGGCAAGCAAGGGGGAAGCTTACCTTCCGCTCCCGGCTGTTTGCCTGGGATGGTGTAACTGGTTGCACCGACCCAGCATGCATTGGGCTTGCATAGACACGCCTATCCATCAGCCCAAGGCCAACTTAGAATTGCGTCCTTAGGAACTGTTGTTAGTGGTGGGGGAGTTCACCCATATTAATGAAAGCATCATTGGAAGCAAGTTATGGAAGGTTTTGCTATAGCAAAAACTTTGTATAGATTTCAAGGGAAACAATGGACAGCCCTGTCCTATCTGAGTCTCCCCCACCTTGTCAACGCAGCTGTGCGCCAGCACACTAGCATGTGCCATCCTCCGTGACTTTGAGAGTGGTCCAAACGCACTTTACAGTGGCCCTTGTGCCGGCCAAACTTTGCTGGCCTAACTGTGCCAGCCTCACTTCCAGGCCACTTCAGCGGCCCACAACACTGAAAGCGTTTATGGGGCTATTTATGAGCAATGACAGCAGGCCAGCAGAGCAAATGAAATGTGTGGACTGGGTTACAAAATATACTTGGAGTAGTTACTGTATCGCTGGTGGTTGGTCTATCAGCTGTGTGTTTTGAGAGCCGTGTCAGCGGGTCAAACCCTCTAAATGGCTAATCCTTTGTTGGGAAATGGGATTTGCAAATGAAGGGCAGTGTAGAGCAAGGCACAGTTTTTTTGTTAACATGCAATGGGCTGAATCGGTAGTTTGGTGTCTTTTGTCATCTTCTTTCCCCGCTTTTCAAAGATGATTGCTCACCTCCCTCTGCACTGCTGCCTCTGCGTAGGTTCATCCAATATGTGACCCAGAAAACACTATCTGGAAGATGGATCTGAGATAAAGAAAATTTATTAACGTGTAACAAGGAAGGGGAGGGGGCCGAGATGTGAGTGTCAGTCAGATCCCCATCACATTGAGGAGTTAATATCTGTATCTGCATTTCATTCTAATTGATGGGTCTGTCTGCTGTTTGAAAAGCGTTAAATTGCCGCCTGCTCATGTGATGGAATGTCTATTGTCAAAGTATGAATGAAAACGAACCCTCATCCCTGCAGTCAGTTTAGAAATGATTTGTAGAGAATTGACTTTGAATGTTTAGATTAGAGGTCAGAGTTCTACTTAGAGGGTGCACAGGCTGTGATAGAAATATGCCTGGAACTGCCACCATTATACTTCGCCATTAAGGAAACTTATTTTGCTAAGAATACCAACCGGGGCAGTGATTTTGATTCATTTAAAATGGGAGAGAGATGAGGGGGAAAATAACCAGGAGAGATCAAATCAGACAGGCAGGACAGATTCCAAGTAAATTAATCAGTCATTCAAGAACTAGGCATTTATATACAGGTAAAGAATAGAACACGCTATCCAGAAAAAAGCTTTTTATTGGTGCATTAGCAGGGTGAAATGTCACCCTGAGAATTCTGGTGTGAATTCAGAATACCAGGTACAAGGGAGTGGCAACAGGATGCAAGCATCTTGTTGTCTCACATGCTCAATGAGGCACTTGGTGGGCCACTGTGAGAAACAGGAAGCTGGACTGGATGGGCCCTTGGCCTGATCCAGCGAGGCTCTTCTTATGTTCTTAGGTGTATCCCAGTTTCCTGCAGTGGACTCCACGGGAAAAAAAAAGGTCTGCTATCTTTTTACACATAAGCACTATTTACCTGTCAACTTCAGATTTGAAGGGAACTTCAGTAATGCTCCCCACTGCTTGTTGGAGGCCCCCACTGCTTGTTGGAGAGTTTTTAAAGGCCATGAAAAAAAACACAGCAAAAATCTAAACTCAGATAGTCTAATATTTGACTTCAAAGTCATTTGATGTGTTAAACCACTTTAATACAATTTTGAAAACAAGTACTACAGCAATTGTCAGCTATTTTACCTCATTGGCCAGACACTGAAAAGCAGGAAGAGGTTTATATCTTCTTAAATTGATAGAATAGTGCCTAATATTCTTTCAGTATATCTCTGTAAGGGCTGGACACTTTAAAAGAAATGAAAACTAAGATATTCAGGGGTTTGAACAGATCTCCCTTATAGACCTGAGTTTCACCAAAGTTTTAAATCAGGGGTCTCAGTACGGGGTCTCAACTTTTCAGTATGAGGGCCACATCATATATTTTTTTCAGTTTTCCATGGGCCAGAGAATCCCACAATCAGTTTCATGCACGAATGAAATTTAAATGAATGAAGTTTTATTTGGATCTTTTTTGTAAGTACACTATATGATTCAGAACAAAAGAGAAATGTGGCAATTAAAAAGAAACAATGCCGTGCTTAAATTAAGAAATGAGATATAATGAGTAAAAATGTCAAATGTCAAAGTAAAAATTGGCAAATTCTTGAGAAAAAAACAAGTAGCTGGAGGCCGGATAAAATCTTAGTGGCAGACTG
The DNA here is from genome assembly GCA_029204185.1 of Lerista edwardsae. Classification (NCBI taxonomy): domain Eukaryota; kingdom Metazoa; phylum Chordata; class Lepidosauria; order Squamata; family Scincidae; genus Lerista; species Lerista edwardsae. The sequence goes on along the minus strand of JAJKFI010000044.1, from coordinate 4,318,700 downwards.
GCAGCGCAATCCTAACCTGGAGTTAGGCCAGCAGTTTGGCCAGCACAAGGGCCACTGTAAGGTATGTTTGGACCACTCTCAGAGCGCAATCCTAACCTCAGAGGTGGACCTACAGGGAGGGCAAAGCTCTAAGTGTTGCAAGAAGCCTTACCCTGTCATGTAAATCCCTCCTCTCCCTTGCTGCTGTAGCCAGTCAGCAACGCCAAGATGTTGCTGTTCCCTGTGAGGATTGGCTAAAACGGTGCAGGACAGGAGTGATTTCTACTGCAAGGTAAGTCTTCTTGCAAAACCTAGAGCTTTGCCCTCCCTTAGATCTGCCTCTGCCTAACCTGGAGTTAGGCCAGCACAAGTTAGGCCAGCAAAGTTTGGCCTTCACAAGGGACTCCATAAAGTACAGAATGTTTGAACCACTCTTGGAGTCAAAGAGGCAGCACACAGACGTGCGCCATCCTCCCTGACTCCAAGAGTGGTCCAAAAGCACTTTACGGTGTCCCTTGTGCCAGCCAAACTTTGCTGGCCTAACTGTGCTGCTTAAGATTGCGCCCTGGATGAAGACCCCTGTTTTAAATCTACGTTTCTCTTACTTTTTCAGACATCCAGGTAAACACTTGTCTTTTTTACTGATGTTGTTTTCAACAGGGAAGAAGATGGCTTATCACAAAGTCAGTGCTGATCAGAGGGGACAATACCTAGACAACGATGGTCTCCAGGCCACTTCCCTAGAGCTTGAATGGGACATGGAAAAAGAGTTGGAGGAGCCTGGCTTTGACCATTTCCAGCTGGATGGGACAGTCCATGAACCAATGGGAAGCACACAAAATACCAACATCGACCTGGAGCCCATTCAGCCTTCAGCATCTCCCAAAGGCAGATTTCAGAGGCTTCAGGAAGACCCAGATTATGTCTCACATTATACAAGACCTCCACCAAAGAGCAATCGCTGCAGCTTTTGCAGGATACTTAAACTATTTTGCACTGCTATGAGTTTACTTATTTTGGGGATTTTGATGGGTTACTATGGACATAAGAATTGCCCTCCTTCCTCCTCATCTCCAGAACCGAGTGATCCTCATCTAAACCAGGGGATTCTTAATGAAATCAGAGCAAAGGATCTTGCACAGATTTTCAGGTATGTTTCCCCCCCCC
>JAJKFI010000044.1:4293583-4309895 GCA_029204185.1 Lerista edwardsae | reverse complement strand
ACTACTACTACTACTACTACTACTACTACTACTACTACTACTACTACAGTCATGTTGGTTTTGACTTGATTCTGTATGTATCTACCTATCAAGTCCTGCCCGAGGACCTAGGCTAGGCGGCTATTTTTTGTATTTTATGTTGTCGCATTACAAATATCATCATAACAATAGTACGACCAGGAAGAGAAGCATTGTGCTGCATTCTGGGGCATGCTTTGACAATGAAGGACCGGGAAAAGGCTGCAGGTGGTTCGGAAAGCTGCCTGCGAGCCTGGAAATGCAGCTTGCACTTCATAAGAACATAAGAACATAAGAAGAGCCCTGCTGGATCAGGCCAAAGGCCCATCTAGTCCAGCTTCCTGTATCTCACAGCAGCCCACCAGGTGCCCCAGGGAGGCATGAGACAACAAGATGCTTGCATCCTGTTGCCACTCCCTTGCACCCAGTACTCTGAAGTAGCCTACTACTAATGTAAGGAGGCTACAACCCATCGTTGCCTATATTCCCTTCCATATGGTTAAAAAAATTCTAACGTTTTCCTTTCTATTTAAAAGGTGTCTGTGGTATCCGCAGTTTCCGTTATCCATTATACCTGTATTTTTTTTCTTTCATGTTACACAGTGAGCTCCAGCATAATATCTGTGTGTACCGGAAGAAAAAAAATTGTAATACAGGAAGGAATCCAGATGCAGTTATACAAGATTCCAGTTTTGTCCTGAGATCCAGGGCACACATGTCCTATAGACAAAAACCTGTGTGGGGGAAGCAATATCTCAACTATCGTGGCAAACTGTAATCAGATTGGAAATTAAAATGGAAGGATCAGTGGTGGAGCTACAAGGGGCACATGGGGAAATACTGCAGGTGCCACAATGTGCTATACAAGCAGCCCCTCCCACTTGCTGTCAGAGCCATTCCAGGCAGCCATGGCAATGCAGCTGTGCATTCTCATCACTGCCCAGAATGGCTCCAACAGAGAGTGGGAGGAGTTGCTTACATGGTGTGTTGTGACACCTGCAATACCTACCAAGCTCCACCCCCCCTCCCCATAGCAACACACTGGGAAAAATGACTGCTCTGTTGCACACCAGTAGAAACAAGATCAGGTAATTCTATCAATCCAGGGATGAATTCAGATTAGGAGAATTTTGTAATCTTGTCAACATTATGCTCTTCATCTATCCACCGGCTGTGATAAGTTGATGTTGTCCCTCCCAGGGACGCTCCTTCATAAGCATTCCGTTAGCATTTGGAATTCTTATTAGAAATCTATTCAGTAGCTTCTTTGTTTTCTGCAGGTAGCTAATAATAAAATGTCAAGCAGCTCTTTAACATTTCTATTCATTTTATTAACAGTGTCTCCCATATTGGATAAACAACCATGTCCCTAAAGTCTAAAACATGACTGGCAATTTCCTTATTACTGCATATTATTTTTTTAAGTAAAGAACCGTCTGTCTTTTACATTGAGGCTTCCTCCCCCAACACAACTGTCTGGGGGGGAAAAAAAAGCAGTGTTGCAGCTAGACTTGCAGGTTGACTAGGATTGTGGAAGCAACCAAGCTTCGAGCTGAGTCACATACCTCTGGCCATCACAATCTTTGGGATTGCGGTGGATCAAAATGCCACTGGTGGAGCAGGAATCTCGATGACCAGAGTAAGATAGTACCGTTCTTGATATTTTCAAACAACTTTTTTTAAAAAAATCTTGTTCTATTCTTCAACGATACGAGTACAGAAACAAAACAATCCACTCCACTGAATATAATCAGTTGCGCATAACAAGAAGGATCCAACTGAAATTAAGCATTTGCAAATCTCATGAAGTTCAGGGGAGAGTTAACTGCATGCTTCACTCTCCCACACAGAAATCAATGGCGCTTTAAAAGTGCTTAATTTTGACTGGAACATGCTTAATGCGTTGAACTCAATGTGTGGAACTATAAATATAAATTCATGGGCTATAAATTCAGCTATGAATTTCCTACACCCATTGTTTCTTTTTCGGTGCAATAGAGCTTTACTGTATAGTTCAGTGCGTTTGTTGAACAAAATGCATTAACTAATCTTTTTTGTTGTTGTTACTGTAGGATTTTGTTGCAGTTTTTCCTAGGGATGTGCAAAGGCTTGCCTAGAAATGTTTCCTTGAGCTTTTAAATTGCCCCTTGAATTGCAGTTTCAACATGGCTTCCTGTAGACTTCAATAGCAAACAATCAAAATCTGTGTGCATCTAATACCATAGTTAGGCCGGCACAGTTAGGCCAGCAAGAGCCACCATAAAGCATGCTTAGACCACTCTTGGAGTAAGGAAGGATGGCGCACATCTGTGTGCTGGCCAATTTGACTCTGAGAGTGGCCCAAACGTACTTCACGATGTCCTTTGTGCCAGCCAAACTTTGCTGGTCCAAATGTGCCATCTTAACTACAGGCTAGGGTTGCACCCTGAAGGTGCAATCCTAACCTGTGGTGTATCCAGTGCCGTGCAGACTGGGGCACAACTTGGATTAAGGGGATTTTATTCCCCTTTCCCTGCGTTGCCTGCCAACCAGTTCTATGGGGTACTCAGATATGTAATGCCTGTCAGGCCAGAGCCAGGGGTTAAGGTCCAAGCTGTCGGGGTGCATACACTAATGGTACTACGTGCGCTAGATGGTGGTGCAAGTCCTTCAGGTACCACAACAGCAGAGTAGAACAGACTCACAGAAGCAAGGTCCACAAAAGCGTATTAGGTTCAGGCTACTTTATATAGCTGGTAGGGATTCCACAAAGGAATCAGGCAGACATAACACACAGGTAGATACAGACTGTACACACAGGTAGATGGTAAACGGCTGACAGTCCAGTAGTCCAGATACACACCAGGAACAGAGGCCTCTGTTAGCTTCACAGAAGGTCTTCCACTGGCAAATAGTCCACGAGTCCTCTTGTCTGTCTGGGTCCAGCTTTCCAGCCATGGCTCCCCAAGCAGATGAACGAACGTAGGACCTCGGCAACGAGCAATCAGCACAAAGCAGAACAATAGTCTAATAACACAAGCACAGAGCATATAGCTCACAGCCACAGTCTCAGAATAAATCCAAGCAAGAAACAGAATGCAGAAGGAATGAATGAAAGATGAGAGACTGGGCTTCTCACATGGCTAAAAGCCACTCCAGCATTAATTGCTCTCAGGTGTGGCTAAACACACCTGCAGGCTGCTCTGAGAGTAAAACACTCCCTTAAAGACACAAAATTACTTTGCTAGCTGTTTCACAGCAGCCTGATACAAGCCTCTGACTGTGGGGGAAAAAAAAAACGTGATTGGAAATGATGTCCTGTTTTCAGTTGTTCACCCCCTGTCCCCCCGCAGCACCGCAATCCTGGGGATTGTGTTTCTACCTTTGCCCCACCTCTGCAAGGGTTTATATAATTTGGGAACCCTAGTACCATGGTTCTTAAACATTTTAGCACCAGAACCAGTAGTGGGATCTGCAAATGAAGAAGTGGAACGCTGGGCGGGACTTAGGCAGGACTTACGCGTGATTGGCTGCCCCTCTGCTCCGTTCCAAGGCCCCCCCCCCCGCTCGCCACACAGGCTGCCCTGGCTCCCACCCTTCTCCCCCAGGCGAGCAGGTGCCCCCTTCTGAGGCCAGGGCAGCCCGCGCAGCGAGCGGGGTGTGTGTGTCGGAACGGAGCGGATGAGCTGCCAATCAAACGGTAGTCCCGCCTAAGTCCCGCCCTGTGTTCCACTTCTTCATTTGCAGATCCCACTACTGACCAGAACCCACTTTTTATAATGGCAATCTGTCCGGGACCCACCGGAAGTGATGTCATGGCTGGAAATGGCATCATTGTGATGTCAGAGCATGCTGCTTTCCTGAGAACGCAGCAATCAGTTGAGTTATTTCTCAGCCATTTCCCAATAGCAAAATGAATCAGAAAGAAAAAAAAGCCTAGTCACAACTTTGACACAAGGAAAACAGTCACACATCCCTCCTCCTTTCCAGCACCCCATCTTCCCATATTTTCAATATGGCTGCCTTAGGTGCTTCGCAACCCACTTGAAATGGGTTTGCAACCCATTGGTGAGTCCCGACCCACAGCTTGGAAACGACTGACCTAGTGCATTCCTCCTACTACATTCCTACTTTATCCAATAAAAAGGAGGAAGCAGGGAGCTAAGGGAGAAAAATGCTGTTGCTCTCCCCTAGGTGCTTTACCAGTTTTACTCTCTGTTTTACCTTACAGATGCAAACCAACTTCACTTTGCATTCATACGGTCAGTGCTACACAGGACAAACTAGACAGGAACTAGATATGCTAACCATCTGTGCCTCTTTGTTAGAAATGTAATTCAAAAGAAAAGTCTGCTGGTCAAAAGAGCTGTGTCAATTATTATTTTTTTCCATCTACTGGTCTAAATGTATACTCAATCAATCAATCAATCAATCAATCAATCAATCAATCAACAGGTACTTATATACCGCTTTTCAACACAAAGTTCACAAAGCGGTTTACAGGCAAATAGTTATAATAAAGTTAAATGGCTCCCTGTCCCAAAAGGGCTCACAATCTAAAAAAAAAAAAGGCAGACCACCAGCAACAGCCACTAGAAAGACTGCGCAGGGGTGAAGAGGGACAGTTACTCTCCCCTTGCTAAATATAAGAGGAACACCACTGGAAAAAGTGCCGCCATGAGATTTGAAGACCATAATGTTGACTGTGAGGATTTTGTTGGACAGGGCTGGATGTTCTAGATTTTCCTCTTGGAATTTCAATGCCTCCAGATGGTTTCCTTTCCTATAACATGGCTACAAGGATCCCCTGTGGCCTTACATAGGATGAGGAGTATAGCTGCAATCCAATGCCCACTTCCCGGGGAGTAAGTCCTATTGATTTTAGTGGGGCTTACTTCTAAGTAGACATGCATTGGCTTGCACTTTATGTTCCAGGCTTAGAACATTTCCTTCTGGAGGCAATGGGAAAACTATGAATTTATATAACACATCAGTGAGCTTCCAGGATTACCAACTATCCTGTCCGTCCGTCCGTCCGTCCGTCCATCCGTCCGTCCAATATTTTATACACGTACCTGGTTCTTTACATATAACAAAAGAACAGGACCCTGCCTGCCCCAAGAACTTTGCGAACTAGGTAGACATACAGAAAGCAACAGAGAAAGGGGAGGGAATAGAGGCAGGTTAAACTGGTAAAGAATATGCTATTTGTTTCAGTTACGTACCTTTAAGCTTCATAATAAGCAGTACAGTACAGTTATGCCTCAATCATATCCACTGCCACTGGTGCTAAGGCAGCCATTGGTTTTGATGCAGCCGTGCCACAGAGGCACGCACTGCATCCAATGATTGGGGAGGGAGTGAATAAGAAGTGTAAGGGAACTTCTGTTCCCTTACCTTCATGTAGGCCCCTTGATAGCCAATGGGTCTCCTTAGACCTACGTCAGCTCTATACTGGTATAAGTCCAAAGAGAGTATGGAGGTGCTGCAGACTGGAACAAGGGGGAATTGGACATGGTAAGCACTTTTGCTAGTGAGATCCACCCCCTCTGTCCTGCTCCCTGCCATCTGCTTTCCCCCAAAGCACCCACACTCTTTCCCTTCCTCCCTCACCATGATAATGCCTCCCAAGCCAGTTGCAACTAACCAATGGTTATGCCCTCTCCCTTTGGTCTGGGCAGCTACAACAGTGGTCACACATGCTTTGCATGAAGAATGTCCCAGTTTCAATCTCCAAGTAGGAATGGAAAAGAGCCAGATGAAACTTCAGCATGCTGCTGCTAGTGATGGGCCTGGTGGCCTGCCATGAGCAACGTTCAGTGCTCTGCTCAGGCAGGGGAGCAGTGGCAAACAGCAGCCATCACCTGACTTCTGTACTTTCTGGCGGAGATCTGCCAAAGATGGGAGTGGCCTGGTCCACTGCTACTGTAAGAGAAAAGGCATAGGTGGCAATGGCTATCAGTCAGTGGTGTCATCTAAATGATTTAAGAACAGGTACTCACTTTTGATTGGCACGTGTCGGGACCCGCCCACCGGAAGTGACGTCATAAGCCGGAAGTGATGTCGTGGCAGGAAGGGACATGAAAAAGCCCTTTTTGAGGCCTCAGACAATTTTAAACTGACCCAACAGTTGCAACAGTATTCCACAGCACCCCCAGAACATGTTAAGGAGGCCTGGCATCATGGTAAAGTGACCCAACAGTTCCAAAAGTATTCGAGAGCAACCCTTGAGCAGCTCATTTTTCAGTGGCAAGGCAAGGCAATGCTCCGCTCCCTGCCTGCCTGCCTGGCTCTGAGAACATGCAGGCAACTCAAACATGCAGGAAATTCAAACGTTGCAGGTGGCGGAGTCGACAAGTGGACGGGCGAATGGGCGGGGCCAGCCGTAATCCTAGGAACCGGTACTCGCGTACCCCCGCGTACCCCCTGCATGACATCACTGCTATCAGTGTTGTGTGATGGTAGGTCAGATAGCTCTCCTGTGCTATTGGGCCATCCCTTGCTGCCTGTCAAAGCAAATATCCTGTGCTGGCCATCCCAAGAAGATGCCATAATAAATGCAGATACCATGGGCTAAGTTAGTGGTCTCCAAACCGGAGATCTCTGCTGGGGTGGGGGCAATCATCCCCGGTGCAAACAGTGTTTTCTGTTCTGCTGGCGAAGTCGCAAATGACAATAAAAAGCGGCTAGAGGGATGTTGTTTTCCCTCTCTCACAACACCAGAACCAAGGGACATCCACTAAAATTGAATGTTGGGAGAGTTAAAACAGATAAAAGGAAATGCTTTTTACCCAGCGGGTAATTAATCTGTGGAACTCTTTGCCACAGGAGGTGGTGATGGCATCTGGCCTAGATGCCTTTAAAAGGGGATTGGACAGATTTCTGGAGGAAAGGTCCATTGCAGGCCAGGCTGGGTGGTGCAACCTCCTTATGTTAATAGTAGGCTACTTCAGAATGCCATGTGCAAGGGAGTGGCAACAGGATGCAGGCATCTTGTTGTCTCATGTGCTCCCTGGGGCACCTGGTGGGCCGCTGTGAGATACAGGAAGGCTTTGGCCTGATCCAGCAGGGCTTTTCTTATGCTCTTATGTTCTTATGACCCCAATTATAGCTTCCAGAGGTTGTCTCAGCCAGCCATCAATGCATGGAATGGTAGGCATGCAGCTTGCTGGGGTAGCAGACCCCAGAAGTGGCTGGCTGCGACAACCCCTGGGAGCTTTAATTGGGCTTGTTTGCCGCTTCCCCGGTGGAAAGCGAACTGCTGCTCACATTGGGAAGGATCAGGGAGGGACTGGATCTGGCCAGCAGACCAATGTCTGGAGCCACCCCCCCCCCCGCAAGTGAACAAATAGTTGATTTAGTGTAAGGCAGATCACATCAGCTGTCATGCACACAGCTGAATTGTGTGAGGTTGTCTCAGAGCTTGAGAATCAAGCCCTGTTGTTTTGCAGATAATATGGGAAATTGCTATTGTGCATTCATACATTCATGGAGTGAACCTATAACTTCTATACTTTGTTACTGGCAGCAGTAGCATTTATTTTATTTATTTATTTTAAAGATTTTTACCCCGCCTTTCTGCCTAAAAAGGCATTCAAGGCGGCTTTACAAAAAACAATTAAAAACAGAATAAATACATCATAATTTAAAAACAGTGATTAAAAACAATATAAAAATACAATATACAGTACAACTGTTATCCCCAGGATCAGGTGCAAAAAATAAAAAGAATACAAAGACCAGCCAGCCTGTCAGCAACTAAAAGCCTGTTGAAACAAGAAGGTCTTCAGTCCCCGCTGAAACACCGCCAACGAGGGAGCAGTTCTTAACTCTAAGGGGAGGGTATTCCAAAGTTGGGGTGCCACCGCCGAGAAGGCTCTCCTGCTGGCCGCCACCCCTCTCACCTCTCCTGGTGGCGGCACAGTCAAAAGGGCCCCCCCAGATGACCTCAGAGTACGGGTAGGGTCATATGGAAGGAGGCGGTCCCTCAAATACCCTGGACCCGAGCCGTAAAGGGCTTTAAAAGTCAAAACTAGCACTTTGAATTGGGCCCGGAACAGAACCGGCAGCCAGTGTAGTCGCCGAAGCAACGGCTCAACAGAGTCAAACCGCTGTGCCCCAGCAACCACCCGAGCCGCCGCGTTCTGTACTAGTTGTAATTTCCGGACCGTCTTCAAAGGCAGCCCCACGTAGAGCGCATTGCAATAATCTAATCTAGATGTCACTAGGGCATGGGTCACTGTGGCCAGGTCCTTATATAAGCATGAACCTTATAGCCAGTGTGGTAGAGTGGTTAGAGCAGCGATTTTCAAGCTTTTCATCGCCTGGCGCACAGACCAGGTGCTAAAATTGTCAGGACATATGATCAGTTTTTTTTGATAATTGACAAGGCCCACCACACTGCTGCTGGTGGTGGGGGACTCTCATCCCCCATTACTAATAATTACCCCCCCCCAAAAAAAAAACCTCTCATGGCACACCAGTAGATAATTTGTGGCACACCAATGTGCCACAGCACACTGCTTGAAAATGTTTGGTTAGAGTGTCAGGCTAGGACTGAGGAGACCCAGATCAAAATTCCTGCTCACCCATGAAGCTTAATGGGTGATCACGGGCCAGTCACCGTCTCTCAGCCGACCAAGCTCATCAGGTTGTTTTGAAGATGACATGATGTGGATAACATGGGCTAATGTTCTGTGGAAGAAGGGTTGAATGAAAAAAATGTACTCATGAATGATTATGCCTGTGTGGCATTTTACCTTGCCATTTTGCTATTTGACTTACACCGCCTGCTAAGCTCCCCCAAACAATGTGACAACATTGTAGTAATCATGCCTGCCTTGGACGTCCAAGAGTGATGGTGCTAAACTCCACAGGATGCCCGCTTGTCATTTGCCCATGTTTCTGCCCCTTCACCCCACCCCCGCCCCCGCCCTTATTGCTTCTGTGAGTTGGATTGCATTGAAATACATTCCCAGCGACTGGATCACTGCAAACCACCTGCATCTTGCTGACATACTCAAAGAATTTGGGACAGAGGCCAGTTTTATGCAGGGCTCGTGCCCACTGCTTATATGCTTGACAGTAACATCTGGCAACACAGATGCTCCATTGGAGAGCGCCGCAATTATTTCAAGAGGAGGAAGAAAAGTTGTCACACGCAATCATTATCACTCTCCTATCACAGGTATTAAAAACCGGGGAGGGGGGGTCATTCTGTTCTTAGCTGATAGCGTGTGGGGGAGTGTAGTGTGTGTGTGTGTGTGTGTGTGTGTTCCTTTTTTGCAACTTGAATATGAGCCAGCTGGACATCTGGGTGCATACATAGGCTCACAATGATTTCTATAAGAAGGCGGAGAGGAGGTTTCGAAAATGGGTCACCGCAGAAGAGAACCGTGCAGGTGCAGGTTTTGTTTTCTCGGAAGGCCAACACAATAGCAATTGTCTGGCCTGCCAGGCTATGTAGGGAAGTCCATTGCAAGGGAAGGCACATGACAAGGGCCTCTGCTGGGTGCGCATCGTATCCTGGAGCCACTCATAAACCAGAGCTGTCAGATTTTGTCCCCGTAAAAAGAATGTGCCTTCGCCTTGCTTTTTCTCAGCTATGGTGACCTTTGGATTTTTCTTCGGCGTCTTTCCCCCTTTGGCATCTTTCTCTTCCTCTCGCTCTTTCCGTCTCCCTCTGCGCATCCCTCACAGGCTATTAATAGAGGATGGCAGGTGTGATTGAAAGTGCGTGTGTATTTACAGAGGTATCATGAAGCAAATATTTAGACTGTCCTGAAGCGTTTGTTTGCTTTTTAAAAAAATTAGAAATGGCAGCTGTAAATGCTGCACCTGCACCAGACTTGTGAAGGACGTCCCTGTGAAGCACTGCCAGCTCAGACACTCGCAAACAACTGGACTTCTCAGAGGGTGGGTTGGTTGTAGTGATGTCATTCAGGGGGAACGGACCAGAATGGGCGTTCCGGATCCTAACGGGCTCCGTGGCTGGTACCGGGTTCTCGACAAGTGCCAATCAAAAGTGAGTTCCTGTTCCTAAATCATTTGAATGACACCACTGGTTGGTTGGATTTTGCTTGTCATAATTTTGGACATCCGGAGCCCAAGAATATTATTCTAATATAATTAGTACCGGAGCATAGTAAGGACCCAAGCGAAATGAATGGCCCAATCCTATGCTGGCTGGATGCTGGCATAATGCATATTGTGCCAGTGGAGGCAGTCGCCAAGCAGCCTACACTGGTGCATGCTGGGAAGCTGGCAGAAAGGCTGAAGCAGCTTCCTGTGCATCAGTGGACAGTAGGACATATAGAGGGTAGAAGGGGTAAGTGGAGGGTGAGGGTGGGCAAAATGAGGGGGGTAAAGGAGTGGGGAAGAGGGTTGATCAGGCCCATTAGGGGGCAATTTGGCAGCAATGCATGCTAAATCCTAACCCCTTTGCAGGCCTGATCCACCTTCCTAGGCCAATGCAGATTTGTGCCAGCTATAGACTCACTGGGCCTGCAGGGGCTTACCTTGGGGCAAGTGAGCAAAGTTTCTCTCCCCGGAGTAGAGCTTCCAAGGCCAAAACTCCTCCCTGTATTCATCAGAGCCTGAACTGGAACCACTGCATAGCTGTGCGGGGAGCTGCGATGGATTGGGCTGTAAGAATTATCATATATATTCATGTATTAGTAAAAAAAAATGCCTAAAAATTGACCCTAAAAACATGGATTGACTTATTCATGGGTCAATAAAGTAAATAAAGCTTTTAACAGCAGTGCGGGGGGGGGGGCGTGGCTGAGAAGCAGAATGCAGGAGAGTGTAGAAAAAGAATTGAGCAATTTTACTTACCAGTAATTGTTCTCAGGCACCAACAGATAGCTAGAAGAAGAAGAAAGCAGCAGCCATTTGGCCTTCTTCAAACATGCAGAGTGAAACATGTGAAGGGGTGTATGGGAATTGTAATTGTTATGAGTACTGCTGCTATGTAAGTGCTGTACAAAGCCTACAACTCCCAAATGCGCCTTCCTCTTTCTACCTTCCCATCTGGAAACCACCCTCATTTCTGGGCTGAGTTTTGCCATTTCCCTTCAGAGTTTTACACTCGACTTATCCATGGGTCATAGCAAATTCTAGGATTTTTGGCTTAAAACCTGCCCTCAACTTATCCAAGAGATTGACTTATACATGAGTACATGAGTATATATGATAACTCCCATGATTTCAGTATGAATGTCTGACTTATGTTTCATTCTACCATTTAGAAATCATTGAGTCTTTAAAAATGCCTACGGGGGGGAATACGTTCCATGTATTGAACTCTAGCTTAAAGTTCTGTACGTTCATCATGAATCTTTTGTCCCAATTGCATGCCATTTTGGTGCAACAGAATGTTAGGCTCTAATGCCATGCATTATTTGGAATCAGTTATGTTAACTGACATTTTTCTCTTCCAATATGTCTTTGTTTAACTTTACCCAGGGATTTACCACAAAACCTCTTTTTAATTGCAGAATGTCACTACTCTTCTAGAAAATCATTCACATTACCCTGAAACATAACTCTGATCTTTTTACCTAAACAGCTATTTTGCTAGCAAGAGAAATTTGAACATTTTTTTTTTCAGGGAGAGGTAAAAGATTACGTAGAATCAGTAGCGGCGACTTCGTGGTGGCACAGGGGCCAGCGGCCATCCCTATATTGCCTGGGTGTGGCTCTACCCCACCAATATCTGCCCCCATGCCCCCTGCAAAGAGCGTAGCCAGCCATGCCCCCTGCAAAGAGTGTAGCCAGCTGCGAGATGCGCAGTGGTTGCGATGCGAGGCAACCACTGCGCATGCTTGGGCTCTCAGGGATCGCGAGCATGCACAGTGTTCGCCTCGTGTCACGACCACTGAGCATGCTCACCCCAGAAGCAGTGAGAGCCTATGGGATGCGGGTGCATCCCAATGGTTCCTCCCCTCCGCCACCCTGATTGGCTGGCTGGCCACAGCAACCCTTCCCGAGGCCAGGGCGCACAATGGCAGCGGCGACCATGCGCCCCAGCCTCGGGAGAGGTAGCTGTCAGGCTGCAGCGGCCACCTCCAAGCCCAGGGCAGGTGTTCACTGCGGCAAACGCTCACTCCAAGCTTGGGAGAGGCAGCTGTCGGGCTGGCAGACCCCTTCCCGAAGCCTCAGGAGATGACAGGGGACAAGGTCCTGTCAGGGGGCATGACCATGTCGACGTCGGGGGTGTGGCCATGCCCCCCCCCCAAGTTAGGAGGAAGTTGGCGCCACTACCTAGAATACTAGTGACAATCTGCCCTGGAAGAGATAGTTTGTGGTACATCCTTAGGAAAAGGTGGACAAAAGCATACTGGAAGGGAAAAATGCCAGTGAGTGTAACTGATTCTAAAGAATAGCATCATCTCAGATTTCTTTTTTGAGGTGGAATTAATTGGCAAACAATGAATATGCCCTGAATAGACACACCATTGTGAGGAATGTTGCTAGCTGCACTGAAACTCACTTTAGAATATTAAGGAAAATGATTCAACTTGGGTGGAACAAGATGCATTGATATATGTGTGTGTGCACTTGGTGGTTCGTGACCTGATGTTAGGTGCGCCGTTGAAAGCCATCTTGGAAACTGCAGACCTTACTCTTGCCATATTCCTTTTGTGAGTGTCCATAGTTTGAATTTTCAAGTAAGGTGGTTTGTTTGTTTAAAAAAAAAAATAGTTCAGTGCTTTTACATCATATTTTGTCCTAAGCTTGCTTTCTGTCAAAGATGCTTCACGGTTGTGCATTTGCTTCAGTCCAATAACTCCAGTTTGCATTCTAGGAGTGTCATTTGATCACGTCACACTGACAGCATGTTCTGTTTGATGATGTCACTTCCGGCTAGGATATCACTTCCAGGTTAATGACATCACCCAACAAGAGTGCCATTCTGAAAAGTGGGTTCTGGTCCAAAACGTTTGAGAACCACTGGTCTGCAGAGTTCCCTCCTTTTTGTGTCCTCACAGCACCCCTGTGATGTGAGGCTGAGAGATAGCGATTGGCCCAAGGTGCCCTAGGAAGATCCATGGTTGAATGGGGATTTTAACCTGGCTCTTCCAGGTCTAATCCAGAAGCACTACACCATCCAGGCTTATCATTCAGTGATGGCCTTTCCATACTACTCAAACCACCCTGTGACTTCTGTGTGGCTTTCACCTGGCGAATGGGTTCCGGTTTCCAGTTAATATTCCTGTGGATGCAAAGTTCATTAAATGTGGCAAAAAATCTCTTACTGGGACGCAAACAGGCTGACCTCTTCTATTCAATGCCTCTGGTGATTAACATTCCTTATTATTCTCACTGCTTCGTTTCTGTTTGACGAAGACATTCACATCCTCCTCCTCACTGGTTCAAAAGATTGCAGGGTGGATGTGGGGAGTCTTGCACTGGGCTGATAAAAAGAACTGTCACTGTTGAAAGTCTGTGGCCCTCTTGCTTTTCAGTGGCATATGAATTTTTTGAATCAATCTTGCCAGGCAGCTTTATAAACCTATAGAGACTGTGACGTGGTTTGGCTTAATGAAACATCGCTGGACTGTAACAGAAAGAAAACAGTAGACTAACCCTTTGCAGCTCTTCAGAATAATGCATCAAATTGCTTTGCTAATTACATGTGCTCCATGTGCTCTGCAGTCTCGTTCTGCTTTTGAGTTTGGAAGTTTGGCATCTCCGGATCGGCGGGTGATGAAAGCCTGCTGCGCCAGAATAGGGACACAAATTGGGACTGGAGATTTGAAAGGACAGGGATGTGGGAGCACAGAATAGGGGGAGAAGGTCAAGAATGGGGGGTGCACACTATCTCATCTGTGGTGTTTTTAACTAGTTTCTCTTACCCACAGACCTGTTAGAGAAGTGAAAGATAACTTTGGGAATTATTGTCAATGGGGCTTACTTCCAGGTGAAGTATGCACAGGATTGCAGCCTTACTGCAAGTGGAACACCAAAATTCCAACACTCAATTACTGAATAGGACTGTATGCGACTGTATGTGGCCTATGTCTGAAGGGACTACAGATGCAAAGGACTACAGCAGCGGTTCTCAACCTGGGGGTCGGGACCCCTTTGGGGTTCGATCAAGCATTTTGCAGGGGTCGCCGGCGCCTCCCTCAAAAACACACACGGGGGGGGGAGAAACGGGTCTGCGGGGGGTGGGGGACGAAGCTTGGCCCAAGACAAAGGAAGACACTAAAAGGGAGCTGCGGAATTTCTCACCTTGGAAGCCTCACAGGGTGCCATGGGACTACTTGGGAGTGCAGGGGCGCAGGGGCGTTGCCCGGGGATGCCTCCCGCCCACGCGCGTTTTCCCGGGAGGGATGCTCATTGGGCGGTGCGGGGCCGACTCATGAGTCAACGCACGTCCGAGGCCGCCATCCCGCGCACACTCATGGGCCAGAGCGGCACTCCCTGGGAGCAGCATGCAGGATGGGCGGCGGCTCTCCAGCCCTGAGAGAGTCTGCAGGGCGCTGCACGGGTGAGCCATCCCACCCGACGTCAGACTTGTGGGTGCTTCGCCTCCCCCCCCATCACAACAACCCTGCAAGGTAAGCGAGGCTGAGAGAGGGGGACCGGGTCAAGGGCACCCAGGAAAGCTGCCTGGCTTGAGCAGGGATTTGCGTGCTGGATCCGGTCCGCGCGCCACGCTCTCATCCCTCTCGAGATGACTTTCCGGGCGGGGGGGCGCGCCTCATGTGGCGTTAAAGGTGCAAGTTCTCGCCGGGCAGGTGCAGCCACACTGAGGGAGGTCTGGCTGGAGAAAGAAGGCCTTTCGCGCAGATGGGAGGCTGCGCAAGCTAATGGAGGCCTTTGGGGAGAGTCAGAGGGCTGCTCGTGTCTGCGCGCACTAACGTGGATCTGAGTCCCAGGCTGCAATCCTATACTCACTTTCATGGGAGTAAGCTGCATTGAACACAATGAGACTTACTTCTGAGTAGACATGCATAGAATTGCGCTGTCAGTGAGTTCGATGCAACTTGCTCCCAATTATGGTTGGGGGTCCCAACAGGCTGTCATAGTAAAAAGTGGGTCCCGGTGGAAAAATGGTTGAGAACCACTGGACTACAGGATGCACAGATCTTGGTGTCCTGAGCTCTTTCTGAGGCATCTAGTGAACCATGGGAGAGACAGGAAAAGGGACCAGCTTTGCCTGATCCAGCTGGGTTCTTCTTATGTTTTTAAGGGCACAGTCCTAACCTGGAGTTTGGCCAGCACAGTTAGGCCAGCAAAATTTGCCCGGCACAAAGGACACCGTAAAGGATGTTTGGACCACTCTCAGAGTCAGAGAGGCCAGTGCACAGATGTGTGCCATCTAACTCCGAGTGGTCCAAACGTGCTTTACCGTGTCCCTTGTGCCAGCCAAACTTTGCTGGCCTAACTGTGCTGGCCTAACTCTAGATTAGGATTGCACTTTGATAATGAACTTCAGGGTGGGGGAAGGTGGGAAGGTGGCAGAACAGGGAGGAGGGAGGGTGGCCTGAGGGGTGGTCTGGGCCAGGGAGGGATGTGAAGACAGTGGCAAACTCTTGACGCCATATCCTATACCCCTCCTGAGCCATAGAGCCCTATATGCTCAAAGGTGGTCACTGATTCAAATAGACCCATTGGCAGTGATGTCATGCAGGGGGTACGCGGGGGTACGCGAGTACCGGTTCCTAGGATTACAGCTGGCCCCGCCCATTCGCCCGCCCACTCGTCGACTCCGCCCTCTGCAACGTTTGAATTTCCTGCATGTTTGAGTTGCCTGCATGTTCTCAGAGCCAGGCAGGCAGGCAGGCAGCGAGCGGAGCCTTTCCTTTCCTTGCCACTGAAAAATGAGTTGCTCTGGGGTTTTAACATGATGCCAGGCCTCCTTAACATATTCTGGGGGTGCTGTGGAATACTGTTGCAACTGTTGGGTTAGTTTAAAATCATCTGAGGCCTCAAAAAGGGCTTTTTTCATGTCACTTCCTGCCACGACCTCACTTCCGGCTTATGACGTCACTTCCGGTGGGTGGGTCCCGACACGTGCCAATCAAAAGTGAGTACCTGTTCTTAAATCATTTAGATGACACCACTGCCCATTGGGGCCACTGTATGGAATATTTGTTACTCTGAAGAGACCCGTGGTTGCTTCCCTGACCCCATAGGTTCCAGAGGTAGCCATTTTAGTGCTTCTGGAGCCATTGGCACTAAGGAAGTTTCAGATTGGGCCCTTAATGTTCATGGGTTAGTTGAAATGGAAAGCAGTTCAATTGTTTGAAGGTAGGTCTCTCTCTCTCTCTCTCTCTCTCTCTCTCTCTCTCTCTCTCTCTCT
>JAJKFI010000044.1:4263616-4277912 GCA_029204185.1 Lerista edwardsae | reverse complement strand
AGAGAGAGAGAGAGAGAGAGAGAGAGAGAGAGAGAGAGAGAGAGAGAGAGAGAGAGAGAGACTTTTACCTAATTGTTCCTCATTGTATTCATCTTGAACAGCAGTCCAGATTCTTCCATACTCATTTGCACTTCTGAAATAAACTAACAAGTCTACCTTTTAAATTCAAATCATCCTATGTTTCCAGGTCATCATGAAATCCTTATTGCATATCTGATGTATGTGGGTTGTGTTTTTTTCTTTTCTTTTCAAAATCTATTCCATTCTTAGCTGTCCACACATTTTTTAAGTCCAGTTGGATATACATTTATTTACACACCGAATGCACTTAGCACTGAAGCTGTAGGAAGGTAATCAGACAAGTTGATTTGCTCAAAGTAGAACTGTCAGTATGGAGAAGAATGATAAGGCATGGATAAATCTTGAGTGAAGGAAAGACAATGTGGTTGGATCTGACGTGATAGAGAGAAGATGAAGTGGAAACAATGGCTTAGTGGAACAGAATTTTAATTTGAGTATTAGCAAATAACATTATTTGCAGCATCCTAGGTTAGCAAGCAAAAACATCATGAGGAACTGTGGCATTGCTTAGACGGTGCCATTAACGTACATGTGCTTTGGCGTCTAATGTTAGAACTAAAACAGAAGGGCAAGAAGCCCCAGATGATATTTCTGTTGCTAAGCAATACCATTTCGGATTGTTGGCAGATGATCAAATATTTAAGCATTTCTCCCACAGATGTAAAACTTGCCCATTAATGAGAAGTGGTAATGGGTGACCTCTTCCCTGTTGAATTCAAAATTGGGCTTGGCAAACTAAGCAATTAAACACAAATAAAAATAGTTCATTTTTTCTGCGCCCAGTTCTGAAATTTGGAACCCCTCCTTTACACACTGAGGAATGTGATGGGCATTAAAAACCTCCCAATTATCACACACACACACACACACACACACACTTTCCCTCCCCACTTACTTGGTGGTGATAACAAGGATGTCTTGCTGAAGGTCTCTCTGCAAGATCTGCTTCTTCCGGGCACCTTGAGCTGAGTACCACTTACACCCAAAACGCTCAACAGCATCCCAGGTATCAGATAGGGGGAAATGCCAGGTTGTCTGAGCTCTGACTACGGATGTCGGACTTGCTGGTCACTTCATGTCCCGTGGCTCTTTGCACCTGAGATGCTGCTGAGCAGCACCCAGTCAACAATCCCACTCAGCACTAAGAGCTAAACAAGTTCATATTACAACCCGGATAATTATGAACTTTGCTAGGGAGGAGGTTGGCGGGTGCTGTTCAGGTACAACATAGGTAGGGATGCCAAGAGCCCAGGCCTATCCCCTGCCATGCTATAGTATGGAGATGCACCATACAGGCACGTGGGGCGGGGGGGGGGGGGGGGGGGCCCCCCCAACGGACCTGAATGCAAACCAAAGATGCTTTACTTACCTCCATGTAAGCCTGCAGGCCACCTGCCACTAGCCTCCTCATGCCCACGTTAACCATTATGCTAGTGTAAGTCCCAGGAGAGCCGGGAGTGTTCCAAGGCTTGCTTGGGGTCATTAAAAAAGGGGTTGAGAATAAAACAGCCAATATTATCTTGCCATTGTACAAATCGATCGTAAGGCCGCACCTGGAATATTGTGTACAGTTCTGGTCGCCACACCTCAAAAAGGACATAGTAGAGCTGGAAAAGATGCAGAAGAGAGCGACGAAAATGATTACGGGGCTGGGGCACCTCCCTTATGAAGAAAGGGTGCTAACACCAGTGATGTCATGCAGGGGGTACGCGGGGGTACGCGAGTACCAGTTTCTAGGATTATGGCTGGCCCCGCCCATTCGCCCGCCCACTCATCGACTCCGCCCCCTGCAACGTTTGAATTTCCTGCATGTTTGAGTTGCCTGCATGTTCTCAGAGCCAGGCAGGCAGGCAGGCAGTGAGCGGAGCCTTGCCTTGCCTTGCCTTGCCACTGAAAAATGAGCTGCTCTGGGGTTTTGGAACTGTTGGGTCACTTTAACATGATGCCAGGCCTCCTTAACATGTTCTGGGGCTGCTGTGGAATACTGTTGCAACTGTTGGGTCAGTTTAAAATTGTCTGAGGCCTCAAAAAAGGCTTTTTTCATGTCACTTCCTGCCACGACCGCACTTCCGGCTTATGACATCACTTCTGGTGGGCGGGTCCCGACACATGCCAATCAACAGTGAGTACCTGTTCTTAAATCATTTAGATGACACCACTGGCTGACACTATATACTGGAGTGCAGCACCTGAAACATGAGCCACCATCATTTGCATTGTGTTTTCTAATTGTGCCTCCTGTTCTCCACCCTCTCCTCAATTCACACTTCGTTCAGAGTGGCAACATGTCCGAATTATTGGGGGGGGGGGAAACCACTAATTAGGAAAGATTTCTCCTTGAACCAAAGAAATAATATTGAATAAGCAGTTTATAAAGAGATCCCAGTTCAAATTTGCATCAATGCTCCACTCCGTTCAAAAGGCCCACTGGAGCCAACTGGAGCTGTGCTTGCCACAGTGCTGCAGGTCGGCGCTTTTGAATAAGCAATGCCTTTGTTGTGGATGATTAAGCAGGACTCTTAGCACAGGAGAGCTCATTTGAATTCCCCTTCCTTTCCTTTCTGCAATAAGCTCATCCGCATCATCCACATCATTCTTCATGTTCCTATATGACCCGATGGACTTGTTCTTTGCTTTCCCCCTTCTTCGCCTCTCCCCACCTCCCGGTTCTGTCCACTAACAAGTTCTGAACGATGAGTCCTTCTTGAGATTATTCTGAACAGCTGTAGATACAGCTCATCCACTTTACTGAAGGTGGGTGGGGTGGGGGTTTGTCTGGGCGCTGGTCCTGCTGGATGTATTGTGAGCAGTAGCATTGTTAGGAGTGTGTGGGCTGCACCAGGTGAGGAGCACAGCGTGGGTGGCACCGCTACTGTCCAAAATTGGGAAAATGCAGGCCCCGGTATCCACTGATTTTGTATCTACGGTTTCAGTTATCCACAGATACCATGCATACAGGATAAAAGATAGAGGAACATTAAACAAATGTATTTCTTTTTTTTTTACCTTGTTGCAGCAAAACCACCGATGGTTCCCTAACTTTAAAAAGGCACCTCCCTTACGAAGAAAGACTGCAGCGTTTGGGGCTCTTCAGCCTAGAAAAAAGGGGCCTGAGAGGGGGCATGATTGAGACATACAAAATTATGCACGGGAGGGATAGAGTCGATAGAGGGATGTTCTTTTCCCTCTCTCAAAACACCAGAACCAGGGGGCATCCGCTAAAACTGAGGGTTGGGAGAGTTAAAACAGATAAAAGGAAGTACTTTTTTACCCAGCAGGTAGTTAATCTGTGGAACTCTTTGCCACAGGAGGTGGTGATGGCATCTGGTCTGGGTGCCTTTAAAAGGGGATTGGATGGATTTCTGGAAAAATGTCCATCGTGGGCTATAGGCAATGATGGGTTGTAACCTCCTTACATTAGTAGTAGGCTACTTCAGAGTACTAGGTGCAAGGGAGTGGCAACAGAATGCAAGCAGCCTGTTGTCTTGTGTGTTCCCTGAGGCATTTGGTGGGCCACTGTGAGATACTGGAAGCTGGACTAGATGGGCCTTTGGCCTGATCCAGCAGGGCTCTTCTTATGTCCCAAGCACCCATGGTTTCAGGTATCCATGGTGGGGTCCATTCTTTTAGGTATCCACAATATAGTGTGTGTGTGTGTGTGTGTGTGTGTCCATCCCTATCTCTATATCTATATAGAGATATCTATATCTATATAATGGTCTAGTCATGACCAACTCTCCATTTCTAAACCGAAGAGCTGGCCAAGGACAGGTTTCCATGGTCATGTGGCTGGCATGACTATATGCCAAAGTGCACAGAACCCTAATCTTCCCACCGAAGTGATGCCTATTTATCTACTCGCATTTTTACATGCTTTCAAACTGCTAAGTTGGCCGGAGCTGAGACAAGCAACAGGAGCTCATTCTGTGGTCTTGAACTGCCAACCTTCCAGTCAGTAAACTCAACAGCTCAGCTGTTTAACCTGCAGCATCAATCAATCAATCACCCTCTGTGGGGTATGTGTGATACCACTCATGACTAACATTGTGGCTATTGTGGTTTTTAGGAATAATACAGTCATATTATATATCATTTGATGTGTAATTTAAGGTGGAATGTAATTAAAGAAACTCGTATTGAATTATCTGTGTTCTGTCAAAAGTTAGATACCAAAAAACCAGAAATCGGCTATCAGCCAGAAGTCTCCCCATTAGCCAATGGGAGCAACAATGGTGGGATGGGATTGAAAGGAGGAGGAGGAGGAGGAGGAATATGTTTCCTTTTTTCTTCTTGCCCCATGTCCCAGCGTGTTGCAGCAGGAACACAGTGCTTGTGACGTGGGAATATTGTCTCCCTTCTGTCTTCGTGGCCGTGATTCACTAACATCTGCAGCCTGTTATGAGCAAAGGAATGGTGACTGCTGGGAGTCTTGTCAAGCTCATCCCAAGAGCTACTTGGGGGGACATTCTAGCCAGCGGCGTCATGCTGCCGGAATGCTGGGCGGGAGGAACGGGTGAGTGGCAGCCCGCCCATTGCGTACCGCTCCATTTCGCCAGACGGCGAAATGCAGCGGTACGCAATGGACGGGCTGCCGCTCACCCGTTCCTCCCGCCCAGCGTTCCGGCAGCATGACGCTGCTGATTCTAGCTACCTGTGCTTCAGCTGCATTCAGAATTGGAGCAGTCCAGGGTGGTCTGCACCCATCATTTTTGCATATCAGAATCCTTTTGACGACACCTTATGCCTTGAGAACAGCTGCTGTCAATCCACGTTCCCATTTGAAATCCTGCACAGCACAGCTGGTGGTCCAGGCCTATGATTACTGTTGTTCTGTTAACAGAAAATGTTGCAAGAGATTAACTCCATCTGGTGGCAACATTTCATTTACAATGGAGGGAAAAAATAACCAGAGGATTAATAATATCTAGAGGCAGGTTTAAAAAAAACCTGTCACTGACTGTTGAATTAAAAAGGTAATATGCCTATTCAGAAATTAAATTACTAGCCTTAAGGTGTTTTTTGTTATTGCTTTTTTTTCTAGTATGTTTTTCTTTTTTGAAAGAGAATGAGAGAGGAGGTTCTTCCTTGTTTGGAATATTATTCTTTACAAATAAAAATAAATGACACTTAAACATCTGGTTAAACCTCTTCGTTCCCATCCACAAAAATCAAAGGAATGCATCCTGTCAAAGTGTTCCCAGCCTCCTGTTGTTCCCTTTGTTATTTTTCAGGAAACAAAAACCCTTCAGGTTATTTTCTGCAAAACACAACCAGCAACAGGAAGCATCGACTTCTAGATGCAAGACAACAGAAAGAGGGTAAACCAGTCCTCTGGTTGGGCCAGGGGTGTAGTCAGTGGCGTCATGCAGCCGGAACACTGGGCGGGAGGAACGGGTGAGCGGCAGCCCGCCCGTTGCGTTCCGGTCTGTTTCGCCGTCTTCCCTGCCCCCGTGGGGGTGGGGAAGACGGCGAAACGGACCGGAACGCAACGGGCGGGCTGCCGCTCACCCGTTCCTCCCGCCCAGCGTTCCTCCCGCCCAGCGTTCCGGCTGCATGACGCCGCTGGGTATAGTCAAGAAACAGGGAGAGTTGGCCATTCCGAAGGCAGGAGCGGTGATATCATCCCCCTTTCCCCTGAGCATCAAGAGCGCTCAGGTTCTGCTGACAAGAAGCATCAGGCTTCGGGGGAAGCAAACTGATAAATATACCTAGGAGCATATGTTAATGCCTGGATCATTGTCTTTCCCAAAGGCTGCCTGAGAGCCAGTATGCAGCCAGTATGTAGCACATGTTACATTAAGGCTACACTCCTAAGCAAATATACTTGGGCATAAGTAGTGCATAGTAGTGCGTGCACACATCTGTAAAAACAATTTTGATGTAATTGCATATATGAGATCATCTCAAGATGGCTTTTTTGTAGCATTGTATCAATTATCTCATGTTCACTGTTAATCATAGAATCATGGAAGGGACCTAGAAAGTCATCAAGTCCAACCCCCTGCCTGTAGCAGGAACTCCTCCTAGAGCATCTCCAGCAGGTGCCTGTCAAGCCTCTGCTTGAAGGTCTCCAGTGAGGGAGAACCCATCACCTCCCCTGGCAATCTGTTCCGCTGCCGAACTGCCCTTTCCGTCAAGAAATTCTTCTCCTCTCTTGCTGTTTGTACCCATTGGACCTAGTTCTACTGTCCAAGGCAGATGAGAACAGATTTGTCCCTTCCTCCTTATGACAGCCCTTCAGATATTTGAAGAGTGCTCTCCTATCCCCTCTCAGTCTTCTCTTCTCCAAGCTAAACATACCCAGCCTTGTAGGACTTGTTTTCCAGCCCCCTTAACATGTTACTAAAAGCTGCATCACACTGAATTAATATTAACAGTTCTCTGTGATGAACGGGAACTCAGGAGGGACAGAATAGGATGAAGCTGCATAACAATAAAGGAGCACAAGTTGAGGTGGTAGCAGGATTCATGCTCTCTAATGAGGAATCATTGCTGTATAGTTGCCATTGCGTTATACAATTGGATTTTGTTTTGAATAATTGGAATTGCTTTATACAATTGGATTTTGTGAGCTGCGTTCAGTATAATAATAGAAAGGTGGGATATAAATTTAAAATGCAGACCATTTGGGTTTCCTCTCTTAATAGCAATTCCTCCATACATCCTTCATAGGAGCATCACTTCTATAGATATCGTTGTGGCCATTAGAGCAAGGTGCTTGAGAACTGCATCCCTCCATCACCATAATTGGATTTCACTTGCAAAACACTAATTTGGAAATATTTTCTATAGACTTAAGCAACAAAATTAAAATAAAAGCACAGTTCATTTGTCTGTATGCATCTCAGAGGGGTTTTTATAAGTTGCCGTCCAATTTGTTCCTGAAGTAGCTTTTTGTTGTTCCACAAATTAACAGTTCTTTCCATTCCAACTGGCCTGGGAATGTATGCATTGTACAATGAAGTATTAGAATGACGTATCAAACAACTACAATACCTATAGAAATGGACCATTGCAAGGAAATGTTGCTGTGGTATTCAAACTTTTCAGACCAGGACCCACTTTTTAGAATGGCACTCATGTTGTGACCCACTGGAAGTGATGTCACTAATCTGGAAGTGATGTTGTGGCAGGAAGTGACATCATCAAGCAGGAAGTGCTGTCATTGTAACATAATAGAATGACACTCCTGAAATGCAAATTGGTATTCTTGGACTGCTGGAATTGTACAACTATGAAACATCAATGACAAAAAGTAAGATTAGGACAAAATATGAACTAAAAACTAAATAAAAAACCCTTCACTTGAAAATTTAAACTGTTAACCCTCACAAAAGGAATATAACAAGAGTAAGGTCTGCAGTTTGGATCTCTTGCACATTGAATCTCCATGCATTTATTACTTATTTATTTTCCGGCCCTCGACACCATGTCAGATATATGATGTGGCCCTCCTGCAAAAAGTTTTAGAGACTCCTGCCTTAGTTGTAGGACATGCTAGAGTTGGAGATTCTTTCTTACTGGACAATGTACTGCCGGGAGACAATGATCACTTCCTTTAGAGTGTAACAACTTGCCTATCCTGGATGCTTCTGGGGAGAAAAAAAAAAATCTCATCTGTCATGTACGTGGGTGGACTTTTTTGTTGTTAAAAATACATAAAAGCATAAAACACTTCCGTTTGGGATAACTATCCAAATAAAAGGGACATGGTGGTGCTGAGGGTTAAACCGCTGAGCTGTTGAACTTTCTGACAGGAAGGTTGGCAGATCAAGACCATGCGACGGAGTTTGCTCCCATTGCTTGTCCCAGCTCCTGCCAACCTAGCAGTTCGAAAGCACGTAAAAATGCCAGTAGATAAATAGGGACCACTTCGGTAAGGTAACGGTGTTCCGTGCACTACGGCGTATAGTCACGCCAGCCACATGACCATGGAAGCTTGTCTTCGAACAAAACGCCGGCTCTTCAGCTTAGAAACGGAGATGAGCAGCACCCCCTAGAGTCGGTCACGATTAACCATTTGGTCGTGGGGAAACCTTTACCTTATCCAAATAAAAACACAATACAATGTATTTTGCTGTGGAAGATATTTTCCAGAAATTATTACTTGTATTATAATTATTATTTTATCAATCAATTTTATTTTATTATTGTTATTATATATTTTAATATAATATATTTTAAAAATATAATTTTTAAATATACTATTTTTATTATATGTAATATATATTATATATTTTTATAATATAAAATATAAATATATTTTATTTATTTTATTTTATTATTATTTATTATAATTATTACTTTTAGATTGCTTTTCCAATTAGAAATAATACTGTGACTGCATCTGCTGACCCTATACCACATACCTAGTACACTTTTAAAGCATTTAAGATTAATAAAAATGAGATATTGGAATGATAACTTAGAATAAAAACATATGACACCACAATTTGCTGTTTTAATCAAGAAATTTTGCACAAAAAAAAATCACTAAAAATACACACTCCTACTCCTGAGTTTTCAGACTCATGTTTTTCAGCTTCATGCCTGAAGTCCTTGACCTGTTTGACTTGAGTCTATGTGTGTTTTGTGACTCTAACTTATAAGAACATAAGAAGAGCCCTGCTGGATCAGGCCAAAGGCCCATCTAGTCCAGCTTCTTGTATCTCACAGTGGCCCACCAGGTGCCCCAGGGAGGCATGAGACAAGAAGATGCTTGCATCCTGTTGCCACTCCCTTGCACCTGGTACTCTGAAGTAGCCCACCACCTTTGTAAGGAGGTTGCACAATCCATCATTGCCTATAGCCCAATCCCCTCTTAAAGGCATCTAGGCCAGATGCCATCACCACCTCCTGTGGCAAAGAGTTCCACAGATTAACTACCCGCTGAGTAAAAAAGTACTTCCTTTTATCTGTTTTAACTCTCCCAACCCTCAGTTTTAGCGGATGACCCTGGTTCTGGTGTTTTGAGAGAGGGAAAAGAACATCCCTCTATCGACTCTATCCCTTCCGTGCATTATTTTGTATGTCTCAATCATGTCCCCCCTCAGGCGCTTTTTTCCTAGGCTGAAGAGCCCCAAACGCTGCAGTCTTTCTTCATAAGGGGGTTCCCCAGCCCTGTAATCATTTTTGTCGCTCTCTTCTGCACCTTTTCCAGCTCCACCATGTCCTTTTTGAGGTGCGGCGACCAGAACTGGACACAATATTCCAGGTGCAGCCTTACCATCGATTTGTACAATGGCATGATAATACTGGCTGTTTTATTCTCAACCCCCTTTTTTAATGACCCCAAGCATGGAATTGGCCTTCTTAATTGCTGACGCACACTGGGTCGATACCTTCATTGAATTGTCCACCAGCACCCCAAGATCTCTCACTTGAGCTGTCACAGACAGCTCAGAACCCATAAGCCTATAGGTGAAGTTTTGGTTTTTTGCCCCAATATGCATCACTTTACACTTGTCCCGAGACTTGAGTTCCCATCCCATAACACCACTTTCTGCCTTTCAAATCACAAAATCTGCAAAAAACAAACAAAAAACCCCCACCATTTTCAAACACCCCTATGTATAAGAAAACAAAGTGTAGAAGGCAAAAAAACAAAAAACAAAACAAAACCCTATCTCTTGAAATGAGACACAATATTCTGTAGTTTTCTGCCACTTGCCAGTTTGTTGCAAACAGACGTCTGATTTCATCCCCACTCCCCATCGACATTCCTATGTTTCCAATAACTTCAGCAGTTCAAACTTAAAAGCAGTTTTTTATAAAGCAATCTGCTAGCAACAAATGAATGTGTAAGCTTAACAGAATAGTCTAATGGTCTCACCTTAAAAGCAAAACAAAACAGTTGCAGGGCTAACAACGGCTGAAAACCATTACATCCTTGTTTCCTCCTGACTTTGTTGAAGAACTCAGAATGCCAGACGATGCCCAGCTAAAGGAACACCACCACAGTGGCCATGTCTCCTGGGGTCCATGCTTCATCTAGCAGAAGACAAGCTGAACTACAGCTAGACATGTCCATGGCTAGGTAAATCAGGTAGTGTTCCAAACATCTTGTTCGTTATGCTGTCATCAGGAGTTGCTTAGAGCTCTTCCAGTGTCTCCTGCAGGCAGCTTCGACCATGAGAGAACAAACACAGATTGAACACTTTTCTAAGTCACTGATTATTCAAGGTAGCAAGCATCAGCTCCTTCTGGTCTGCCCAGAACAAAGCAAATGCCATCAGAAAGCATGACATACAATGCTTCCATACAATGTGATGCTGGCCACTGGCTTAGATGATATAGACGGGGGACTAGACAAATTCATGGTGTGTCTGTTACTCTTGTTGGCTACTATACTAGAACTTCCTTGTTTGGAGGTGGTTGCTGGCTCTCTCTCTCTCTCTCTCTCTCTCTCTCTCTCTCTCTCTCTGTGTGTGTGTGTGTGTGTGTGTGTGTGTGTGTGTGTGAGAGAGAGAGAGAGAGAGAGAGAGAGAGAGAGAAAGAGAGAGAGAGAGAGAGAGAGAGAGAGAGAGAGAGAGAGAGAGAGAGAGAGAGAGAGAGCGAGATGGATATATTGCCAGGGATTGGAATTTGGCACTTCAGCGAGATTCAAGTCAAGCCCTGTGTCTCCGCCCCCGAGACTCGATTCATGCATGAATCAAAGCATGTGCCTGTGGCAACTCGCCCCTATGAAATTCCCGAGTCATTTTGACTCAAGTCACAACTCTTTTGTGCAGTGGGTGGCACGGGTCAAGCACACCAGAGCCGGACCAAGCATAATTGGGCAATGTGGGAGGGATGGACAGCACGAGGTGACAGAATGGGCAAGCGGGAGCGGTGTCTTGTGCAGCAGCTGGGCGGCTTACGTTACCAGTACAACCCATCCTTTGCAGCTCTACTCAGAAGTAGTCCCATTGCAACAGCCCATTGACCCGTTCCTTGATCATTGCAGCAGTGTGATCACTAGGAAGTGCCTCCTAGCTTCCCTGCCTCTTCCTTTTCCCCCTCCCTGGGCTTCTCCAGCCAATCCTAAGGCAAGAACCCCTTGGGCTCCTCCTTTTGCCCTCCATCCACGAAAGGAAAAGGTCAAACTGTTCATCCTTCGTCCAATGATCATCAGTTCCTTCAGAGATAGACAAGAGACCTTACGCCTGCCTGCCTCCTTCCCACCCGCGCTTCCTGCTAATGCAAAACATTAACCCTTCTCTGCCTCCTGACTGGAACGGCTGGCTTCCAGATGGCTGCATGAGGTCTTTCACCGTGGAAAACAGTAAGTGAGCACACCCAGACTCATGGTTTTTTCAGACTCATGGTTTTCATTCTCGAGTCGTGCCTGAGTCCTTGACATCCGTGACTTGAGTCTACATGAGTCAGCAAAAAACATGTGCCTGTCTGACTCTGACTCACGTCCCGTCTTACTGCCTTCATGATCTCCCTTGAGGGTTTCCCTGAGTCGGCCCCTGTGGAAATATAGGGTTGAACTCATTTGTCCCATCAGGCCTGAGAGGGGGAGGGATGGGTGGAGGTCTCCTCCCTCCTGGGACTGTCAACCATACATTGGGCTGCTCGGACGTTTGCCAGCTAAACAGCTGGCGGAGATCCAAATATCCCCTTCCCCCAAGGAGACCTCCAACCTGCTCCTTTCAATGGATGCAGCAGCGTCCAAGTGTCCCCACTGTACCAGCACAGCTGAGGGGTGGGCTGGCCACCCTTTAAAATAATGCATGGGATGGATAAAATGGGCAAAGACCAGGACCAGGGGTCGTCTACTAAAATGAAGTGTGTATGAAGGTAGGTCAGGATGGAAGTCTTTGAAATGCACCAGAACAATTCAGAAGAGCATATGAAGCAGCTGACTTTGAATTCATTTAGAATGGAAAAATTCTACAGAGGAGAGGTACAGAGTACAGTGTACAGAGGAGAGGTCTTAGGGACCCCTGTGGGATTGAAGGGAAAGGGACATTCCAGGCAGTGTGATTGACAGGCCGCCTGTCGCAGGTGTAGCGCGTTTTGAAAGCCCCAGAGTGATCACAATGGCAAACGGAAAGGTCAGTTTTTCATAAAGCTTGGATTTTTATATTCATCTTGATACCCAGTATTTGTTTAGTGCTCTGCGCATATTTTGGGATCTCTATGGCAACATTCATCATTGTCAACATGAAAATATGTGATGGAGAAGTAAACTTTGGAAGAAAAGACCTATACTTCATTTACATAATCAAGATTCACAAGTGGTCCCCCCCCCAAGATTATTAATTAAGACAGTGCCTTTCAAATAGTTTATCAAGAGGGAACCCTTTCTGCTTTGACTTGTCTGCCAGATACCCTTTGTCGGTCGCAGAGAATTCTGGATCATATTCTAGGGTCCAAACTCAATCCACGTGGGGCATTGGCCAAGCCTTTTTGGGGCTTCACAGCCACCTGGTGTGAACTAATCGCTCATGCTCCATCATGCTCAACATGCCTGTGCATGCAGGGGAATATCTCTGTTGCATCATTTCTCTCACTGGATGTCATGATGTCATTATCGTACTGCTCCATCATATCCTGTCTGCCCTTATTTTGGAGCCTTCTAGGGGGGGAACTGCAACTTCACATGGAACTCCTCACTTGTAGGTGATGAATCACCACTTTTCCCTGTTTGCATTCTTTCTGCTAAAATGACTGAGGGCACAATCCTAACCTGGAGCTAGGCTGGCATAGTTAGGCCAGCAAAGTTTGGCCGGCACAAGGGCAACTGTAGAGCGTGTTTGGACCACTCTCGGAGTCAGGGAGGATGGTGCACGTCTGTGTGCTGGCCTCTCTGACTCCCAGAGTGGTCCAAACATACTCCAGGTTAGGACTGCGCCCTCATGGGTCAAGCACTAAGGACCCTGACATACAGACACAGACAGACAGACAGACAGACAATGTCTAGTGGCCTTTTGTCCCATGGGGGTCCTCAAAAGATAGAACCTTCATTTAGAGCCCCACCCCATCCAGGAACACCTGAATTTTAATTTGTTTTTTTAGGTCATGATTGAAATAAAGACATTAAAAGCTGAAGGCAGCTTTTTACAAAACCCATTTTAAAACCATAATTATACATCAATTAGCTGCTAATTTCAAGAATAATTGGATATGCTATTAACCAATTCATTATGCTCTCCGATATGTTAGCTAGTTGCTGTTATTAGAACATGCCATTTGGCAAATATTATATTTTACTGAGATTCTATGAAAACATAACCCATAATAGCTGTTTGGGCGACCGTTAACCTGTGCAGAATTTGACGTTTCATTTTGCCTGCTGGGTACTTTTCTGCAAGATTGTCAAGCTGATATAATGGAAAATTGCTGTGATTTTAGCCTTGTGCTGCTGCTAAACCAAAGCTTCAAGGGGAATATTGTTTCCTCCACCAATGCACCACCTCCGCCTCCTTCCTGCATCACTTCCTCTCCTCCTCACCCAGAAACACGCCCGTTCCTCTCTCTCTTCCGTCCCTCCCATTGCCTGTTCTCACTCACCTCCTCTGATGACCTTATTGCGTTCACCAGGCACTTCCACCTCAGTCCTGGAGCATCTGAACATTCTTGCATTCTGCCATCAGAGCCCGGGAGATATGATTAGGCTGTTGGTCCTACCAAGCCTCATTACTGGCTCAGCTCTTGTAATGGTTCTTGAACCAGATTTTAGTCCTTTTTTTGCTTTCTAAGGGGCATGGATAAAGTTTTGTTAAAAGAGTATTATTATTATTATTATTATTATTATTATTATTATTATTATTATTATTATTATTATTAGTAGTAGTAGTAGTAGTAGTAGTAGTAGTAGTAGTAGTAGTAACAGCAGCAGCAGCAGCAGCAGCGTGATGGCACTGCGGGTTAAACTGCTGAGCTGCTGACCGGAAGGTTGGCAGTTCAAGACCACGCAACCAAGTGAGCTCCCATCGCTTGTCCCAGCTTCTGCCAACCTAGCAGTTCAAAAGCACATACAAATGCCAGTAGATAAATAGGTACTACTTCAGTGGGAATGTAAACGGCGTTCCGTGCACCTTGGCATATAGTCATGACGGCCACATGACCACAGAAACTTGTCCTCGGACAAACACCAGCTCTTCGGCTTAGAAACGGAAATGAGCACCACTTCCTATAGTCGGTTATGACTAGACTGGTCATGGGGATACCTTTGCCTTGTAGTAGTAGTAGTAGTAGTAGTAGTAGTAGTAGTAGTAGTAGTAGT
>JAJKFI010000044.1:4216988-4263606 GCA_029204185.1 Lerista edwardsae | reverse complement strand
GTAGTAGTAGTAGTAGTAGTAGTAGTAGTAGTAGTAGTAGTAGTAGTTAATGGTGCCTTGTTTCATGCCTCCTTTCAGCCTTGAAAAGAAAAGAAAAACACAGAAAGGGCACACAATTGTGCATCCCATGAATGGGGTGACAAAAGTGGTGGGCCCTAATTGAATGCCATATTTTTCCCCTGTTTAGTTCTGCTGCATTTTCTCTGTCCTTCTTCCGTTGTCATCTCCAGATCAGAATTTAGCCTCATGGAGGAGAGCCCTGTCCTTTCACGCCCTGTAAAGCAATGGTTCTCAAACGTTTTAACACTGGGACCCACTTTTTAGAATGGCAATCTGTCCAGGGCCCACTGGAAGTGATGTCATGCCCGGAAGTGCCGTCACTGTGATGCCAGGGCCTGCTGCTTTCCTGGGAATGCAGCAATAAGTCAGGTTATTTCTCAGCCATTTTCCAAGAGCAAAGTGAATCAGAAAGAAAAAAAGCCCATTTAAAACCTTGACCCAAGCAAAACACCACTAAGTCCTCCCCCTTTCCAGCATCCCTTCTTCCCATATTTTCAACATGGCTGCTCTAGGTGCTTCACAACCCATCTGAAATTGGCTTGCGACCCACTGCTGGGTCCCAACCCAGTTTGGGAACCACTGCGGTAAAGTGTCGTGGTGTTGGTGGCACCGTAGAGTAACTACAGTGGTTACTTTCTGAACCTGTTTCCAGGATGTACCCCCCCCCCCAAACTGCAATCATTCTCTCTAAAAAATACTGTTCATTAGTTCTACAGCCTTGATCTTTATCCTCCGACCTTGGCAGGACAGGACATGTATCTGAGGCTCCTGAAAACATGGAGCTAAAATATAACGATCCCTCATCCTTGCCCTTCACTGTTTGGTATTCAGAATGGAACGGCCATTAATGCTAATAACGAATGACATACTGTTTCCCAGAACCCATCTGCTCACCAGATATCTGGTAGATGACTTCTCTGCCTCCGGGAATGTACAGAAGCAATAAAAGAGGACCAGGCCAGTGCTTTTTGTGCCTTCTGAAATGTGAACATTCGAGTCCCTTGTAAATCTGTGCTGCTCTACAGAGCAGCTTTGAATACCACTTTTTATGGACGGCCCGAGTTTTGCCCTCCTTATCTCTCCCTTCTCCCGGTTTGTTTTCAAAGTGTCACAGTAAGCACAAACCAAAACTCGTGATTTCTTTGTTCTGACAGAATGAGCCGTAGGAGTCAACCCAACTTTAATTCTGACAAGTAATGGTTGTGCTTTAGTTTCCCCAACGACTTAATTGATGCTGCAGTTTCTGAGCAGCTCCGTTTCCTCTTTAACGCCTAGCAACCACCACCACCATCTGGCCTTTCAGATTAAACATTCACATTCTACTCTGGCCCATTTCTTCTCGAGATAAAGCAACTCAGGTGATTGCACATTAAAACACACTTAATACTATGGGGGCATCTTGAAAATCTTAATGCGCCTCTCGGAACATCTGCACGGTGCTGTCGCTTATCTGTGCTTTCCCTCTTGTTGCAGCATTGTCTCATCAAACATTGGTCACAATCCTAACCCACTTTCTAGCACTGACACAGCTGTGCCAATGGGGCATGTGCTGCATCCTGCAGTTGGGGGGCAGTCATGGAGAGCTCCTCAAGGTAATGTTTGTTCCCTTACCGCAGAACCGCATTACCCTTCCCCTGGTGCTGGAACGTTGCCCTTTGTCTTAGCATTCTAATTTTCTAAATGTAGCTGGCACCCTGACAGAACTCTTAACGGGTTGTCCTCAACTTTGTGTTTTAGTCTAAAAATATGAATTGAGCTTTGCTGTTAAAAAAGGCCACACTGAACCCACAGTTTCAGTAAAAGCCGAGAAGCCAGAGCTGTTTCAAGGATGGAAGCTGCAGGAGCAGAATAGAATAACCCAATCCTAAGTTGACTTGATGACAGCAGAACAGCTGTTCTACTGTCATCAATGGGACACACAATGGCAAACAGTGGGGGTGTTGGAGGCCGGCTGCCATAGTTGGCTTCTGGCAGAAGCAGAGGTAAGCCAGCATGGTGCTGGGTGGTGGTGGGGGGAATGAGGCAGGGAGGGGCTGGAGCCCAGCAGGATCACGGTGTGCCAGGATCCTGTTTCTTCCCCTGTTTCCTTGTTCTCAGTTCTGCACCAGCAACATTACTGGCACGGATCCTTTTCGAGTCTTGCCCCACTGTAAGGGAAGGAAAAGAAGAGCAAAAGTAAGGTCTGCAGCTTCCAAGATGGCTGCTCCCAGCTTTCCCCGACCCATCTGACATCATGTCAGGACCCACCAAGTGGGTCCCGACCCACAGCTTGAGAAACACTGGCATGTGAAAAATGACTAACAGCACAATTTTCAATGTATCTACTCAGAAGTAAATTCCATAGAGTTCAATGGGATTTACTCCCAGGTAAACATATCAGATTGCAGCCCAAGAGGCCCCCACTTCTGCTGTCTTAGCTCTGGTGAGACTAATTCAAAGGTCTCACGTTGCTTTTGACAGCCAAAAACAAAAGATTGTACCACTGGGAAATAATGGGAGCAACGTGTGTGTGTGTGTGTGTGTGTGTGTGTGTGTGTGTGTGTGTTCGCGCGTGCGTACATGCATGGGTGGCTGGAGGGGGAGTCAGAACTCTTCTTGTTATCCACTCTAGTGTGATCTTGCAGTTGCTGTTCTGCAGGCAGAAAAATGTCACGGAAAAAAAAAAGTCCCCTCTTTGATGAACCGTGGGGGAGAAATGCCATCTGACAGGAATGGTCAACTTCTGCTGCACTAGATAATTAAGCAAGCAGTGAGACAGTCAGTTAGCTTTGCACTTTGAATCATTACGGAGAGGGGGAAAAAACGTAAAGATCAAG
Organism: Lerista edwardsae; assembly: GCA_029204185.1. Taxonomy (NCBI): domain Eukaryota; kingdom Metazoa; phylum Chordata; class Lepidosauria; order Squamata; family Scincidae; genus Lerista; species Lerista edwardsae. Next base: position 4,260,730 of record JAJKFI010000044.1, on the reverse strand, counting down.
GGTGAAGGATGCTTTAGATAAAATGCTTTAAATAAAAAAAGAGAAACTCTGGCGACTAAAGCAAATAGCCAGCTTTGTGATAGTTACTGTGTGGTCTTACACTTACAGCCCGATCTGGAGAGCCTTTTGTGATAGTGTTATCTCCTGAAAAGGTCCAGTGATGCCGTGAACTTTGTGCCACTGCCAGACCATTTGGCGCCTCCCTTTGAAGGTTGCGCCAACCCCAGTACCTCAGTGGCAGGGATGCACCCTGGGCGAGGAGAGGGAGGTTTGGGGCAGGAAGGGGAATCGCCGGGATCATGACAGGACCGTTGCATTCTGGACAACTGTGCCTCGGTCAGATACATCCTGATATTGAGCATCTGCATTTTTGTGTCCCAAACATTGGTGCCCCAGTGTATGCATATGTATACTAGATGTACTTCTATATTTTAAAAACACACTGTTAGGGTTAGGGCTGGGAGAAGATGCTTAGGATATCTATATATATAAAGAAGAGCCCGGGTGTGTACGTATGTGTGTATGTATGTATGTATGTCTCGCATAGGCTCCGCAACGCCTGGAGCGATCGGGACAAAACTCGGCACGCATACACCTTGCGGCCTGGCGACAAACACTGCGGGGGTCGGGCCCCCCTAGCACCCCCGGGGGTGGGGGTACGTGGGGGTCCCCGCGTGAAAACGGTCAAAAACGGCCGAAATCAGCATCAAATCCACAGTTTCCAGGGTCGCCGAGATGAGCGGAGATGGTCCCGACGCTGTCGGAGTCCAGGTTCAGCCCCCCCTCGACGTGGGGGGCAAGAAGGGGTGCGAAACAAACTGTCCGCCATGCCCTGCTGGAACTCTTGGACCGATTGGCGCCAAACTCGGCATGCGGAAGCCTAGCGGCCTGGCCACAAACACTGTGGGGGTCGGGGGCCCCTAGCACCCCCAGGGATGGGGGTACACGGGGTCCCCACGTGAAGATGGCCACAAACGGCCAAAATCGGCGTCGAGTCCGTAGTTTCTGGGGTCACCGAGATGACCGGCGATGCTCCCGATGCCGTTGGAGTCTGGGTTTGGCCCCCCCTCAACGTGGGGGGTGAGAAGGGGTGCGAAACACAACGTCCGCCATGCCCAGATGGAACGCCTGGACCGATTGGCACCAAACTCGGCATGTGGAAGCTTAGCGGCCTGGCCACAAACACTGCGGGGGTCGGGCCCCCCTAGCGCCTCTGGGGGTGGGGGTACATGGGGGTCCCTGCATGAAAACGGTGAAAAACGGCCAAAATTGGCATCAAATCCACAGTTTCCGGGGGCGCCGAGATGAGCGGCGATGCTCCCGACACCATTGAAGTCCGGGTTCGGCCCCCCCTCGACGTGGGGGGCGAGAAGGGGTGCAAAACAAAAGGCGCACCATGCCACACTGTGATGCCTGGACCGATTGGTGCCAAACTCGGCATGCGGAAGCCTAGCGGCCTGGCCACAAACACTGTGGGGGTCAGGGCCCTGTAGCACCCCCGGGGCGGGGGTACGCGGGGGCCCCCACGTGAAGACAGCCGAAAACGGCTGAAATCGGCGTCGAGTCCACAGTGTCCAGGGGCGCCGGGACAACCGGCGACGTTCCCGACGCCGTTGGAGTCTGGGTTCGGCCCCCCCTCGACGTGGAGGGCAAGAAGGGGTGCAAAACACAACGTCTGCCATGCCCTGCTGGAACGCCTGGACCGATTGGCACCAAATTAGGCATGCAGAAGCCTAGCGGCCTGGCCACAAACACTGTGGGGGTTGTGGCAGGGGTGCACAGGGGCCCCCGTGTGAAAATGGTCGAAAATGGCCAAAATCGGCATCAAATCCGTAGTTTCCGTGGTCGCTGGGACGAGCGACGACGGTATCAACGCCATCAGAGTCTGGGTCCGGCCCCCCCCCTCAGCGTAGGGGGCGAGAAGGTGTGCAAAACACAACGTCCGCCATGCCGTGCTGGTACGCCTGGAGCAATGCGCACCAAACTCGGCATGCGCGTGCCTTGCGGCCTGGCGACAGACACTCCGGGGTGCAGGCCCCCTAGTGCCCTGGGGGGGTGGGGTGCCCCAGGGCCCCTGTATGAAAATGGTCAAAACTCCCCCCTCAACATGGGGGGCAAGAAGGGGTGCGAAACGAGACATCCGCCATACCCCACTGCGACACCTGGAGCGATTGGCGCCAGACTTGGCATGCGTATGCCTTGCGGCCTGGCGACAAACACTGCGGGGGGCAGACCCCGCTAGCACCCCTGGGGGTTGGGGTAAATGGGGTTCCCGTGAGAAGATGGTCAAAAACGGCTGAAAACGGCATCGAATCTGTAGTTTCCGGGCTCACCGGGGCGAGCGGCAACACTCCCGACGCTGTTGGAGTCCGGGTTCGGCCCCCCCTTGGCGTAGTGGGCAAGAAGGGGTGTGAAACACAACATCCGCCATGCCCTGCTGGCATGCCTGAACCGATCGACATGAAACCTGGCATGCATACACCTTGCAGCCTGGCGAAAAACACTGCGGGGGGCAGACTGTCTTAGTGCCCCCGGGGGTGGGGGTACGTGGGGGTCTCCACATGAGAATGGTCAAAAATGGCTGAAATCTGCATCGAGTCCGTAGTTTCCGGGGTCGCCGAGATGAGCAGCGACACTCCCGACACAGTTGGAGTCCGGGTTCAGGCTCCCCTCAGCGTGGCGGGCGAGAAGGGGTGCAAAATGAAATGTCTGCCATGCCGTGCTGGAATGCCTGGAGCAATGCGCACCAAACCTGGCAAGCGCGTGGCAACAAACACTGTGGGGGTCAGGCCCCCCCAGCCCCCCGGGGGTGGGGGTACGCACAGGGCCCTGCAGAAATTGGTTGAAAACCGCCGTAATCGGTGTTGAATCTGTAGTTTCCGGAGTCGCCGAGATGAGTGGTGAAGCTCCTGATGCCATGGGAGTCTGGGTTCAGCCCCCCCTCAGCGTGGGGGCGGGAACGGGTGCGAAACAAGATGTCCGCTATGACCCGCTGCAACGCCTGGAGCGATTGGCGCCAGACTCGGCACGCGCATGCCTTGAGGCCCGGTGACAAAAACTGCAGGGGTCAGGCTCCACTACCGCCCGCGGGGGTGGGGTGCGCGGGGGCCCCTGCATGAGAATGGTCAAGAATGGACGAAATCGGCATCAGACCCATAGTTTCCGGGGTCGCCAAGGCCTGAGGCAGAGGGCCAAGGCAGGAGGCGAGGCAGGGGGCCTGAAGTGAGGACGGCCGAAAACGGGCGAAATTGGCATCGAGTCCATCGTTTCCGGGGTTGCCGAGGTGACCGGTGATGCTCCCGACGTGATTGGAGTCCGGGTTCGGCCCCCGTCGGCGTGGGGGGCGAGAAGGGGTGCAAAACTCATAAACTCTGGAAGATCATTTTGTTACCCGGGCAACGCCGGGTAACAAAAAGCTAGTATGTATATAACATGGGGTTTGCAAAGCTCTGTAAAGTGCTTTTTGGTACCCTGCGGTAAGCAGCACTAGTGGGAAGGCCTGTGCTGTCCCAACAGTGCTGTATCCCGAATCATGGCTGCTGGTGCCGGTAAGTATGGTGCCAAGCAGCACAGGGGTGGGTTGGGGAACAGGAGGACAGAACAGGGGCGGGGAGGGCTTTAGGGCAGGGAAAGGCAGGGAGCAGGTAATTCAGGTCCGAGAGGGGGTGAGGACATCGGAGGAGGCCCTCTTGTTGTTGTTGTTGTTCAGTCGCTAAGTCGTGTCCGACTCTTCGCGACCCCATGGACCACAGCACGCCAGGCCTCCCTGTCCTCCACTAGCTTCCGGAGTTCACCCAATTTCATGTTCATCGCTTCGGTGACACTATCTAACCATCTCATCCTCTGCCGCCCCCTTCTCCTTTTGCCTTCAATCTTTCCCAGCATGAGGGTCTTTTCTAAAGAGTCCTCTCTTCTCATCAGGTGGCCAAAGTATTGGAGCTTCAGCTTCAGCATTTGTCCTTCCAGGGAGCAATCAGGCTTGACTTCCTGTAGGATGGACCGATTGGACCTCTTTGCAGTCCAGGGGACTCTCAAGAGTCTTCTCCAGCACCATAATTCGAAAGCATCTATTCTTCGGCGCTCTGCCTTTCTTATGGTCCAGCTCTCACAGCCATACATAGCTACTGGGAAAACCATAGCTTTGACTATGCGAACCTTTGTTGGCAGGGTGATGTCTCGGCTTTTGATTAAGTTGTCTAAGTTCGCCATAGCTTTCCTCCCAAGAAGTAAACGTCTTTTAATTTCATGGCTGCAGTCACCATCTGCGGTGATCTTGGAGCCCAGGAAGATAAAGTCTGTCACTGCTTCCATTTCTTCCCCTTCTATTTGCCAGGAAGTGATGGGAGTGGTGGCCATTATCTTAGTTTTTTTAATGTTGAGCTTCAAGCCAATTTTGGCACTTTCCTCTTTCACCCTCATCAGCAGGTTCTTTAAGTCTTCCTCACTTTCTGCCATTAGAGTGGTGTCGTCTGCATATCTGAGGTTGTTGATATTTCTCCCAGCGATCTTGATTCCAGCTTGTGAATCATCCAGCCCTGCCTTCCTCATGATGTACTCTGCATATAAGTTAAATAAGCAGGGTGACAGGATACAGCCTTGTCGTACTCCTTTCCCAATTTGAAACCAGTCGGTTGTTCCATGTCCAGTTCTAACTGTTGCTTCCTGGCCCACGTACAGGTTTCTCAGAAGACAGATAAGGTGGTCTGGTACTCCCATCTCTTCAAGAACTTGCCACAGTTTGTTGTGATCCACACAATCAAAGGCTTTAGCATAGTCAATGAAGCAGAGGTAGATGTTTTTCTGGAACTCTCTGGCTTTCTCCATGATCCATCGAATGTTGGCAATTTGATCTCTAGTTCCTCTGCCTCTTCGGAAACCAGCTTGTACATCTGGTAGTTCTCGATTCACATACTGCTGAAGCCTAGCTTGTAGGATTTTGAGCATCACCTTGCTAGCATGTGAAATGAGTGCAATGGTGCGGTAGTTTGAACAATCTTTGGCATTGCCCTTCTTTGGGATTGGAATGTAAACTGATCTTTTCCAGTCTTGTGGCCACTGCTGGGTTTTCCAAATTTGCTGGCATATGGAGTGCAGCACTTTGACAGCATCATCTTTTAAGATTTTCAGTAATTCCACTGGAATGCTGTCACCTCCACTAGCTTTGTTGTTAGTGAGGCTTTCTAAAGCCCACTTGACTTCACACTCCAGGATGTCAGGTTCAAGCTCAGTGACCGCACCATTGTGGTTATCAGGAACATTGAGATCGGCCTTATAGAGTTCCTCTGTGTATTCTTGCCACCTCTTCTTAATCTCATCTGCTTCTGTTAGGTCCTTGCCGTTTTTGTCCTTTATTGTGCCTACCTTAGCATGAAATTGTCCTTTGACATCTCCAATTTTCTTGAAAAGATCTCTAGTCTTTCCCATTCTATTGTTTTCCTCTATTTCTTTGCATTGCTCATTGAGGAAGGCCTTCCTATCTCTCCTTGCTGTTCTCTGGAAATCTGCATTCAGTTGGGTATATCTTTCCCTTTCTCCCTTGCTTTTGGCTTCCCTTCTTTCCTCAGCTATTTTTAAAGCCTCTTCAGATAGCCACTTTGCCTTCTTGCATTTCTTTCTCTTTGGGATGGTTTTAGTTGCTGCTTCCTGTACAATGTTACAGACCTCCGTCCAAAGTTCTTCAGGCACTCTGTCTACCAAATCTAAGCCTCTAAATCTGTTTGTCACCTCCACTGTATATTCGTTTGGGATCTGATTTAGGTCATACATGGAGGGCCTAGTGCTTTTCCCTACTTTTTTAAGTTTAAGCCTGAATTTTGCAATAAGAAGCTCATGATCTGAGCCACAGTCAGCTCCAGGTCTTGTTTTTACTGCCTGTATAGAGCTTCTCCACCTTTGGCTGCAAAGAATGTAATCAATCTGATTTCGATGTAGACCATCTGGTGAAGTCCATGTGTACAGTCGCCGTTTGTGTTGCTGGAAAAGGGTATTTGCTATGACTAATGTGTTCTCCTGACAAAACTCTATCAGTCTTTGCCCTGCTTCATTCTGTACTCCAAGACCAAACTTGCCTGTTACTCCTATTACCTCTTGACTGCCTACTTTAGCATTCCAATCCCCTATGATGAGAAGGACATCTTTTTTGGGTGTTAATTCTAGAAGCTGTTCTAGGTCTTCATAGAAACGGTCAACTTCTTCCTCTTCAGCACCAGTGGTTGGGGCGTAGACTTGGATTACTGTGATGTTGAAAGGTTTGCCTTGGATCCGAATTGAAATCATTCTATCACTTTTGAGATTATACCCCAGTACTGCTGTTCTCACTCTCTTGTTCACTATGAAGGCTACTCCATTTCTTCTAAGGGATTCCTGCCCACAGTAGCAGATATAATGGTCATCTGAATTAAATTCTCCCATTCCTGTCCATTTTAGTTCACTAACTCCCATGATGTCGATGTTCAGCCTTGACATCTCACGTTTGACTACATCTAACTTACCTTGATTCATAGATCTGACGTTCCAGGTTCCTATGCAGTATTGCTCTTTGCAGCATCGCACTTTCCTTTCACTTCCAGACACATCCACAGCTGAGCTTCCTTCCGGTTTTGGCCCAGCTACTTCACTCTTTCTGGAGCTACTAGTACTCGTGTTCTGCTCTTCCCCAGTAGCATAATGGACACCTTCCGACCTGAGGGTCTCATCTTCCAGTGTCATATCGTTTAGCCTTTTAGTTTTGTAATCCATGAGGTTTTCTTGGCAAGAGTACTGGAGTGGGTTGCCATTTCCTTCTCCAGCGGATCACGTTTAGTCAGAACTCTCTACTATGACCTGTCCATCTTGGGTAACCCTACATGGCATAGCTCACAGCTTCATTGAGCTACTCAAGCCCCTTCGCCACGACAAGGCAGTGATCCATGAAAGGGAGGAGGCCCTCTACTGAGCCTGAAAGCCCCACGTGGAGCTGGTCAGACCTGCCCCAGCAATTTTGCTGACACAGTTCCAAGTATCCCCACTGGGCAGGCTCCGGCTTGGGACAGGAGGCAAGGGAACACATGTTCTTTTCCTCCGAGGAGGCACCCAGCCTGTCCAATTCCAGCGCTGGATGCAGAGTGGCCCTGCTGCATCAGTACTGAATGTGATCGGGCGGCTAGTCTCACCAAAGAGCCTGTTTAGAATCTGCTGACGGCCTACTTAGGATCATAGTTTAAAGCAGCGGGTCTCCAAGCTTTTCAGCTAGAGGGCCACACCAAATATGGTGTCGAGGGCCTGAAAAAGAAACAAGTTTAAAATTTAAATAACTACATTAGAGACAGAACTTAGATGAATGAATGAATGAATGAATGAATGAATGAATGAATGAATGAATGAATGGGCTTTCAGGATTCCTCCCAGCTCCAACACTGTTCTGCCAAATTCCCTGCCGGGCCTCCCCAAGGGCCCTAATGCCCACACTAGGCTAACTAGTTTCCCCTCCAGAGCAGCCTTAGAGATAGGCAAGAGGGATAGTTCACTCATCCACTGGGCTCCTCTCTTCCAGCAGCTTTATTTGGGATCACCAGCTGGCCAGCCTCCTCCAGACTGCCCTCATCACTGTCTTAGCTCCAAACTACCCTAAATCTAGCCCCAACAAACCCCACCACCAAACAATAGGCAGTCAGCTTGCCCAAGCCACAACTGCCTCCTCCACTTGGTGGCTCCAGGGGCGTGGCAGCCATACGACAATTCCCAATGGTTATTCCCCACAGTAACCTTACCTTCTCCACTCCTTCAGTCACAGTCCATCCAGCAGCCCTTCAGGCAGGCAGTCCAGCCAGCAATCCATCCATCCAGCACCTTCCCAGGTGCCTTTTCTCCAGCTCCTCCCTCCAGCTTTATACTAAGGCCAGCCAATCAGTGGGCAGGCTTTAATTCATCAGCCACACCCATCTGCACCTGTGCTAACCTCCCTTCAGAGCCAGAGCCCTTATCAGTCTGCAGCTGTGCTCCCCAGGTTTGCAAAGACCTTGGGGGTTGACCCTGTAATCCCTGGTTTATTTGGACGAGGGGTCATTGCTGATACCATTCCCTATCTCCCCGGGGTATCTCCTGCCTTTTCCAATATAAATGCACACCACAAAATATAGCACACATTTTAATGGATTCTTATTCCCCCACCCACAAGCAGCTTACTTAAATGTACTGGAGAAAATATCTCAGAACCAGCAGGTCACAGCTAGAGCATGTTCTGAGGGCCGAGGAGGCTCCTCTGACCCTCAGAAGGCCTAAAAACATCACTTCTGGGTCGTTGGGAAAATGAGGAAGAGACACTTTCCAGCCTTCTGGAAGCATTCTGAGGGCTGGGGATGCCCCACACAGCCTCCCTGCCCCTCGGAACACCCCGATTCTGAGATATTTACTCTGCACACACCTAGAGCACAGCTTGGAAGGTGCAGCCCATGCCAGCAAGGTCAGGAGGGCCAGAGGCTCAGAGGGGACCAGAGCAGCGATGGGATCTACAAATGAACAAGGGGAACGCTGGGCGGGACTTACGCGGGGCTTCCATGTGATTGGCTGCCCGTCCGTAGCATTCCGTAGCTGTCCTGGCCTCGGGGGGCAGGCTGCCCCCGGTTAGCACGCCCCCCCACTGCTTGCCCAGGCACCCGGCACGACCCTCACCTGTCCCCCGCGGCGAGCAGGAGCGCCCCCGAGGCCAGGGCAGCTGCGGAACGCTACGGACGGGCTGCCACTCAAGCGGAAGTCCCGCCTACGTCCCGCCCAGCGTTCCCCTTGTTCATTTGTAGATCCCATCGCTGGACCAGAGGTTTGTAGCGGGCCAGATAGAGGCTGTCTGAGGGCCACCTCTGGCCCCCAGGCCAGGGTTTGGAGACCCCCAGTTTAAAGCAAAGATAGTATGTATATATATAAATATTTTTTGTTGTTGTTGGACAAGTACTAAAAAATCAAAGTTACTATATTTAGACTATCCGTGTTGTTGCAGTAGGCCTAGATTTTGCCGCTTCCCTGTGGCAGGGCAGAGTAGGCGGACGGGGGAACAAGGTATTTGCACAGGGATGCGCATTGGTAGAGATTTATCATTCTAAATGCTGAGGCTGTGGATTAATTGAGGTGCTTTGTGCAAATGTCAGTTACTGGCTTTTTGATGGATCAGGCTGTATACTTTTTTGTGTTGGAGGAGAGTTAAGATATTGCTTATCATCCGTCTTGTGTATCTTTCCCCTGGAAAAAAAAACGTAAGAGGCAGATACTGCGGAAAGAGTTGTGTTTTCTGGCACCAGAGGGGCTTGACAAGACGGGAATGAATACACAGTATATTTACGGTCTCTCTTCCCATTCCAACTTGCTGTCACTATTCCCCTAAATAAAGATCAGTTCATTTGCAACATGTGTGCGTGCATGCACGCGCACGCGCGTGTGCACACACACACACACGCACGCATGCAAACACATACACACACAAGCACAAGCGCCCTACTGTTATTTCTTGAACAATTAGACTTGAGGGAAAGCTAACGGAAAACATCAACTCAAGCGTGGATCACATCAAGTGAAAGAAAAATAATTTAAACACGCAAAAAAAGTTGTATTTGAAAAGCAGGCACACAATCACACCAGCATATTTCACTCCTGGGTGACAGGTTTTGATGAAATTTCTGCCCACGAGGCACCTTTATAGAAAAACAGCGTCTTTATAGTTGGATGGAAGTGTTTTTGGCAAGGTCCCTTCCTGCATCCGTCAGGCAGAAATCCATGCGAACAGATGCCCTTTAATAGCAGCATCGGGTTCTGAAAGCCTTATCGGGTTCACTCAGGAGTTAGGCGTGATTAATGCACCATAAGTTCATGCCCGTGTTTTCAGAACAATACCTTGCACTTGTGAAGTGCTTTCTGAGTGTGAACAGAATGGCACATGCCCTACTTGATGGACACCTTACAACAACCAAGGGACGTCAGTGTTGCAATTGTGGGCATGGGAGGGGTTATGTGCCCAAGACTACCAGAGAGTTCTTGGCCTGAGCCACACCTCAGAGCGCAATCCTAAACCTGGAGTTAGACTGGCTCAGTTAGGCCACCAAAGCAGTTAGGCCACAGCCTTGGCCAGCACAAGGGGCACCATAAAGTATGTTTGGTCCACTCTTGGAGTCAGAGAGGCCAGCACACAGACGTGAGCCATCCTCCCTGACTCCAAGAGTGATCTAAATGCCCTTTACGGTGGCCTTTCTGCTGGCCAAACTTTGCTGGCCTAACTGTGCCGGCTTAGCTCCAAGTTAGGATTGTGCTCTCAGTCTCTTAGCCATTATGCTTTTGTATATATACCAATGAGCCGTGATGCACCCATTCAGGACTAAAAGAGACAGTCCAAGCAACTCAAATCTATTACCAAGAGGAAATCATTGAGGTGAAAGTATACATCATACTTGGATGAATGCATGCATGCAATAATATGTCAATGAATACTTATTTCCTGATCCGGACAGCGCACTTGGGGGCACACCTCCAGTCTGCTGCCCTACCCGGCCTTTCTCCAGCCCCCCGCCACACCCCTGCCTGCCCCTTGCCCCCACATCTCCTCTGATAGTTGGAGGAATGTCGTATCGCTGCAGCCTTGCAGTGGCGCATCACTCCTCCATATATTGGAGGGGCAGAATGGCGGGAAGCCACTTGGCATCGCCATGCGCCACTCTTCTGATAGACGAACGGAGCACCACAAAGCCAGTTGGCTTCGCTGTGCCACTTACTAAATAAATAAATAAGTAAATAATAGTTTCTCTTTTGTTGGAGGTGGAGGTGTGACATGCCAAAAACATTCGCCATCACTACTCCAGGGGCATTTCCTGCTACAGGCAGGAGGTTGGATTAGGTGACCTTGTAGATCCCCAAGTAACCCAGTAACCCCATGCTAACTGGGCAAGAGGCACTTGTTCAAGTGGTGTTCCTCTTACATTTAGCAGGGGGAAAGTAAGTGTCCCTCTCAACCCCCTGCACAGTGTCTTTTCTAGTGGCTGTTGATGGTGGTGGTCTGCATTTTTTAAAAGACTTTGAGCCAACGGTGTCATCCGGCAATGAGCTGCTGGAACGCTAGGCGGGACTTACCGCCTGATTGGCTGCCTGTCTGTGACATGTCGCTGCCTGCCCGCCTGCCGCACGGGCACCCCTGGCTTTGGAGGGGGTGCCCGCTTGCCTGGGGGGCACACTGGGTGCCTGGGCAAGCAGCGGAGGGGCGTGCCAACCGGAGGGAGCCCGCACGGCGGGCGGGCAGGCGGCGACACGTCACGGACAGCCTGTCAATCAAGCAGTAAGTCCCGCCTAGCATTCCGGCAGCTCGTTGCCGGATGACACTACTGCTTTGAGCCCTTTCAGGACAGGGAGCCATTTCACTTTATTATTACTATTGGCCTGTAAACCGCTTTGTGAACTTTGTGTTGAAAAGTGGTATATAACTACCGATTGGTTGATCACTTCCAACTCTGTGGTTCTATGGCTTCTGTTCTTGGGGTCATGGCTTTGCCTACCCTGAAGCATTTTTTTTAACTGAAGGGGGCTCCATCCCAGTGTTGCAAAATGCAGCCACAGTCTGACCTCTTTTATTTGGTCTTTTTAACTTGTTTGTTTTAAGAAGCAACAGTGGAAGAAGAAGATCCTGTTACAGAAAACCATTCCCCCCAGGCCCCCATGCCGGCTGAGCCTCTTTCTCCTGCCGCCTTATTAACACCTTTTTTATAGCAAAATGTTTGTGCACTGCGAGTGTTCATTTTTCTTCCGAGACAAATAGCCCAACACCTTTGGAGTCTGTCACACTGCTCTGCTGGCAGGGAATCCTAGCATTATGACAGTTGGGAGCTGATGAACTGCACAGACAAATTGTTTCATCCTCTTCAGGAGGCTCCTAGGCTCTTTACTGCCTCGCACAATAGCAGTCGGATTGCTGAAGCTTTATGGTACAGATTGTGAACCATCATCTCTTGTGGTTCATTTCCAGATAGGTTAAACTCATGGTTTGTTTGTTTTTTAAACTTTCTATCTGGAGGGAGGCAGTCCACATCAGCTTTCTTTCTTTATTCGTATCAGAAACACCTACATTAATATAATTTTATACGGTACATACTGTACATCAAAATATATTTTTAGAATAAAATACAAGGTTAAAGCTAGATATCATTTGCCCAATACTGGGCCACTTCAGCAGTGTTCTCCCTTGCCAACGTAAAATCTTCCATTGTGCATGTAGAGGGGCACCATGTGCACTGTAGCATCTGTGAGATGGTTTGTTCTTCTCCACATTCACACAGCTTGTCTTTTATGGGGAAACCCCATTTCCTCAGGTTGTCCTGAGATCTTCCTACCTCAGCATGCAGTCGATTTAGGGATTTCCATACAGGCCACGGTTGTTCTTGACCACGTGGAGGGCATACATATGTTTGTGCCCATTCACTCGGCAGCTCCTTGCTCGCTTTCCATTGTTCCAAAGCAGTCTGTGGTGACTGGTTATTGGTGGGGGGCGCAGTCCTAAGGAAGCTATTCCACGATCTCCATCTTGACGGTGGGAGTTGATGGCCATACAGTGGGTGTGTTTCTAGAGATGTTGCTTGAACCCACTCCTTCTGCGCTGCACTCTCCTGACAAAATTTGGGAGGGGGAAGGCCAGCCAGGTAATGCACCTTTTGTATTGGAGTCGGTTTTAGGCATCCTGTGACCAGTCTTGCTGTTTCATTTAGTGCCACATCCACCTGTTTTGCATGATTACATCTATACCAGATGCATATTCTCCAGCCGAGCGGCACAGTGCTAAAGCGGATGTCCTTAATACATGCGGTTGGGCACCCCATCTTGTGTTTGTTATTTTCCTCAGGATATTATTCCTGGCGAAGGCTGTCTGTTTGGTGTTAAAACAGTGACTCTTAAAAGTCCAGCTTATCTGCCAAGAAAGGCCTGGACAGGCCTGAGCAGTGTTTTTCAAACTGTGGGTAAGGACCCAGTAGGTGGGTCGCAAACCAATTTCAGGTGGGTTGCGTAGCACCTACGACAGCCATCATTGACAAGATGGGAAGATGGGACACTGGACGAGGGAGGGCTAGTTATTTTGCTTGCATCAAGGTTCTACATAGGTGTTTGGGTTTTTTCGTTTTCCTTTCTGATTCACTTTGCTATAGGAAAATGGCTGAGAAATAACCCAACTTATTGCTGCATTCTCAGCTCTGGCGTCACAATGGCGGCACTTCCGGTGGGGCCCGGACAAGTTGTCATTCTGAAAAGTGGGGTCAAAGTGCTAAAGAGTTTGGGAACCACTGGGCTTGAGGATTCCGGGGAATTATTGTTAAAGTGCACACACAGTTAATGCAGGGCACTAATATGATCTCATCACCCAGAGAGAGCTGGAATAAACCCTAAGACATGTCCTTGGACCAAAGAACCCTGGGGCCATTTATGATCACTGAGTTAAACAATGGAACATATTGCAGAAGAGGTGACAAAGCTACACATGCACACACACACACACAACAAAACCCACACCGCCAACACCGCCAACAACAACAACAACCACCCTTTCTTTTTCCTTATACTTCAACAACAATATAAGTATCTAAATACTTGAATACTAAATACTGAGATCCAGGATGGTGTTATAGTTTGGGAGTTGGACTCAGAGCTGGAAGATCTAGGTTCAAATTCCTGATCAAACATGGCCATGGGCTACTCACAATGTACCCACTTCTCATGGGCGATCAGAAAACGTAAAATCCCAATACACCTTGGCCCCCCTCCTTTGACTCCCGTTTGACCCTGGGTTGGGGTACAATTTACCCCTGCTCCCCCCTCTCATAGGCCCTGCTTAGGGAGGCCTCCCATCTCCTAAATTCCCCTGGGGGGGGGGGCTACAGCATGAGTCATGTGGGTGCTGCTACATGATGCTGGGGAATTTGCACTGGATTGGGCTGCTGGTCTGTGATGCACTTACTCGTAAGGAGATTTAGGATCACAGCATTTATCAAGTTAGTAAAAAAAAAAACTGCTGAGAAGTTTATTTGTTGGATTAAATTATTCCCAAGTCTTATTAAAAACACTTAATACCTGCTGATTCGTTTTAATAAAGCTTAGGGAATGATGTGCATCTGGATTTTAATATTCTGTAAAGAAATTGTGACGTAAATAAGAAATGCACATACTTTTCTTTAATTCAATCAAGGTTATTGTCGCTAAAGTTTCAATATCACACTCATTTAATTACAGAGTAGCAAGCATCTTTCGTTCCGTAATGAAAGGAACAATTTTGTAATTGTGCTCTTAATTTAAAACTACCTCCGTCACTGAAACAAGCACTGGCTGATGGGAAGTGCCTGAATCGTATTTGTATGGAATGAGTTTCCTCCCATTATTTATTCTATTAATGCTCTCAATACCTGTGGGAAATGCGGATCTTCGAGTAGCAATTGTGTTAATCAAATGGCTTTTTGTGCGTTTTGGGACTGTCCAAGTTTGTGTCATTGCATTAAAGGGCAGAGCCGATGAAATCGCTGGCTTGTAATGTACTAGTGATTGGATTAACTTGTCTATTTTGTGCAGTCTGTTTGAAGACTTATTGGAGATAAAGTGGAAAAGATTAAATCCAAAGAGTTGACCTTTGGCTATTATTCCTCTTGAAAAGAGCTCACAAATCTTTAACATAAGCCCGCTGCACTTGAAACATGTGTGCACGCATGCACTCTGTTTGGTATAAAAATACGCCACAGATGGTGAATGTCAGACTCATTTGTATAAAAATAGTCTCTGTCCATTGAGTTTACTCAGATTAACAGGCGCTGTTTACTCTTCCATAATTTCTTCCTGCATTGTAGTTGGAATCCAGAGACTCCCAGGTGCATACGCACTTCCACATGCGCACAATTTGTTCAATCTGTAGTTCCTCACGTTGTGTCAGAGGCAACTCAAAAGGGTAATGAAATATCCAGAAGAAATGTTTTAGGAAGTGGGTGACAAAGGATTGTAGTGGGAAAGAAAGCTTGGATGAACACGAGCAGATGTTCATCCTGGACAAATGTAGGAAGAGTCATAGGTAGGGGTGTGGGGTTTTTTGGTAATATTTCCCCCCAAAATTTCTTGATTAAAATAGCAAATTGCAGTGTTATGTGTTTTTATTCCACATTCTCAATTCAAGTTCTCATTTTTATTAATCTTAAATGCTTTAAAAGTGTACTAGGTAGATAATATAGGTGATATAGGGTACAATCCTGACCTGGAGTTAGGCTGGCACAGTTAGGCCAGCAAAGTTTGGCCAGCACAAGGGACACCGTAGAGTATGTTTGAACCACTCTCAGAGTCAGAGAGGCCAGCACACAGACGTGCACTATCCTCCCTGACTCCAAGAGTGGTCCAAATGCACTTTACGGTGGCCCTTGTGCCGGCCAAACTTTGCTGGCCTAACTGTGCTGGCTTAACTCCAGGTTAGGATTGCGCTCATGGTGTCAGCAGATGCAGCCACAGTATTATTTCTAATTGGAAAAGTAGTCTAATTTCTGGAAAATATCTTAAACACCAAAATGAGGTGTTTTGTGCTTTTATTCAGATATTTTAACAACCCAACAGCGGTTGTTAATGCCCAAAAAGTGATTTTCAACCACCACCACCCCTAGTCATAGGGGAGCCTAGGATCTTTTCAGATTGTAACATTATGACATCGTATGGTTGTTATGACAAATGGCTGCGGTTCCAGAGCACCTCTGCAATCAGGATTTGTTTTAACCCTGCCGTTCCTCCATGTTTGTGCATGATAAGAGTTGCAATCAGCATAGAACCTGGTTCCTACTGCAAACAGCAGCCGTGGCAGCTTCCCCTAAGGCCCCCCCCCGGTTCCAGTAAAACAATGCTGAGGGCAGGTCATGGATGGAATAGGAACGGGAGGACTAGGGGTGTTTCTGGGTTGGGGAGGGGCTAGGAACCAGGGGCAGGGAGGAGGCAGGAGGGGAAGTGGTGTAGCTAAGCAGGTGCAGGGGGGAGCAACTGCACAGGGCAACATGCATAAGGGCGGGCAATAAGCTGAGCTTGACACTAGTGGCCAAAATTGTAAAAAATCTTGCTAAGTACAAATAGCAGCATGGTAATGTAATGCTGGATGCGAAGAAACAAACCACACTGGAATATCTTTATTCTATCAAATGTTACGGCCAATTAATCAGAAAACCTTTTATTTATTTACTTAATAAATGAAGTTTGATTTTGTTGTTGGGGGGGGGGGAGTTACAAAATCTTCTTTGTCCTGGGTAGCAGATGCCTGAAATGTGCCACTGGGGAGGGATGGATCCAGTGGTGATGGTGCACACCGGAGCTTACCCCTGTTTAAAACCTCCCCATCCCCTTTCTCGTCTTGGACAGAGAGACAATGTCACCCAAAGCTGATATAGGTCGGCAGAGACCCACTGGCGATTGGGCAGCCTACCAGGAAGTAAATGTCTTCATTTGCCTCTTGCAAACTATTATATCTAATCGTTTCACTACCACCATCATCATCATAGTGTGTGCCTTTTTGGCATGGGTGCATCAGTGCTGATATTGGGCAATAGGATTGGGCTTTCAGTCTCTATCTAGCTCACATGTGTTGTTCTTTCAGGCATCCCTGACTGTGCAAATGCCTTCTGGATTCTCATCCCCACCAAGCCTACTGGCCTTTCTCTTCTCCAGACCCGCCTCTTGTTCATACTCTCTAACTCTAGACATATGTCCATCCTGCTTTCTAGAATCATCCTTGGTTTATCTGACCATTGGCTCTGCTTCACTCTTAAGTTTGCTTCCTAAAGACCACCTCTGCCAGGAGTCCTGCTGTATGTGACCACAATGGGTTGTTGTTCAGTCACTGTCATGTCCGACTCTTCGCGACCCCCTGGACCACAGCACGCCAGGCCTCCCTGTCCTCCACCAGCTTCCGGAGTTTGCCCAATTTCATGTTCATCACTTCGGTGACACTGTCTAACCATCTCATCCTCTGCCTCCCCCTTCTCCTTTTGCTTTCAATCTTTCCCAGCATGAGGGTCTTTTCTAAAGAGTCCTCTCTTCTCATGGGGTGGCCAAAGTATTTGAGCTTCAGCTTCAGGATTTGTCCTTCCAGGGAGCAATCAGGCGTGACTTCCTGGAGGATTGACCGATTGGATCTCCTTGCAGTCCAGGGGACTCTCAAGAGTCTTCTCCAACATCATAATTCAAAAGCATGCAATCCTCACCAACTTTCCAGCACTGACATAGCTATGCCAATGGAGCATGTCCTGCATCCTGCAGTGGAGTAGCAGTCACAGAGGCCTCCTCAATGTAAGGGAATGTTTGCATTGGAGCTGCATTGCCCTTACCCCAATTGGTAAGGCCAAGTTGGTTAGGATTGTGCCCAGAGCCGGCCTTAATCCAAGGTAATCAATGGGCTATTAGTAGATGGGGCAAGCAGAGCAACTTTATCTTGGGCCCTCGCATAAGAAGAGCCCCACTGGATCAAGCCAAAGGCCCATCTAGTCCAGGTTCCTGTATCTCACAGCAGCCCACCAGATGCCCCAGGGAGGCATGAGACAACAAGATGCTTGGATCCTGTTGCCACTCCCTTGCACCCGGTACTCTGAAGTAGCCCAATGTAAGGAGGTTCCACCCACCTGCTCCTGCTTCCTAATGGCCCAAAATGGGCCTCCTGGTTGGTGGTGATGTCATCATATCACCACCAACTATTTCCAGTTGCTGTGCGTGGCACCACAAATGCTTTTCTTGGTGAGTGGGGGGCCCTGCGGGGAGGGTGGGGGCCCATGTATCAATGCCCCCACATTGGGCGCCACTGCTCCAGGAGCCAGCCCCGATTGCACCCTCAGTTTTTGAATTGTGCAGCCATCTTTTTCCTCATTTTTTTACTGCTAAAGACTATTATATCAAAACGAGTCTTCGGATGTTCCTCATGCAGTATTTGTATCCTCTCTAGAGATATCACTATTAAGGACTTAAAGCACAAGAAAAGCAAGAATGTGGTTGGTTGTTGTTTTTTTCCCCAGACCCCAGGTCTCCCATGAATAAAATCAAAAGCATCTCAATTATTCTCAAAAACGTCAAAAACCAGGCTGTTAATCCAGTACTTTTTGGTTGTTTTTTTTATTGCCAGAGATTTGATACAGTTGCAGGGGAAAGAAGACAGAGCTATTGCGAGAAAGCTGCTGGTTCAGTGGGGATCCTTCGGCCTTGAAGATGTCCAGCTCGTAAATTATTCTGTCCTGCTTGACCTGCCAGGCCCTTCTCCAAATACAGTGACTCTGAATAACACTGGCGAATGCTTTTATCCGAGTGGACAGCTGTGTAACAAAGAGACCCAAAAGCGTCACAGTCAAGACCTCCTGTATTCCTATGCTGCTTACTCTGCCAAAGGAACTCTGATGGTAATGTGACCATTTATCTCTGTCATTTTGGTGGGGGGGAAAGCAAGTGAACGAAACAGTCCCCGTCTAGGTTTAAACCGATGGAAATCATAGAGATGCTGTACCATATGCTGGCACTGAAACAATATGGAGAAGTGCGGGTGACAAATTAAGCTTACTTCATCTCTTATTTCTAGGCACAATCCATCTCTATCGTTCTTAGGGCGCAAGCCTAACTTGGAATCAGGTTGGCACAGTTAAGCCAGCAATGTTTGGCTGGCACAAGCGACACCGTAAAGTATGTTTGGGCCACTCTTGGAGTCAGAAAGGCCAGCACACAGACGTGCACCATCCTCCCTGACTCAGAGAGTGGTCCAAACGCACTTTACGGTGGCCCTTGTGCTGGCCAAACTGTGCTGGTCTAACTGTGCTGGCCTAACTCCAGGTTAGGATTGTGCTCTTTGTTTGCTTTGGTAGATCTCAAGAAGCTTGGGCCTGAAACAAGCTAACTGAAACATGAAAAACATTAGTTTCCATTGTATTCAAATTTGCTGTAATGGAGTGCATCTCGCGTGTAGGTGCATTTGTAACTCCTACACAATTGCACATACACAATTCTGCCATGGGTGTTTATCATTTATTTAGCATTGGGTGCAGAGCTGAGCATGGAAATGAGCAGTTCAAGCCTAGAGGGTCTGCAATCTACATTTAGTAGATAGAACAAGGGCCTGGGGAGTGATAAATTTATAAGCACCCACACCTGCTCTTGGGAAATGTGTGCTCCAGATATCAGTAGGCCTCCAGAACTGAAGACCCATCTGGTGAGCATGCTGTATAATTAAACACAGCCACCTGTAAATGCACAGAGAATTATGAACTTTCATACAAAGTCCTAGCACTTCAGTGTATTTAATTATAAGCTTCTACTGTCTGAATAGGGACATGGTGGCGCTGCGGGTTAAACCATTAAACTGCTGCTGCTGGGCTTTCTGACCGGACGGTTGGGAGTTCGAGACCATGCAATGGAGTGAGCTCCCGTTGCTTGTCCCAGCTCCTGCCAACCTAGCAGTTCGAAAGCACCTAAAAATGCCAGTAGATAAATAGGGACCACTTCGGTGGGAAGGTAACAGCGTTCTGTGCGCTACAGCGTATAGTCATGCCGGCCACATGATCACGGAAGCTTGTCCTTGGACAAAAATGCCAGCTCTACAGGCTTAGAAACGGAGATGAGCACCACCCCCAACAGTCGGTCACGACTAGAACATTCGGTCATGGGGAAACCTTTACCTTTTAAAAATGCAAGCAGATAAATAGGTACCACTTCGGTGGGAAGGTAACGGCATTCTGTGTGCTACAGCGTATAGTCAACAGCGTATACAGTTGGTCATGACTAGACCATGCGGTCGTGGGGAAACCTTTACTTTTACTGTCTGAATTAGCACCGTGATCTCAGAGATCTAAGTAGCTGTGACATCATGTGGAGTCACTTGCACTGTCCTACCTAGAAGGAGATCTTTTGAATTCTGTGCCAAGTCTGCATATCATTGGCAAAGCCATTCGAAGAGGTCACTCGTTGGCATCCTGTAGACTGCAATACAACAGCATCAACGGCTCTTTGGTGGCTGAGATGCCTTTGTGCTATTCCCTGTCACCCGGCAGTACTTTATAAAACATAAATAGCATGCGCACATGCAGGGGAAAGTGATCATGAATGTGTCAGAAGGCCAGATGCAGGGGAGTGGCAACAACCTGGAGTCAGACCGACACAGTTAGACTAGCAAAATTTGGCCAGCAGAAGAACCACCGTAAAGCATGTTTGGACCACTCTCAGAGGATGGCGCACATCTGTGCTAAACAGCAGGCACAGATCCGAGCAAGCCCTTCAGGGTGGCTGGAGCTGACCCCGGGGTAAGGGCACTAACATGCCCTTGCCCCGTGGAGGCTCCAAGCAGCTCCTAACTTGTGCTGGATACGGCGCAGCCACACCTGTCTACCATCTCCAGCACAAGTTAGGATTGTGCCCTGAGAAATGACACTGGGCTTGTAATATAGCTTACATTTGTGTTGTTAATAAAAAAATATGCCCAGCTCCATACTAGCGATTCATCCCTGTAGCTATTGCTTCTTTGCTCTCGAGTTGCCAGCAGAGAGAGCTATTAATGGCTTTCCAAAGCTTGGCTGCCAGACAAGCCACAGGACTCCTTTAGTTTGACATGCTTATTTGTAGAACAGAAGCATTCTGTTTCTCTAAAAATCTGTCATGTCCATTCATCTTGTGGCCATTTTGGTACCTGGGTCTCCAATTTGTGCTTTCTAGTAACAGGCTGAAGCAGCATTTGCGGTACACACAATCTTCTTTTGAAAACCCGTTGGCGCAAGTGATGGATGGCTCATTTCTGCTAACTTTCTGTAATTCGCTTTGTGCTGGAAAAAGTGAGACCCATTATCATGGCAAGTGGGGTCAGTGTATGATTTCGTGGAGTGCAGCCCTGTTGGTCGTGATCTACACAGTACAATGTTTACAATGCGAATGATTTACCGTAGTTCAGGTCATTGGCCGGGATAAAACACAAAACAACACAACCCTGGATCTGTTATGTTTGTAATTAGAAAGCCTTGCATCAATTATAACATAGTAGGCAATGGTTATGTTTCACCCCAGCTAGATAGTCATTATTCCTGCACATGCTTCCATGTCTTATGGCCCAATCCTATGGTGGCCAGGCACCAGAATACCATTCGTTGCACTACTGCATGTTTGGCAGCACATCTTTCAGTGTTGTCTGTCAGCACATTGCCAGAAGTGCGAGGTTTTGGGCATGACTTGGTATGTGTGGGGCTTGGCGTCTCTTGAAAACCAAACAAAGCCCTATTAGCTTCAGATCCAAGTAGAGATGGCAGTCACAAAGCAGTTGATGTGTACTGCTGGCGGGGAGTCACAGAGAGGCATCCCTTGCGCTGGTATATGGCCAAAGAACTGCTGGAGCAGGTAAGGGTGGAGAGTAGAGGAAGGGAGGGTGTTCCAGCCTGTCACAGCAGGCTGGAGGTTCTCTGTGATCGGAGGAAGGAGTGAGTCCAGTCCAAGGCTGAGGGGTAAGACAGTTTATTGCAAGACAGACACAGTGAGACAAACGAAAGGAAACATACAGAGTGCTGCCAGATGGCGTGAAGTGGTCGAGGGTCGGGGCATGCGTGAACTGTGAGGTTAGTGCCAGGCTATATGGGAAAGTGCTGTCTCAACAGGTGCCTAATTGGTGCAGATTCAACGAATGGTGGGGGAGCAGGGCTGTTGCGGGGGTGATTTCGCATGTGCACAGGTAGCAACACAGAGATTCCCACGGCCAGGGGGAGTCGGCCTTCGTTGCAGGTGCTGGCAATCAAGCCCAGCCGGCCTTCTCCAACCAGCGGTGGACAGGTCCCACCAAATCTCTGCTGCCTCCCCTAGCAACAGAGCCGATGAGGACTCTGGGCTGCTGGGGGGGGGGGGCAGGCAGAGACAGTCTCTGGGCCCTGCACAGAGGGGAATGTGGAAGGAGTGGACGGAACGGGGCAGTGACGGGCAGGGAGGAAGCCAGATTGCGCCCAGGAGGGAGTTGAGTTGGGCAGTGGCAGTGCATGCTGAATCCCAGTGCCCTTCTCAGGCCGGATCCCCCTTGCCAGGTCAACATGGACTTGCACCAGGAACCAAACTGGCACATGTTTGAATGGACCCATTGTGGCTGCTGGAGATTACCCTGGGGCAAGGGAGATCATTACCCTCATGCCGAGGAGATCTCTAGCAGTCATAAAACCCAACCCTGCGTCTCCTGGTTGCCTCAGGAGCAGCGGTGGCCAAACGATGTGCATCCAAGCTCCGCCCACTTCCCCAGGCCAGCACGCCTCCCCCTCTGTCTGCCCACACCCTCCTTCCTGCCCAGGTATGCCCCTGTGCCAACCGAACTTGGCTGGCACAGGAGCGGCACACCGGCAGCTTGTGCTTCCGTAGCACTGGTGCGCACTTCCTTTACGGCATGTGCGCAACAGCGCAGGGCCGGCGCAAGCAGCTTGCATTGGCCCAAGGGGGAGTTGAACTGCGCTGCCGGTGTGTGAGCTGCTCAGTGTCTGGTGAAAACCGAACCAAGCCCTTCTAGCTTCAGACCCAAGTAGAGATGTTTGGCACTTCATAATGTCCGCATCGAAGGCAAAGTGAGCATTCCAGAGCTGACAGTATCCGGGAGCTGCACCTGTGGCTGTTCTGCCAGAAACTCCTGCTGGGCCTCCCTGAGGGCCCTGGTGCCCACACTAGGCTGACTGGTTTCCCCTTTAAGCAGCCCTGGTGCAGTAATGGAGGGAACACGACCGGGCCTTATCTCTTTAAGCACAGCAGCCACGCCACTCAACATCAGTCCCAAGCCAGAAAGTCCAGGTCCAAGTTGCACCAAGCCAAATCAGAATCCAAGCTCGCAGTCAGTAGTCCATGCGCATGGGTCAGATATAGGTTTGTTAGTCTGTTCTCTCCACTTCCACCAAACCTTGCTCCTACCACCCCCCACACTCCTGTGCTGCTCCTGCCTCTACATTTCTACATCTGCAGGCCTATCAGAGACTGTTGCTAGGCAGGCTATAGCTAATCAGCCACACCCATCTGCACCTGCTGAATGACTCAGCACTTCTGCCTTTAACCAGCCCTCATTAGCCTGTGCTCCAGAGGACAGCAGGAGTTCTGGGGTTAACCCTGTGTGCTCTGGAATCAGCAGGGAGGGCACTGCTGACACCACAAGCTATGTCCATTACAATGGCACAGAAACATCTGCGAAGAAGTAGTTTTGGCTTCCTTCTCACTAGAAGCTGAAGAAGTCATGAAGGCATGATAGCGAGGATATGCTCTCAGCTAGCTCAGTTGGAAAGCCTTCCAGAGCTTGATCAAACAGGTCAAAGAACCATACACCTTTTGTTTCCCCTGAAGGCTTGAACCTGACACTGGGCTTGCCCAGCAATCTCTGAACCCTTAAACAAGATCCATTAGGATCGTCTTTGGTTAGCTGTTTTGAGCACTAATTGCCATTTGGACTAGAAATAGATGTAATTTTCAATTAACGTAACACGGTGCAATGAACACGGTGTGTCAAAGGAGTTCTCTTAAAAAATACCCTAACTGGTGACCCATTTCCAAATTGAGCTGAGGGTCATGCACAGATCAGTACACAGAGTTGCACAATCGAAGCCACATAGTGGTTATCAAATAGAACATGAGTCAACAGTGTGGCATGTAAGATCCATGGGGCTACAATGAAACTAACCTATTGGTTTCACATGTGTTTGTTTTCAGGATGTTTGCAACATGGAAACCTTTTTTTTCCCCAAAGACTATTCAGGAAACATTGCAAACATTGCAAACATGTGCTGATATCCTCATTCAGTGGTTCCCCAACTTTTTAGCATTGGGACCCACCTAAAAACAGTTTCTTTACCAGCAGCTCAAGCCTCTGTGGCTATAATAGTTGGGCACAGTGCCCCCATTGTTTAATCCTTCATGCACATACCATAATCTGCCATAACCATACCATACCAATCTACCATAATCATAAACCTCTTAGGTTTAGCAGGGGGAGAGTAATTGCCCCTCTTCACCTCAGCTCAGTGTCTTTTCTAGTGGCTGTTGCTGGTGGTGTTCTGCATTTTTTAGATTGTGAGCCCTTTTGGGACAGGGAGCCATTTAACTTTATTATTTGCTTATAAACCGCTTTGGGAACTTCGTGTTTAAAAGCGGTATATAAATACTTATTGCTTGCTTGCTTGCTTGATTGATTGTCAGTTTTGCGACCCGCCAAAAATGAAATTGTGACCCTCTGGCAGAGGGAACATTTTGGGAACTGCTGTCCTAGTTTATATCACACTAATGCAGTGTCATACAACCTGTGGGTCAGGACCCACTTGCTGGGTCGCGACCTGATGTCAGGTGGGTCGCAGAAAGCTGGGATCAGGCATCTTCGAAACTGCACACCTTACTCTTGTTATATTCCTTTTGTGAGTGTTAACAGTTTGAATTTTCAAATGAGGGTTTGTTGTTGTTGTTTTTAGTTCAGTGCTTTTACATAATATTTTGTCCTAATCTTGCTTTCTGTCAAAGATGTTTCATGGTTGTACAATTGCTGCAGTCCAAGAATGCCAATTTGCATTTCAGGAGTGGCATTCTATTATAGTACAATGACAGCACTTTCTGCTTGATTAAGTAACTTCTTGCCATAATATCACTTCCGGGTTAATGACATCATTTCCACAAGTGCCATTCTAAAAAGTGGGTGCCGGACTAAAAAGAATACCACTGCAGTAATGTAAATAGAGATCCCTTGGTGAACTTTCCCAGAATCAGTAAGAATGGATGTCCTTGTGATATTATCCCGCTATATTGTGTCTCTCATCGTGAGATCTACTCTCCTAAGGTCTAACTGGCCTTAGATGGCACAGGAAACGGTATAACTTACAGCCATTAAATTTAAAGTAATAGGAGATCAATATTTATTATTTGATGTAGCTTGACTCTGACATACCAAGCAGGGGTGAACTTAACTTTGTAGCCTTCTCATCTTGAGTGTCACCTAGACCAACCAGTAACTCACTTTATATAGGTTGATGTCAGGTACTTGTTAAATGAAATAGATGTTCTATAGTACAGTCTTATAAATTGTTTGAATGGCTTTTTTTCCCCTAGAAAAAGCTTTTTTTTCCCTAGCAGGGAAATAATTTGAGCATAGTTATGCATCTGTACTCATGTGTATATGCAATAAATTCAGCACTTAAAAAGAAAATTCAGTCAGTACTTACTACTTTCAGTAGTAACAAGGTTCTCAACTGAAGTCGATTACAGTAGCATAGCTAGAGGAGGTCACGGCACTAAGTTTTTCATGGCACCTCAATGTGTCAAGCAAGCGGCCCCTCCCTTTCAGAGCAATTCTTGGTGGCTGGAGCAAAAAGGAGGAAAACGTAGGGCTGTGAACCCCCTCTAGCTACACTACTAGTGGACTAAAAGGAAGAAATAACCCTTTCCAATATAGCAAGTGGAAAAGATGCCTCCCTAGAAGCAGAAGGCATATGGATCCTTTTTCATGGTCAGAAAGCCAGTAATTCACATTTACTTTGACAAACAAGCAGTTTTTCTCCTGCCTTCGAAAAAAGAGGGCAGCGTAATGGATACAAATGGATACAATACGCGTAATGGATACAGCCTATTGTCCCATGGAGTGTTGTTGCTTGTTATCACTGAGGGTGCAATCCTATGCTAAACTGGAATGGCGAGGCCGGCTGGCCAATGCCATATCCTAGCACAGCCATATCCTAAGCGTGCGCTCCCTTACCATAGGGAAGGCTCCAGCCTCCCCTATGTGCTCCTCGAATCTGCGCCCACTAAAGACTGGGCACAGATCCGAGGAGACCACACGGCCCGAATTGGGGCCTCGCGGCCTCGCGGACAAGCTTAGGAAGTGGGCGTATGGTCACTTCCCAAGCCCGCCCATGTCCCACCCAAGTCCCGCCCCCTGCCTCCCTCCCTCCCTCCCTCCCTCCAGTCCCTGTGCCGCCTCAGCACGGAGCTTCCCTCGCGCCAACTGGCTTCGATCAGCGTGAGAGAGGCTCAGCGCAGGTGCAGCAGGGCCTGCGCTACCTGCCGTGCCAGTCCTGTTGCTCAAGTGCTGACGCGGGGGTGCAGATCGGCACCCCCACATCAACGCTAGTCGCACAGCATCGGCACAACCCCATTGCACCGACTCTGTGCGGCCTTTAGGATTGCGCTGCGTCAGATTTATTTTCAGCAAAGCTGTGCTATTTGCTTTAGTTTGGTCCTGGCCCTCCTCCAAGGAGGCACAAAGCAGCCCTCTGGTCTGTGGGGCCTGACAGAAAGTGAGGCCAGGCTCTGGGAACTCTGGACAAAAGAACAGCATGGTTGTGTCAATGAGGGACATAGACCCATATTCAGGGGGTGCTGGCTTGTGCTTTGAGGTCTCTGCCCTTGGGTTTGAGAATTGGCTGATCCAGACTCCCGTCTAGTGGGAGGTATTGGGACTGGATTTGGGACTGATTCCCCACTTATTAGAATGGGAGGATCACAGCAGAGTACATGAGTTCAGCTCCTTTTTTTTTTTTTTTTTTTTTTTTGGCACAATATTAAGTACATTAGGATGAGTGATACTAAATGATCTATGGTTGCCCAGTGATCTTTGTGGCTGAGTGGTGATTGGAACACTAGAGCCCAATCCTATGCATGTCTACTCAAAAGTATGCCCATTAAAGTCAATGGACCTTAGAGTGCAATCCTAACCTGGAGGGAGGATGGCACACGACTGTGTGCTGGAATTCTCTGACTCTGAGAGTGGTCCAAATATACTTTACGGTGTCCCATGTGCCAGTCAAACCTTTCCGGCCTAACAATGCCAGCCTAACTCCAGGTTAGGATTGTGCCCTTAGTCCCAAGTAAGTGTCGATAGGATTGCAGCCCTAGTCTCTTTGATCTAACATCAGCCACTGTACCACACTGCCTTAAGAACATAAGCTCTACTAGACTAGGCCAAAGGCCCATCTAGCCCAGCTTTCTGTATCTCACAGTGGCCCATCAGATTCCTCAGGGAGCACACAAGACCACAGGCTGCCTGCATCCTGTGGCCACTCCCTTGCAACTGGCATTCTGAGGTAGCCTACTTCTACATAACATGCCTTACCATGTATCACCCTGTACAATTAGTTTGTAGCAAAGGTGACACTTAAATTTGTAAATTAAATGTGTGGGTTTTTTTGGGGGGGGGGGTAGAGCACAGAACACAAGTACAGGACCACCCACCTTCCAAAGAGGAAGTCCAAGCTCTCACTCTACTGCTCCGTGCATCTTAAATAGAGGGTGGCTATAATTCATCACCAATATTGCTTCTCTGTAAGCAAAAAATAAATAGTCCATGGCCTATGGATTACCTTGGTTACTTAAACCAATATATAACCACCCTGTTAATTAGAGTGCTTTTCTTGGCATTAGGGAGGAAATGCAATAAAGGAGACTAGCTTTCCTCTTTTCTATGAAGTTCAGACTAATGCAAAATTGTTGGCTCTGTCACTTCACAGATGTAAGACCCAATAACGCGTACAAAAGTTTTGTTTTGGTTTTTTTTTCCTCTAAGGGTAAACTGTATGGCATGTCTCATTATAAAAGCAACAAATATATTTCCCTATGCCTTCAACAAGTCCTGTCAAAACTTATCAAGCAGAATGCAGAACAATCTCAGTTGTTTCAGCATTCATTTTCTGAAAGGAACTAGTACCAGTGCCGTTATTCACCTGGTATGCTGGGTGGGACTTACCTTTGAGCGGCAGTCCGCCCGTTGCGTCATGCCGCGTTCCGCCACTTTCCCGCCCGCTGGGGTGGGCGGGAAAGCAGCGGAACGCGGCGTGACACAACGGGCGGACTACCGCTCAAAGGTAAGTCCCGCCCAGCGTACCGGGTGAATAACGCCACTGACTAGTACCCAAAATTCAAACATGGACGCCATGTTCCAGCCAACATTGGCCATCCCTTAGATGAGAGGAGCACCCCATGGGGTGTTTCCAAAGAGGGCCTGAGTAACCGGGCAGGGTAACATGGGAATATCCAGTCCCTCAGGTCCCCAAGCCATTTAGGCCTTTAAAGCAGTGATGTCATGCACCCACTACGCACCACTACGCGAGTACCGGTTTCTAGAAGTTGAGCTGGCCTAAATCATTATTTGTTTAGCATTTGGACAAGTGCCAATCAAAAGTGAGTACCGGTTTCTAAATCATTTGGATGACACCACTGCTTTAAAGGTCAACACTAACACGTTGAGAGTGCAATCCTAACCTGGAGTTAGGCTGGTACAGGCCAGCCAAGCTTGGCTGGCACAACGGACACCATAAAGCACGTTTGGACCATTCTTGGAGTCAGAGGCCAGCATACAGACGTGCACCATCCTCCCTGACTCTAAGAGCACAATCCTATGCATGTCTACTCAGAAGTAAGCCCCATTGTATCCAATGGGGCTTACTCCCAGGAAAGTGTGTATAGGATTGCAGCCTAAGAGGGGTCCAAACTTGCTTTCCAGTGGCCCTTGTGCCAGCCAAACCTTGCTGGCCTAACTGTGCCGGCTTAACTCCAGGTTAGGATTGTATTCTGAATTGTGCTTGGAAATTGACTGGGAGGGTCAGGGTGATTCAGCAGTAAGGCATGTTCTCCAGCACCCTAGCAACCGTTTTGTAGAAGCAGATCCACCTAGACAATGTGTTGCCATTCTCTAACCTGGACATCTTCTGGCAGGTTGAGGGACATCTCCGTAAACTGGAGTCTGCCCCCCTGCAGGATGCAGTGCTCACTCTGTTGGCATGGCTGCATCGGGGGGGGGGGGTAGGATTGGGCTGTTAGAATGGCAACTTAGGGCCCAGCCTTATCCAACTTTGCGGCACCAATGCAGCTGTGTCAATGGGGTGTGCCCTGCATCATGCGTTGGGGGGGGGGGCATCATGGAGGCCTCCTCAAGGTAAGGAAATATTTGTTCCTTGCATTGTGGCTGCATCAGCATTGGAAAGCTGGATAGGATTGGGCCCAAAGTCTTTTTTACACTGTTACCATTCTAAGACTATAGTTCATTCTCCATCTAGTGCAAAGCTGGGATTTTCTTTTGATACTTATGCTTTTCAGTCGGCAGATTGCATTTTTGAGAGTAAGCACCCAGTATGAATGGCAGAGTTAAAGTGTTTAGTAGTTCCACAGTTTAGGTATAAGAGGATTTACCTTTGCATATCTAATTATGCATATCTAATCATAGCTAATAATTATTATCTAATCATATCTAATGCATATCTAATCATTATTATGCAAATGCCCAAGTCTCCAAGCAAAGATGGGGGAACTGGAATGTTTGGTGGCTAGGGAAAAGATTGATATAGTAGGCATAACGGAAACCTGGTGGAATGCAGAGAACCAGTGGGATACTGCAACTCCTGGCTATAAACTCTATAGGAGGGACAGGGAAGGGCATGTTGGCGGTGGGGTGGCCATCTATATCAAAGAAGGGATAGAATCCAGCAGAGTAGAAACTGAAGGTGGGCCGGACTCCACCATAGAGTCACTGTGGGTTAAACTACCAGGCCATAAGAGAGATGTAATAGTGGGGGTGGGCTATTGTCCTCCGGATCAAAAACTTGAAGGTGACCTTGAAATGAGGAAACAAATCAGGGCAGTGACCAAGAGAGACAGGATTGTAATCATGGGGGACTTCAATTATTCCCATATCGACTGGGTCAACTGGTGCTCTGGTCAAGA
Organism: Lerista edwardsae; assembly: GCA_029204185.1. NCBI lineage: Eukaryota > Metazoa > Chordata > Lepidosauria > Squamata > Scincidae > Lerista > Lerista edwardsae. The sequence continues at coordinate 4,231,078 of JAJKFI010000044.1, read as the reverse complement.
AAGAGACTGGATTCCTTGATGTGCTGAATGACTGTGCCTTAGAGCAGCTAGTCATGGAGCCCACCAGAGGACAGGTGACTCTGGATTTAATATTGTGTGGTACTTGGGACCTAGTTAGGGATGTCAGTGTTACTGAGCCATTGGGGTACAGTGACCATGCTGCAGTTGGTTTTCCATGCATGTCCAGGAAAGAGTGCAGAGCAAATCTGACACAAGAACCCTTGACTTTTGAAGGGCAGATTTCCCTCAGATGAGGAGGCTAGTTAGAAAGAAATTGAAAGGGAAGGTAAAAAGAGTCCAGTCTCTCCAGGCTGCGTGGAGGCTGTTTAAAATAACAGTAGTAGAGGCCCAGCAGAAGTGTATACTGCAAAGAAAGAAGGGCTCAACAAGGTCCAGGAGGGTGCCTGCATGGCTGATGAACAAAGTTAGAGAAGCTGTAAAGAACAAGGAAGCTTCTTTCCGTAAATGGAAGTCTTGCCCCAGTGAGGAGAATAAAGAACAACATAAACTCTGGCAAAAGACAAGTAAGAAGGTGATACAGGAGGCCAAGAAAGAATTTGAGGAACGCATTGCTAGCAACATAAAGGGGGATGATAAAAGCTGCTTCAAATATGTTAGAAGCAGGAAACCTGCCAGAGAGGCTGTTGGCCCGCTGGATGGTGAGGGAGGGGAAGAGGAGATAAAAGGGGACTTTTGGGGCCGGTGCTTGTCAACCTGTTCATAAATGACCTGGAGATAGGGATAAGCAGCAAGGTGGCCAAGTTTGTGGATGACACAAAACTTTTCCAGGTGATGAAAACAAGAAGCGATGGTGAAGAGCTCAAGAAGGATCTCTCCAAGTTGGGGGAATGGGCAGCCAAATGGCAGATGCGTTTCAACGTAAACAAGTGTAAAGTGATGCACACTGGGGCCAAAACCCAAAACTTCACCTATAGGCTTATGGGTTCTGAGCTGCCTGTGACAGCTCAGGAGAGAGATCTTGGGGTGCTGGTGGACAATTCAATGAAGGTATCGACCCAGCATGCGGAAGCAGTAAAGAGGGCCAATTCCATGCTTGGGGTCATTAAAAAAGGGGTTGAGAACAAAACAGCCAATATTATCATGCCATTGTTCAAATCAATGGTAAGGCCGCATCTGGAATATTGTGTACAGTTCTGGTCGCCGCACCTCAAAAAGGACATAGTGGAGCTGGAAAAGGTTCAGAAGAGAGCGACGAAAATGATTATGGGGCTGGGGCACCTCCCTTATGAAGAAAGACTGCAGCATTTGGGGCTCTTCAGCCTAGAAAAAAGGCACCTGAGGGGGAACATGATTGAGACATACAAAATTATGCATGGGAGGGATAGAATCAATAGAGGGATGTTCTTTTCCCTCTCTCAAAACACCAGAACCAGGGGGCATCTGCTAAAACTGAGGGTTGGGAGAGTTAAAACAGATAAAAGGAAGTACTTTTTTACCCACCTGGTAGTTAATCTGTGGAACTCTTTGCCACAGGAGGTGGTGATGACATCTGGCCTAGATGCCTTTAAGAGGAGATTGGACAGATTTCTGGAAGAAAAGTCCATCGTGGGCTATAGGCAACCTCCTTACATTAGTAGTAGGCTATTTCAGAGTACCGGGTGCAAGGGAGTGGCAACAGGATGCAAGCATCTTGTTGTCTCGTGCCTCCCTGGGGCACTTGGTGGGGCCGCTGTGAGAGATAGGAAGCTGTAGTAGATGGGCCTTTGGCCTGATCCAGTGGGGCTCTTCTTATGTTCTTATGTTCTTATGTTCTTAATGCTAAGGCACAAGTGTTCTTTTTCAGCAACTGATAAAAGGCTATGTTCCTCTTTGTTTTTTAAATAGCATTATTTCCCCCCAAGGAAAACAGTTTATCTGTACTTTCCTGCTAGTGAGCCTGCTTTTCATATTCAGCATGTATAAAAATTGGGATTATAGCATTTTAACATCACTGGAAGTGAGAGCGTCGCTGAATCCACTCCATTGATTATGGTTGGATTTGTTGCACAAACGTGCATGTGTTTCTAAAGCGCATTAATATTGTCTTCACTACGAGCTCTGAATACATTATTAAAAAGGAATAACACGCTGTTTCTAGAAAGCACTGTAGCACTGTAGTACATGTGCACTTTTTAAAGGTTGGCATCACAGCAGCCTGAAGAAACCTCATCCAGCCTTGGAATTCACATAAGCACAAGAAAACTCAGAGCCTGTTTCCAAACACTACACCTAGGAAAGTGATGAGAGAAAAACATCAGGTGAACACAGCGCACAAAGTGGTTCATTGCTATGGTGCCTCTATAACTACTCAGTATGTAACCCTGCTAAATGTGCAGCATATGCTCCAACTTTTCCTGTTTAGGAACATTGGTCACTGGTCACTGTTTCTCCTCCCCACTTTTGGAGAATGCCTTGTTAAAATGATGCATCTCATTCTTCAGGGTTTAAGCTCTATCCATGGCATAAAACAGTGTTCTTCAACCTTGGGATCGGGACCCCAATGGGGTTGCGAAGCCTGAGTTGTGGGGTTGCAGCAACTTAGGGGAATGAGAAACCTCCAGGTAAAGGGGGAGACATCTAGTGTACCACTTCAGGTATCGGGGGTTGTGTCCCAATCAGGTTCTTAGGATTTATACTGAAATGGTTTTCACTAGTGTCAGACTTCATGGTAACCTTTTCTGCTAGCTAATAAGAATAGTTACAGTGAACAATGCTGGGAGTGGAGAGTGGGAAGTGGGTGGTGGTGGGAGTGGGTGGATAGCGTCCTGGAAGAGGGCAGGATTGACAGTGGGGTCCCCAGTCTCATTCATTCATTCATTCATTCATTCATTGTGTATGTGGCATGAAAAAGGTTGAAGACCACTGCTCTAAATTCGAGTTAGGCTGACACAGTTGGGCCAGCAAAGTTTGGCCAGCCCAAGGGCCACCATAAAATGTGTTTGGACCACTCTTGAAGTCAGGCAGGATGGTGCACATCTGTGTGCTGGCCTCTCTGACTCAGAGAGTGGCCCAAACATACTTTACAGAGTCCCTTGTGCCAGTCAAACTTCACTGGCCTAACTCCAGGTTAGGATTGCACCCTAAGAGACATAAGAAGGATAACAGAAGGACAACAGAAGAAAGGGAAGGAGAGGAAACAGGAATAAAAATGGAAGAAGAGTATGCAATAATTTCATTGGGAGTAGGACCCTTAGGACACAATCCTAACCTGGAGTTAGGCCAGCACTGTTAGGCCAGCAAAATTTGGCCAGCACAAGAGGCACCGCAAAGTATGTTTGGACCACACTCGGAGTCAGAGAGGCCAGAGCACAGACGTGCGCCATCCTCCCTGACTCTGAGAGTGGTCCAAACATACCTTACGGTGTCCCTTGTGCCGGCCAAACTTTGCTGGCCTAACTATGCCGGCCTAACTCCAGGTTAGGACTGCACTCTGTATTTGGTCACTGATCTTGAGTGTACCACATATTCTTATTGAGGCACATGTTTGGGTTGATAGAACCCTGCAGAAAAAAAAATCTTGATGTGATTTTATTATATGCTTCTTCATGTGATGTTTTACCATTGTGCAGGAATGCATGTGTGCAACATTAAAATAGTTTACAAAAAGAATCTTGAAGTAATCATATTTATGGCTACATCAGGAATAAGGTACTGACGTGTTTTATCAATGCTCATGTGTGCTTTGGCAATATAGTGGGGAAAAGATGAAAATGAGCTGGCACAAGTGACACCGTCAAGTATGTTTGGATCACTCTTGAAGTCAGGGAGGATGGCACATGTCTGTGTGCTGACCTCTCTGACTCTGAGTGGTCAAAACATACTTTACAGTACCCCTTGTGCTGGCCAAACTTCGCTGGCCTAACTGTGCCGGCCTAACTCCAGGTTAGGGTTGCACTCTTAGAAATGTTCTTAGTTAAATGGGAGAGTAGAAGAAGTGGAACAAGAGCTAAGCGAACACACAGACGATAAACTGCTTTGTATGACAGTGTAAATAGCATATGTAAATGAAATAAGAATGTTTGTTCACCATATATGTGTATGAATCTGCTCAGTGACTCAGCTCTCAATCATTTATATAACCATGTGATGACAAGAAAAAGTTAATAGTATCTTTCTGTTTCTTTCTGTTACTACAGGCTGAAGTCTTTGATGTGCAGTATGGGACTGTAGAAGATTTGCTCAGGATTCAAGGCACTACAAATGTTTCCAGCAAAATTGCGCTTTTGAAACTAGGGCATTTGCCTTTGCTCTATAAGGTTGGTTATGGATTCAAAGTAATTTATAGTAGTGAATCATTCTTTCTGCTTGCTAAGTGGCAGCTATTATGATGACACCTCGTTGTGTGACTTGATCTCCCTGTGTTGTAGTTAACTGGTTCTTTCCTGAAATTGCCTGCTGCAGTTTTTGCCTTTTTCCAGGACAAACGTCCAATTCCCAGAATCTCTTTAAATGATTGTGATGCAGTGTGATTGCCCATTGCCCCCCCTCCCTCCACAGGAGGCAACTGCAAGAGAGGTATTTAGTGCTTTTTGATGGCGCGATCCTACCCAGCACCGGAATGGCAAGGCCAGCCGGCCAGCGCCATATCCGACGCTGGGTCAGGGAGGCTGGAGCTACCCCGTGGCAAAGAAACATTTATTCCCTTCCCGTAGGCAGCGGCGTCATGCTGCCAGAATGCTGGGTGGGAGGAACGGGTGAGCAGCAGCCCGCCCGTTGCGTACCGCTCTGTTTCGCCCGCCCGTTAAGTACTGCTCCATTTCGCCGTCTTCCCTGCCCTGCGGGGAAGACGGCGAAACGGAGCAGTACGCAATGGGCGGGCTGCCGCTCACCCGTTCCTCCCACCCAGCGTTCCGGCAGCATGACACCGCTGCCCATAGGGGAGGCTCCAGCTTCCCCTATGTGCTCCTCGGGTCTGCGCCTGCTAAACAGCAGGTGCAGTTCCGAGGAGACTGTGCAGCCCCAATTCGGACAGGCTTAGGATTCGGCCTTATGGCCGAATATGTAGCCCACTCTCCCCCTGTCCACAATCTCCTTCCCCCCCACCAATCCCCATCCCGGAATGGGACAGAGCCTCCCTCACGCCGACCTGCTTTGTTTGGTGCAAGGGAGGCTCGCCGTTGACGCTGTCAGGCCAATGCTATTCGTAGCATCAGTCTGCTCGGCGCGCCTGCGTTGGTGCTACCGATGATGCGTCAACGCAACCATGGAGCATCGACACTAAGGGTGCGCGTGGATTGCACTGTCATTTGATGACAAGGCAAATAAGGAAAAAGTGTGAGTGTTGACTCATAAATGTGAAGCAGACTGTGTATCTGCCACAAATGAAAAGCCTGAATTCTTCACTATAACTCAAGGTGAGGAGGAAGCATTCCATAATTGATTTAAAACTGTTGATACAAATGTGTGTATAGGGAGGGCGGAGGGAGATGTGTGAATTACAAATTAATTTTGCCTAGTGTGTGGCATAAACAGAGACAAACTGAGAATCATGCTCCACAGTGAGTCTGAACAAATGCTTCTCAAACTGTGGGTCAGGACCCACTTGGTGGGTTGCAACCAGTGATGTCATCTGGTAATGAAGAACGGGAACGCTGGGCGGGACTTACGTGTGATTGGCTGCCCGTCCGTTCCGTTCCGCGGCTGCCCTGGCCTCAGCGGGGCGCCTGCTCGCCGGGGGGGATGGGTGAGGGGCGCGCCGGGTGCCTGGGCGAGCAGCAGTGGGGCGGGCGAGCAGCGGCGGGCGGGAAAGCGCCGGAATGCAGCGTGACGCAACGGGCGGACTGCCGCTCAAAGGTAGGTCCCGCCCAGCATACCGGGTGAATAACGCCACTGAACTAAGGGAAGTTTTTTGTATGTGTGTTTTTTCCACACTAAGAGCCAAATCCTGTCCAACTTTCCAGCACCGATGCAGCCACAATTCAGCCCCCAAATAAGGGAGCAAACGTTCCCTTGCATTGAGGAAGGCTCTGTCCGCCCTCCCCACTGTCCGCCCTCCCCACTGCAGGATGCAGTGCATGTCCCATTGGCACGGCTGCGTTGGCACTGAAAAAATGGGATCAGGCTGGGCCCTGAATCACACATGGCATCATTTTACAAAGACTCGGCGGCGACTATTACAATAAAAGGAAGGACCGAGAAAAAGAGGAACCACAAGCGCTGTTAGCAGTTGAAGGCTGTCTCCTCCTGCCCAGTGATCACAGGTCAGAAATGAAAATCTCCATCCCAGACATCATTACTTGTCCTGCTGGAGATTCAGATATGCCCTGAGGCGAAGCTCAACATAGCACGTTGCCGTCTAACCTCCAGCTTTTGGGAATCTTACCAGGTCTGTTGGACTCTCTCCAAATTCCGAGGCTTCCAGCTGTACTGAATGTCTCAGTGGGTGGGTGTCTCAGGCCGGGAAAATGTGAACTGTAATGGAATAAAATGTAGCCCAGAAGGAACAGCCAGATGGGGACTCATCGAGTGTCCACAAAGTATTCACACTTCTTTCAAGTATTTTTTTTAAAATAAATTCCTAACCCACCCCTACCCGACCTATACTGTGCATTGCCACAGCTGCACAATCTGCAGGGCTTCTTGTTCTCCAGACCCAGAAAAATTACTTGCAGCACCAACCCACACATTCTTCACCGATGTAGTCCCATTTATTAACTAAATTTATTCAAAATGTTCCTTAAACACTTAACATGTATTTATTTGAAGAATTTATGTCCTGCCTGTCCCATGCCAAAGCAAATGCCCAAGGTGGCTTCCTTGGGCAGGCTCGTCTCAACCACAATTTTTCAATGGGTTTTTTACAAACATGCAGTATTTTGTGATGCACCGAATCCTCAGTCCCAGTTGTAGCCTTCACAGTGTGGTTCTCTCCTCTGGCTGTGTGCCATCGAGCTACAGCAGGCAGTCGTTAAGTCAAGCCTGGACAGGTCCTCAGCTCCAAAAGAATACTCCATTCTTTTGCCAACGGACCTTCTCACACACTCCCCCACAACTCTCACTTGACAAATCAGCTTAACGGTGACTTCATCCTGCCACAACAGGTACAGCAGCTTGTCACAGCCTGACATTCTGTCTCCCATCGAAAAACAAGACCACAGATTCTCCTGTTCAGCTTCAGGAAGTACCAGCAGCTCAACATCAGTCCACACTTTCTGCCTTCTATTTTAAAATTTTAAAACCAACATTTTTGAATTGGGCCTTCTTGCCAAAACAGGCATGTAAGGTGGCTTATACAACTCAATCAAACGTCAAAGCAGTAGAAGACCACACAGAAGACAGTCAGCCCAATGCAATTCATTCTTCCCCTAATCAATGCAGAAGCACTATTGCAGCTTGTGCTGTATCCTGCAGGATAATTTTACATGCTGAAGGTCTCTTTGAGGTAAGGGGACATTCCTCTTGTTCCAGGGAAAGACCCAGCCAGTGCAATTGGTCTACTCAAGCACACCAGCAAAATCCCTGGCACACGTCTGAGTTGATCCATGTCAGCAGATCAGGCCCTGGGAAAGGGAATAGGTGACGGCACAACCTGGTGCTTCGAATTCCACCGTATCCATGCCAAAACCATTTAATGATGAAACAAATTGACCCTGAGATGCCATTTGAGAATAGAGAAAGAAGGAAAAAGCAACAACATGATAACCTCAATGATATATGATGGTAGGTTCAACATTAGTAGAACTATAGCTTCCAAGTCACAAGAAGCAGTTGATTCTGCTTTACTCGGTGTTGCTCAGACCTCACCTGGAATACTGGTTCTTCTGAACAACTCACTTTAGGAAAGATGGAGCTAAACTGGAGCAAGTTTAGAGAAGAGCAACAAGGATCATCAGAGGACTACGAGGAAAGCCCTACAAGGAAAGGGTGAGGGAACTTGGTCTGTTTCAACTGGAAAGGTGAAGGCTGGGAGGGGATATGATAACACTCTTCAGATATGTAAAGCGATGTCATATAGAAGAAGAGACAAATTTGTTCTCACCTGCTTCAGAGAAGAACTAGTTCCAATGGGTACAAACTGCAAAGAGAGGAGATTCCGGATGGATATCATTAAGAAATTCCTGAAGGGAAGGGAGGTTTGACTGTGGAACAGATTGCCAAGGGACAGAGCTGGCTCCAGGAGTGGCAGGGCCCAATGTGGGGCATTCCCATGGGGCCCCCACCCTCCTGTGGGCCCCCATGCACCAAGAAAAGCATTTGTGGTGCTGCCTGTGGCACCTGGAAATAGTTGGTGGTGACATGATGACTTCATTGCCAACTGCTTCTAGGAGGCCCATTTCTGGCAATTCAGAGGCAGGGGCTGGTGGAAGGGCCCACAGGAAAGCTGCTCTGCTCACCCCACTGACTTACAGCCAGTGGTGGTATCTAAAGCAGGAGGAACCGGAACGCTTGATTGGCAGCCCGTCCGTTCCATTCCACCGCCTGCCCGCCCGCTGCGCAGGCTGCCCCCAGTTGGCGCGCCCCACCGCTGCTTGCCCAGGCACCCGGTGCACCCCCACCCATCCCCCCCGGTGAGCAGGCGCCCCCTCTGAGGCCAGGGCAGCCCGCCAATCACACGTAAGTCCAATCACAGTCCAATCACATGCAGCCAATCACACGTAAGTCCTACCCAGCGTACCGGTTCCTCCCGCTTTAGATACCACCACTGCTTACAGCCCATAGAGGTCCCAGCTGCAGCAGCAGGCAATATGCTTGCTGTGGTAGTGCAGGGCCCCCCAAAGTGTGGGGCCCAATTGTCATCTTGGCTTATGACCGGTCCTGCCAAGGGAAGTGGTGGATTCTCCTTCACTGGAGACCTTCAAGCAGAGGCTCAACAGGCTCCTGCTCGAAGTAGTTAAGCAGGATTTCCTGCTACAGACAGGACGTTAGACTAGATGATCTCCTGGGACCTTCAAACGCTATGATTCTTTGGAAGTGCAGGGCAAAAGGAACAGGTTCACTCGGGACTTGGAAGACAGCAAAGGTGGTGTCATGAGAGCTTTGTTCGGTTTTGAAATGAGTGAAGCAGGCAGTGAGGACTGGTAAGGGCGCAATCCTAACTTGCACCAGAACAGGCAGGTCTGCTGGCCTGCACGGTATCCAGCGCACGTTAGGAGGCACCAGGAGCCTCCCCATGTTCATGCCCTTACACCAGGGGAGGCGCCAGCGTTCCCCGTGAAATCAGCTGCATCGCGGCCCGGACCCCCTCTCTGGGCCAGCACACCCACTGGCTCGCCCACCCCCACCCAGGAGCACCTCCCGCCCTCCTCCCAGAACTTCCCTTGCACTAGCCGACATTTCCGGGCCTTCACCACTAGTAGCATCGGCCCAACAGACGTAGCGCCGATGCTGGGTGTCGCGAGTGACGTAGCGCCGATTGAACTATGTTACGGCAGAGCTAGGTGGGTGCTTGGATTCTGCCCTAAGACAGTGCACTGGACAATGTCATACGAAACAAAATATTTGGGCTATACCCAAATTACCCCTTCAGGTTGCATTAATGTTAGTGGGGGGATATTTCAGCAGCTGCTTCATTCTTCCCCTAACTGGAAAGGGCATCAGTTCAACTGGGTCATACTAGCCATTGTGCCCAATTCATAGGAGACGTTCTCAAAGGCCAGATGCTCTGGATTTTGTAGGTAAAGTAAGTCCTAACTGTTCCTGTGGCCAGTGAAAATGCCCTATAATTCATACTGGAGGGGAAAGGAAAACCACCTTCTTTTAAACAAACTTCACCTCAGGCTGAAAGTGCTGATTTCAGCTTTGGAAATTCAGCTATTTATCTGCATTAGTTAAATCCAAGCTCATTATGTACATGAAAGGTCAGTAATCATTGTCGGGATTCACTGCCTCTTCAGCAGCCTGGTGTGTTCATTTCATGTTGCATTTCAAGGTTAAATGCCAGCAATAATGAAGCCGCAATCAGTGTGGATTTCACTGTTTTTATCTAGAGCTTGAATGAGATATAAAGACAATAACACAATAAATGCTCAGCCATGAAATACAGAAGGCTACAAGTTGAGACCTTTGGAACATGTCGTATGGATGCTAGGATTTAAAAAGGTTTGGTAGTCCACACTGATATTTTCTTTCTTATTAATTCTTTGCATTTTTGCCATCCATTCCATGCATGGGGATGTGGGCAGCATTAAGGGATCCTTTTCCCTTAGTTCTCATGACTGGAGATGAGAGAGCTGGTCCAGAGTCTTTTCTAAATCAGTGTTCATCAAATTGTGGGTCAGGACCCACTTGGTGGGTCATGACCTGATCTCAGATGAGTCACAGGAAGCTGTAGACCTAACTCTTACTACATTCCTTTTGTGAATGTTAACAGTTTGAATTCTCAAGTGAGGTTTTTTTTTAAATATTTTTAGTTCAGTGCTTTTACATAATATTTTACCTTCATCTTGCTTCTGTCAGGGTTGTTTCATGGGCGTGCAATTTCTGCAGTCCAAGAATGCCAGTTTGCATCCCAGGAGTGTCATTTGAGTACGTCATAGCGATGGCACTTCCTGCTGGATGATGGCACTCCCAGCTATGACATCACTTCCAGGTCAATGACGTCACTTCTGGTGGGTCCCGACACAAGTGCTGTTCGGAAAAATGGGTTACGGTCTAAAAGGTTTGAGAACCACTACTCTAAATGATTCATAAACACTCTGATTTTTTGACAGAAGAAGAAAGAGGAAATTGCATCATTTCCAAAACCATTTCAAAGCTTGGTACATCTTTTTGCCTGTTCTCTCATCCCTCCAATATCTTCCCCCCTGGTGTAGATCCAGATTCCCTGGTTCTACGCCAGGAGCAGGTTACATTTTCCAGTGTTGCTTCCTCCCCCCCCTCCATCTCATCACTCTGGACACAGCACACTATCATTAATGTGTCCTGCATTAAAGACCTTTGCTTTTTCTTTCATTTCCCCCCTTCTTTCCAAGCAGGAAAGGAGTCGGATGTTGATGGGATTATAGCCTGTGAGAAGGCTCATGCGCTGGAAGTAGACTTCTCAAAGACTACAAGCAGTGATGTCATCCGGGCGCGCCAGGAACCGGAACGCCCGGATGATTGGCAGCCCTCTGCCCAGCGGTGTTATGCTGCCGAAACTCTGGGCGAGACATCCGGGTGATTGACAGCCCGCCCATCGCATTCCACAGCGTTCCGCCGTTTGCTTAACCAATTACGCCGCTTGCGTACGTTACACAAACGGCGTAAGGCTGCGGAACGGAGGCCAGCCATGCCTCCCTGCGCCTCCCTGCACCTGGAATTGCTCCGTTTCAGAGCAATTTGGACGCATGGGAGAGCGGGCGGGCCCAAGAACTGCTTGCCTGTCCTCAGGAGAGGCGGCGCGGCCCGGGCTGTCTGCGGAAGAAGCGGAATACCATACCGGCCCGTTCCGCCCGGATGCCACCGCTGCTACAAGTCCCACTAACACCTTCTCCATCATCTCACTCTGTTTGGACAGAAGTGGGAAAACACCTAAAAGAATGCTTTTAATGGGAGCAGGCTTTCATCGTGGTGTACAGCTTCCAGAGTGACAAGAGGAGAGGCAAATGGAACCCTCTTCTCTGCTGGGGAAAGCAATTTGTGGGTTTGAGGATGGAAGGTTGGTGGAGAAGACGAATGAAATGGGGTTATTATTTGCAAACCGGCAGCCCAATCCTAACCTGCAGTGGAGCAGGCAAACCAGCTGGCCTGTGCTGCATCCCAGGCAGGTTAGGCAGCAGCTGGAGCTCACTTCAGGATAAAGGGATATTTTGCCCTTACCCCGGGGCAAGCCCCAGCCAGCCCTTTGGGGCTGCATGGATCTATGCCAATGAAATCACTGGCAGAAATCTGAGCAGCCAGATTGGCCCCGACCGGCCTGGGGATGAGGGTTAGGAACCATGTTCCACCCACTTCTCCGGACCAGCCTGCCCACAGGGCCGTTCTCCCACCACCCTTCCTCCCCAAGCTCCTGTGCTGGCTGCAGTGGTGTACGGAGAGGATCGGGGCAGCAGATCGCGCCCATGGCAGGGTGACGAAACCACGCCCCTGGCACATTGCCCTGCTCCCATGTGCCGCCATGCCACGTCTCCCTGCGTCCAGAAGAGCTCCATTTCGGAGCAAAACCATGACCAGGGAAGTTGGGCGGGCCAAAAGACGCTCGGATTCCTCTTCATTCTCACACGGATTTCTCTTCACTCTGCCGCCTCCGCACTGCTGGCGCCCCCCCACTGCCAGCGCCCATGCGTTATGCACCCCTGGCTACACCCTCCCTCCGCCCCTGGCTGGCTGAACTTGGTTGGCACGGGGACGGCTTACCTGCCACCTGCAGTAGCATCCCTGGGTTGCCAGTTTGCAGCAACCTGGGTTACCACAAGGGTTACACAACACCTGCACACACCTTCTTCCAGCACCTTCTTCCATAGCACAGACATGCCTTACAGCAACTTTGAGATCATGCCTTGAATTTTGGAAGTGTGCCCTTCCTGGGAGGAAATTTAAAATCTCTGAATTTCATTTTTGAATTTGAACCTGAAGAACTTTGGTGGCACCTCTGCTCATTACCAGTTAATATTCTATGTTGTCTCTAGCCTTTCATACCAACTGAGATGTGTGTGTGTGTGTAGGTAAAGGTAAAGGTTTCCCCACGACCGAATGGTCTAGTTGTAACCGACTGTAGGGGGCGGTGCTCATCTCCATTTCAAAGCCTGTAGAGCCAGCATTTCGTCCAAGGGCAAGCTTCCGTGGTCATGTGGCCAGCATGATTCTATGCCGTAGCGCACGGAACACTGTTCCCTTCCCACCAAAGTGGTCCCTATTTATCTACTTGCATTTAGGTGCTTTCGAACTGCTAGGTTGGCAGGAGCTGGGACAAGCAATGGGAGCTCACTCTGTTGCGTGGTCTCGAGCTCCCAACCTTCCGGTCAGAAAGCCCACCAGCAGCGGCTTAACCCCCTGCGTCACCACGTCCCAGTGTTAAGGTACAGGTATGGAACAGGTATGGAATTGCTGTTCCTGGCAGAAAGCAGATCCACATGCACAAAAAGATTCACATTGAATCTGCAACAATGCAGTTGCAGATGGAGAAACTGCATGAACTGCCAAACTACCCAACTGCCAAACTGGAAAGTATCATTGGATCAAGAAGTTTATAAGTAGAATGTCTTAGTGGTGATCACTGGTTTAGCCCTGTAAAGTAAACACAGTTCCAGTGGTTATATCATTATGTTCTTACAAGGAGGGCAAGCAGCTTCCAGATTACATTGTCAGGCCAATTTATCATGAATAATACTTGCCATTTGGTTACATTTCTGAAATAATCAATATTTCACAGTGTTGGGCTACTTGCAATGATGTGATCTATTGATTCAGTATGGCGATACCATTTACAACATCTACATTATCTGCTGTTTAAGTGATGAATTTGCTTGAGCTAGCTGTGAATGATATCTGAAGTTGGATGAGAAATTATAAATTGTTCTGGCCGAGCACTGAATTGTGTTTTTGTTTTTGTTTTCTTGAGCCATGCATTCCGGTTTTTGCTGCTGGTGTTTTTCTTTCAAAACTGGATAATATTTTCAATGCACACAAACTTGTGTGATTCTCCCCATAATTTGAGAACTTCTCCCTCCCTCTCCTGTTTCCTCAGTGGACTGTCTGGTGGTAGGAACACTTCTCTTGCCTTATTCTGTTATTTAGAATTACTGATGGTGTTGTATAAATAAATAAATAATATTAAAAACAGTATTAACAGCAATAAAAAAGGATTGTCATATAAATGCAAATGCTTTTCAACCACACTTTCTGTCAAGTGAACCAAAACAAAACACCAGAAAGCTAGTAATTAGTCGCAGAATGTGAGCTCACAGTGTCCTCACTCTACAAATGCACAAAAGGGCATAAAGACAAGAAGCACCCCACTGGATCAGGCCAAAGGCCCATCTAGTCCAGCTTCCTGTATCTCACAGTGGCCCACCAGGTGCCTCAGGGAGCACACGAGACAACAGGCTGCCTGCATTCTGTGGCCACTCCCTTACATCTGGAATTCTGAGGTGGTGGTTGTTCAGTCACTATGTCCGACTCTTTGTGACCCCATGGACCACAGCCAGTAGTGTCAGCCTACCGGTACGCTGGGC
>JAJKFI010000044.1:4203307-4216588 GCA_029204185.1 Lerista edwardsae | reverse complement strand
TTCCGGGTGAGCGGCAGCGTGATCGCTGCGTTCTGTTGTGTAACGGCAAAAGCCCGCCCGCTGTGGGCGGGCTTTCGCCGTTACGCAACAGAACGCAGCGATCGCGCTGCCGCTCACCCGGAAGACACGCCCAGCGTACCGGTAGGCTGACACTACTGACCACAGCATGTCTGTCCTCCACTAGCTTCCAGAGTTCACCCAAATTCACTGACACTATCTAACCATCTCATCCTCTGCCGCCCGCTCCTCCTTTTGCCTTCCATCTTTCCCAGCATGAGGGTCTTTTCTAAAGAGTCCTCTCTTCTCATGAGGTGGCCAAAGTATTTGAGCTTCAGCTTCAGGATTTGTCCTTCCAGGGAGCAATCAGGCCTGACTTCCTGGAGGATTGCCCGATTGGATCTCCTTGCAGTCCAGTGGCATTCTGAGGTCGCTTACTTCTAAAGTATTGGGTTGCACGACCCATCAGAGCCCATCATGGCCTTATTTCTAAAGTATTGGGTTGCATGACCCATCACAGGCTGAAGCCTGAAATGGACATTTCCTCCAGAAATCTGTCCAGTCCCCTTATAAAGACACTGAGGCCAGACATCATCACCACCTCCTGGGGCAAGGAGTTCCACTGTTTAATTATCTTCTGGGTAAAAATCTGGGTAAAATTTTTTTATCTGTTCTCACTCTTCCAACACTCAATTTTAGTGGACATCTCCTAGTTCTGGTATTGTGAAAGAGGGAAAAGAACATCCTTCTATCCATTGTATCCATCCCATCCATAATTTTGTATGTTTCAATCATGCCCCTGCTCAGGCACCATTTTTCTAGACTGAAAAGCCCCAAATGCTGTAGCTTTTCCTCATAAGGGAGGTGCCCCAGCCCCGTAATCATTTTGCAATCAGTAATCGCTCTCTTCTGCACCTACGCTAGTTCCCCTATATCGTTTTTTGAGATGTGGAGACCAGAACTGTATGCAGTACTCCAGATGTGGCCTTACCATTGATTTGTACAGTGGCGTAATAATATTGGCCGATGAAGTATTGTCAGAATCAGCCCAGTGAACAAAGACAGCAAGTCTCCTGGCCAGAGACAGCAAGGACCACGTTGGTCTCCAGTAGGCCCTTAAGTCACATCCTGCTTAGTATACGTACAGCATTGGTCATCAATGACAAATGCTATATTCGGACATCTAGGAACATCCACGTTTGTTGGTTTACCTGGGTGACAGACACCGCGTCAGAGCATCAAAGAAAGTGACACGGCAGCAGGTGCTCTGACTTCTCCCTTGTGTCAACAAATGCGGAGGTTTGCAGCCATCCATCACCTGTCCTGGAAGGAAAAGATGTCCCATACTGTTCCTAAAGAAAGCCAACTCATAGAACTGCCCTCCGCTGCCATTGTGAGAGCGGGAAGGATGTTAGGAGTGTCGGTAAACTCCTCCCTCTCTGGCATCGACAAGTGAATCATTCCAGAATCATTCCACCCTCCCCAGAATCCATATTACATCAGAATTCACCCTATAAAGACCTGAGGCTCACATCAAGGTTAGAACGGAATCTGGGTGGGGGTGCATAGAAACTGCTAACAGAAGTCTCAGCTAAATCTAGTTTAATGCAATATTTTTGGTTGCGGAGAAGAGAATTTGCATTTTGTGAAGGTTATAGGGATGTCTTCACAGGTAGGGTGTTATTTGAAGTGCTCTTCCACATGTTATTATGTTTGTATTATAACAAACTTTCCCCTTAAGACTAACAAGGAGAAACCTCCAAGCGTCCTAGAAATACACTCATTCCCGAACATGATTATGCATGCACACACTGCCTTTAATAACTTGCCAAACTTATCTTAGATTTCTAAGCCAATCTGGGCTCTCTCTGTGTAGGAGCTGTCAGCACGCTCCTCTAACACCGGACCAGGGTTGTTGCAAATGTGCCGTAAGGTGTGTCTGCACTGCAGATTCGGTTGCTGGGCTGGTGCAGGCAGCAGCGCTGGGGGACATGCGCCGCGCAGCCTGCCAGCTGCACCAGCCGTGCACCGCTTTAGCTCTGCTGGCTCAGGCCCATGCTAAGAGCATGCCGGAGGTGGGCGGAAGGCATTACAGGGCATAACAGGGCCATGGGTGGAGGCGGGGTGGAGATTGAACATGGCCATTAGGCCACATCGAAAACCTCATCCCCAGGCTGGGTGACCCTAATGCAGGCAGTTCCAGGCTGCGTCAACGTGCACCTTCTATTTTGCAGTTGCAGATCAGAGCAGTCCCATAGGGTTGGCGGGGACCGACCCCAGGGCAAGAGGAACATACGCTCTTGTCCCACAGGGAGCTGCAGGTGCCTCCTAGCCTGTCTTAGGATTCAGGCGCAGGTCAGCCAGCCGGCCTCTTGGAGCACAGGTTAGGTTTGAGCTCTGTTTGTACTGCCTTGTATTGCAGTCACATGTGACTTCTTCTTCTTCTTCTTCTTCTTTTTTTGCTATATATGGTATCTGTAAGCAGTGGTGTCATCTGCTTCAGTGGTGGTGGTTACGTACGCAAGCGACGTAACTGGTTACGCAACCGACGTAATGCTGAGGTATGTGACGGGCGGGCTGCCGATCACCCGGATGTCCCGCCCAGCGTTCCGGTAGGATGACACCACTGTCTGTAAGAGAAGCGAATCAAGAAGCTCGTTGTGAGTTGACTGAGTCACTTCTCGAATGGGAAGTTTATATCATAGCCTCCAAGGAGAAAAGATAACATTTAATTCACTTTGCTACTTGACCTTGTCTACTAATGTATAGCATAGGGCTGGCTGTGAGTTGCTCGGAAAGTTCAGAATGTGCTGATTCATGAGATACTCAAATTCCATTTTTAAGGAGTCTTTACGACAAATTGGAGATTAATTAGCCCTGGGAAACTGACAGCTGGAGGAATTGCTCTTCTTCTTTAATAAACATGTTTATCATCTTGGTGTCAAATTTGCCTCCAGCTATTTAGTTGATCATATTAATGTGTGATGAACTCGACCTGCTGCTTTGGGCATCAGATAAATTTTGAGGTTTACAGATATATTCACTCATGCTCACTTTCACAGAAGTGCCTTCTGCAAGCGAGCTTGTATACAGGAGGAATTTTTTTCCCAATTAAAAAAAAGGGTGAATCGACCTATGCAGGCATAACCACTTTTTGTTTTTCCAATAACCTATTGCAGTGGGACCCACCAGTGTGTCATGAGCCAATTTCAGGTGGGCCATGAAGTACCTAGAGCAGCCATATTGGAAATATGGGAAGATGGGATGCTGGAAAGGAGGAGGGAGTTTTGCTTGTGTCAAGGTTGTAAAGAGGCTTTTTTTTTCCCTTTCTGATTCACATTGCTATTGGAAAAATGAGAAATAACCCCATTTATTGCTGCATTACATTATCAGGAAAGCGGCAGGTTCTGACATCACACTGATGGCACTTCCAGCCATGACATCACTTCCAGTGGTCCAGGACAGATTGTCATTCTAAAAAAGTGGGTCCCAGTGCTAAAATATTTGAGAACCACTGACCTATTGCCAACCAACCTTTGCATGAAGAACACTGTGGGAGGCGGTAGCAACGGAGCCCAGGATGGGAACCACTGCAGTAACCCAATACGAGGCATGCCTACTCTGAAGTAAATTGCATGGAGTTAAGTAGGATCCTCTCTCAGTTAAGCATCTTTAGCAGTGGTTCTCAGAATGTGGCTCTGTGGCCCACCAGTGAGTCACAACCCAATTTTTTTGTGGTTCACGAAACTTACAGGGTAGATGAGGCTATGTGCATCGAGAGTTAAGCAACCTGTGACTTGGAGGCTCAACTATCAGAGGCTTGAGCGGCTGGTAAAGTGAAACATTTTATTAGGTGTGTCCTGATGCTAAAAGGTTTGAGAACCACCGATATATTTGATAGCAGCCTAAAACAAGGATGATGTCTGAATACTCAAACCATGATTTAAATTAGCCATAAAACATGGTGGGCAACCTAGTCCAGCTTCCTGTATCTCACAGCGGCCCACCAGGTGCCCCAGGGAGGCATGAGACAACAAGATGCTTGCATCCTGTTGCTACTCCCTTGCACCCAGTACTCTGAAGTAGCCTACTACTAATGTAAGGCCTCCCCCTTATCCAGTGCAGGGTTGGGGCTGAATGTGGTGCAACACGGCTGATATATAGCATGATGGTATCATTCATACAAACCAAGGTTTTCACCATCTTGGCCACTAGTGTCAACTTGTCCCCCCCCTTAAAGCTTGTTGCCTGGTGCAATTGCACCCCACTGCACTTCTTTAGCTATGCCCCTGTTCTGGGACCATGCCGGGATAGGGGTTCTGGATTCAGCCTAAGCTGCTGCTGCAGAGATCCATCCCATTCCCACCCCAAACCACCTCTCTCCTGACCCAATCCCAGCACCCGATCTGCTCCCACCAGCAGCAGCAACTCAAGTCAGAGGCCAATCTGTTGAGTGCTATCAGCAATACACAGTCTTCAGGGCATTGCACCACCACCAGCAGCAGCAGCAGCTCCCTGCCAACTTTTGGAGGGACTGCCACGATGCCAGACTGCAAGGTGCTCTGTTGACCACACAGACTGCCAGCATAATGCGCAGATAGGATTGGACCATTTAATTAGAGTCTTGGGCCCAAATCCACACCAACTTTCCAGCACTGGAATAGCTGTGCCAATGGGGCATGTGCTGCACCTGCAGTGGGGGGGGGGTAGTGATGGAGACCTTCTCAAGGGAAGGGAATGTTTGTTCCCTTACCGCAGAGCTGCATTGCCCTTACCCAGTGGTGGGATTCAAATAAATTAACAACCGGTTCTACGTCCTCCTTTCTTTGTACTGCTTCTTACTACAGCACTACTTTTTGTATATCAATAAATTAGCAAATGGTTCTGCAGAACTGGTGAGAACTGGCTGAATTCCACCACTGCCCTTACCCCTGTGCTAGAAAGTGGGTTAGGATTGCGCCCTTGGCTGATTTACATAAGCATTTGTACGCTGATCAATCAGTTAATCTGCACATATCTTTTTTTTGGGGGGGGGTGTCAGAAACAATTATTCTAACAAAAAAAAGGAAGATAATGCACTGTCAGCACCATCTTGGAAAATGCATTCCTCTTTCTGTTTTGTCCAGGAGGGAGTGACTCTTACAATTGTGCTTATCTTCTGCATTTGCATTTGAAATAACGTTATGTCTTGTCATTATTCAAATCCGCTGTCCAGTTAATCAGGGGCACCTTGTTAGTCAATCAATACCTTTTTACCTAATTAATCTAACCAATGACTCAACTAAATGTTGCAACGCTCATTTATATGTATATAGGCAATATCCATCTAATTGCATCTAATTAGGTGGCAGTGCAGGGATTTTTTGTGCCATTGAAAGATCGACAGTTTTCTCATTAGGCTTCCAAATGTACATATTCCAGTGTCATCCTGTGTAATTGTACCGTCTCTCTCTCTCTTAAAGAAAATGATGTATTGATTTTGTTTCTTTGCAAATAGCTGGCTGAGATGCCCACACAAAGGGCAGTTGATGTGCATGTATGAGCAACAGATTGATTGAACACTGCAGTGAGTAAATTTAGTGCCATTTGCTCAGGGATCTAAGCTTTATTTTCTCTGAAGATGAAGTTCTTTCAAGGGACTTTTCTGCACATAAATTTCTTCCATTTCTTCTGGTGAGTCTCATAAGCCCTGAACCTGGTTGACAAGGGGACTGATAAAGATTTTTCAAAGTTGTTAAGATACTAACACTACTTTCTGTATGTTTTAATTAATGTCCTCAAGGTAAGCAACTAGTTATTCTGTATATAATGGAAACCATCCACACGCAAAAGTCATGTTATTTGGCCTCCTAGTAGTTCCATAGTGGGGTGTAGGAGAAACATTTGTATTTTTTTTCCCTATACATTGACATTCCTTTTTCCTGCAAATATGAGATTCAAATATTCCTTATTTATTCTGCACTTAATTTCCATATCCGTATGTCTTCAATGCCCATATGCAACTTAGGATGTTCAACTTTGTTTATGACATATCAATCTACTAATACACGCAGGAATTATATTAGGAGATTGTAGTAAAATTCAGAGCTGTATTTTATCATGTTGGTCCCTGCTGACATTATCACTCCAGATCATCCTTCCCTCTCTAAAATTCACAGAGTAATAAAATACCCGGTGCAATATCCATCAGCATAAAAAGCCCAGATGGTTTGAGCTAGGAGATTAAAGCATAGAGATTACAAGAGACATAATATATAACTTTTTTCACATATACTCCCTCCCAAACCCTAGGGAGATGGTAAAGGGAAGAGCCAGGAATTGACTTTGCATATATTTTTGGAAAACGCTAGAATAATATGCTTATTGTTAACTATATGGCAAATGGCAGAAACTGTATTCTTGGAACCTTTTTTAGGTCATCTAGACTCAGTGAAAAGATCCATCCTGTTTGGTGCAACTGGAGCCCCTGCGTTGTCTGATATCCTATTTATTCCCTTTTTACTTGAATTACAGAATGGCATATTTTTATTTATACAGTGCAGTGGTCCTCAAACCTTTTAGACCGGGACCCACTTTTCAGAATGATTCTTGTATCGGTACCCACCGGAAGTGATGTCATTAACCTAGAAGTGATGTGATGGCAAGAAGTGACATCATCAAGCAGGAAGTGCTGTCACTGTAACATAATAAAATGACACTCCTGAAATGCAGATTGACATTCTTGGATTGCAGCAATTGTACAACCATGAAACATCCCCGCCAGACAGCAGGATTAGGACAAAATGTGTTAAAGCACTGAACTGAAAACATTTTTTTAACCCTCACTTGAAAATTCGAATTGTTAACACTCACAAAAGGAATACAGCAAGAGTAAGGTCCGCAGCTTGCAAGATGGCTGCTCCCAGCTTTCCAAACCCATCTGACATCACGTCGCAACCCACCAAGTGGGTCCCGACCCACAGTTTGAATAACACTGATATACTGGATATGTACTGACAGTGGATGCCTGCCAGGAGAACATGACCCAGGCCGATACTGTAACTCTGGAGCAGGACTGATGGCAAGAGACAAGAGGGCTCAGATCCCACCGCTGGCAGGAAGTCTACACTTTTCAGAGCCGTCACCCTCAGCCCCACAAAAAATCCAGACCAGCTTTGCTTGACCTTCCCCCCCCCAGAACATTTCATGGGAGGCCACACCTTGCTTGCACAGCACACTTGACCCTGCGAACACAAGCCATATCCTGGGAGCTTCCTGATGAAGTAAAGAGAATCGTTCGCCACACAGAAGAAAGGTACCCAACACTAGATGACCTCACCAACTCCAGGGCCAAATGTCATTGGTGCCCCTGCGAACAAAGCAACTGGACTTCAGAGCTTATCACAAGTTCTTTGTGGAACCCTTATGCAGGTGCGAAACTATAGGGGTGCCAAGTTAGGATATGGGATGGGCAGTCAAGGGGTAACAGGCCACAAGCAGCCCTCCCTTGATGAGCTCACCCAACCAAAGATCCCCACCAAAGATCATTGTACATCTGTACAATGACAAATTTCTATTCTATTCTATTCTTAGGAGTCTGTGGGAAGGAATAGTATAAAAGCCAGTGTCACAGGACCTCATATTTTTTTCATCCTTCCTATGTCAGTTAACTGCCTTGCTGTTGGTTTCTTTGTTTCTTGACCCTTGTATCTTTCGTCCCTTGTTTGTCTGTCTGCCTTGCTACCAAGGTGAGAGTAGAATCCTAACCTGGAGTTAGACTGGCACAGTTAGGCCAGCAAAATTTGGCTGGCACAAGAGACACCGTAAAGTATGTTTGGACACTCTCGGCGTTAGAGAGGCCAGCACAGAGATATGTGCCATCATCCCTGACTCCGAGAGTGGTCCAAATGCACTTAACCATGGCCCTTGTGCCTGCCAAACTTTGCTGGCCTAACTGTGCCAGTCTAACTCCAGGTTAGGATTGCGCCCTCAAACTTTGTCCAAGGTTATCTAGTGAGCTTCATGGCTCAGCAGGGGTTAGAATCCGGATCTCCCTTGCCAAAGTCTTCTTGGCCAGTCCACCACATCATTTTCAGTGATACATGCACAAGAAAGTTGCAACAGATTATATACTCTCCATCACTAACAATCCTTTTAAGAAGTTAGAAGGTCTTACTGCAACTTTCTTTTGTTTATGGTAATAAATCAGTGTCTCTCCTGCCCCATGCTCAGCAACACTATTTTCCCGAGATATCCCATTGAAACTCACACCCATTTTATCAATTTACACTGTATGTAATTGGAAAAATAAAGAACATTCAGCCACTGTCTTTAGGGACAAAAGCAGCCTGAAGTGCACTCACTGATGTGTGAATGCAAGTACCACTTTCAATACATTTTTTGCCATTATAGAGAACATCGGTTTGTGGGGTCTTATGTTTGTTTGTTTTACCCTAGAATTCCACATCAAATTATCAGCAGCAGCATTGGTTAAAATATAATGGCCATTTACAATTTTACGACCCTTGGAGCTTTGTGGCACATGAAACAATTAAGTCAGTGCTAAGTATGCGAATGAAATAAAGCGCCTTCCCTCTTACAGCAAGTGCAACATTTACTTGTGAATTAAATTATCAACTCCGTAGTTTTCAAACATTTTACTTTCAATCAGCCTTTTGCCCCACTAATCAGCCAATCTGGCACCAATTTGCTAATGATCTCTGTGCACCGCAGAAGATTCTGGGGAAGACTCTTGGGATTGAGGTGAACTCTCAGTACAGTGCAAATGGGCCACTGGTTTGGAATGTGTTCAGGCAGCAAACACTGTCCTGTTGGCTTTGGATGACGATTCCTTTAGGTTGCACAGTTGGAGCCTTTGATGAAGGAGACTATACGTTCCTATCCAGAAGACTTTGATGAAGAAGACTACATGTTCCTATCCAGAAGACTTTGATGCAAATGTGGACCCAGGAAATTCCAGATGGAATCTGCTAAAACTGCACTCTGTAAGCCTTCCTTCCAAGTTCAAGACATGCAAGACAGATAAAAGAACAACAATTAAAATCAACAGGTTATCTGAGGGACCTCCTTCCATACATTCCAGCCCAATCTCTTAGATTTTCTGAGGGGACTCTTCTTCAAGTGCCGCCTTTATCCCAGGTTAGAGGGATGGTGGCACAGAGAGGGCCTTCTCTGTAGTGGCACCACAACTATGGAATTCCCTACCGGAAGAACAAAAAACTGTTCCCACCCTGGGGAGGTACCATCATGTGCCATATAATTTAAGACAGCATTTCTCAAAGTGTACTTCTATGAGTAGGGGCAGTCTAAAATGGTAACAACGAAATATTGCGAATTGCCACCGAAATTGGGCTTATAAAACAATAAAATGTGATATCCTGCTCAATTAACAAAATAACACTGAAATGTATTTATTACAGTGGCTGCAGAGCATCTGTGAACCATTCTGAGTGCTTCTGACTTTGTTTCTAAGCCCCTAACTCCACCCATAGCTCTGTTGCTTTCTCTAACTGGCTGTAGAGTCTTCTGAACATGCTCAGAAGCCACCAAGGAAAATGCATGGAGCCCTGTGGAAACTGAGCTACACTATATATTTACTCATGGGTAGGAAACTATGCCTCAATCCATTCAGAATGCAATGTCACCATAATGGTCCTGATCCAATGAACCCAGGCTCCAAAAAACACTTGAGAAGTAAGTCCCTCTCCTCCAAGCTGACAAATGTATTGAGCTCTATGGCAGTGTTATTCAAACTGTGGGTCGGTACCCACTTGGTGGGTCGCGACATGATGTCAGGTGTGTTGCGGAAAGCTGGGAGCAGCTATCTTGGAAACTGCAGACCTTCCTCTTGTTATATTCGTTTTGTGAGTTTGAATTTTCAAGTGAGGGTTTTTTAAATTTTGTTTTTAGTTCAGTCCAAGAATGCCAATTTACATTTCAGGAGTGCCATTTTGTTGCGTTACAATGAGAGCACTTCCTGCTTGATGATGTCACTTCCTGCCACAGCATCAATTCCAGGTTAATGACATTGCTTCTGTTGGGTCCCGATTTGTGTGTCATTTTAAAAAGTGGGTCCCGGTCTAAAAAAGTTTGAATACCACTGCTCTATGGACAGCCAAACTGAGCAACGTGGTTGCATTTACCCACGAGTAGCCAAACATGCCTTGGCTCGAGTTGGAGGCTAGGTGAAGGAGAAAGCAAAGCCACTAGAGTTGTCCTGATCTGATGTGCATGGAGCTCAACAGGGGCTCAACAAACACTCCAGAACACATCACAATCCGTGATATGATGTCATTCAGGGGGAACGGCCCGGTACTCCGTTCCGCTAGTTCCGCGGAGGGCCCGGGCCGCGCCGCCTCTCCGGAGGACGGGCGAGCTGCTGCTGGGCCCGCCCGCCCTCCCTTGTGTCCCAAATCGCTTTAAAATGGAGCTATTCGGGTGCAGTGAGGCTTGGGGAGGCGTGGCAGCCCTCCGCCATTGGGGCGGAGGGCTGTCAATCATCTGGGCGTTCCACTTCCTGGCGCGCCCGGATGACGTCTCTGATCACAATCCAATGTCCAACACAGTAAAAAAAGTAAAAATAAAACAAAACCTGTTTCATGCCTGTGGCTATGTCTGCTAACAGCCACATGCATTAAAAACAACCATATATACAGAGGCGGATCTAAGGGGGGGGGCAAATCTGTAAGTTTTGCAAGAAGCCTTACCTTGCAGTGGAAAACACTCCTCTCCTGCACTGTTCTAGCCAATCCTCACAGGGAACAGCAATGTCTTGGCGTTGCTTACTGGCTACAGCAGCAAGGGAGAGGAGGGATTCACATGACAGGGTAAGGCTTCTTGCAAAACTTACAGATTTGCCCCTCCTTAGATCCGCCTCTGCATATATATGGCAGTGATTAGATAAAAATGCTTTAAAACTCATTAAAATGTTCATTTGGACCAAAAACACATAGCACTGCTTTCAGTCCTCTTTTTTTAGGATAACACCAAAATCTACAAAAAATAAACCTGTTGTAAACAACCTATGAGCTCTGGAGTTCCCTGAGACCCCTTTAGGGGCTCCACAAGCCACAGCACTTGGCCACTGTCTGCTCTACCCTGCACCATTCCACATATGTGCTGGTGCCCTGGAAAACCCCGAGGCACTCTGCAGTTTGATATCTAGTAATATTGTATTAAGGGACATGGTGGCGCAGCGGGTTAAACCGCTGCTGCTGGGCTTTCCAACCGCAAGGTTGAGAGTTCAAGACTGCACAACGGAGTGAGCTCCCGTTGCTTGTCCCAGCTCCTGCCAACCTAGCAGTTTGAAAGCACCTAAGTGCAAGTAGATAAATAGGGACCACTTCGGTGGGAAGGTAACAGCCTTCCATGCGCTACGGCGTATAGTCATGCCGGCCACATGACCACGGAAGCTTGTCCTCAGACAAAACGCCGGCTCTGCAGGCTTAGAAACGGAGATGAGCACCGCCCCCTACAGTCGGTCACGACTAGACCATTCGGTCAAGGAGAAAGCTTTACCTTTACCTTTACTTTTTTAGAACTATTGTATTGGAGTATTTTTAATGTGTACCTTTGTATATTTTGTTCGGTTATGCTGGTCTTGACCATAATAAATTCGATTCTGATACTCTGCATGGGCCGACAGGGCTCCCCGAGATTCCATTGAGGAGTGTAAAGGCCCCAGAGACTGAAATGTTTGAGAATCGCTAATTTAAGACACTGTGTTGGTGGTGAGTAGGTATTGGAGAACAATGTTTTGCGGTTCTGTTAGAGCACACATATAGAATAGAGTTGACTGCCTATTACTGACATCCATGAGAACTGGCCATCTCAGGAGAAACTGGAATTTTTGCTTGCAAACAATTACAATAGAATTATTTAAACAGTTGGGTTGGTTGCAGCAAAATGTCAACCAGCGTTTTTGTGATGACCATGTAATTGACTGCAAATTGGATATGCACCATCTTATTCTATGTTGCTTTATGATCTGTTGTGGGTTGTTGCTACTTTATTTTGAGCTATTTTAGTGTGGCTATTTTATTGATGCGGCCAATTGTGGAAACAAATTATGAAGTACATTATGAATTGCAGCTGGAAAACGTGGTCAACCGTAGGTCACGCTAGTTTTCCAGAGGCATTTCGGTAATAGTTTAGCCTACTGATGGAGAATATTGCTGTTATGATATCAGTTATGAGGGAGAGCAATGTACAGAAAAAACATAATGTACTATGAGCTGCTGTAGCAACCAGCTTGAATCGGAGAACAGAGTCAAGGCCATCTTCCTGCCTTGGTACATTTCCTTTATTTGAGCCTTTTGCTTGGAACAATACACTTGAGTGAGATGAGAAAAATATTTTGCCTCAAGACTTTAGAAGTCCTATAAAGGCTGTAAAAGAAGAAAGAAAAACTCGTGAATTCAGAAAATTCAGAAAATTGGAGCAATTGCTTTGGAAAAAAAAAGGCGTGTTCTCTTTGTTATATTTGGTAACCGTAGCCTGATGTATTGGCATGCTAAATGCAATTTATAAATGCTGTAGGGTTCTGAGCTGTCTTTGATGGATCGGCAGAGAGATCTAAGGTGGTGGTGGACAGGATGATCCACTAAAACTAATTGATGGAGAGTCTGAACAGACAAAATGAAACGTATTTTTTTTTTACCAAGTGTGTAATTAATCTGTGGAACTCTTTGCCACATTGTGATGTCACCTGTCCTAGATGCCTTTAAAAGGAGATCCGATGGATTTATGGAGGCTATGTCCATCGCAGCTTACAAGTCCTGATGACTGTATGCAACCTCTAGGTTTTAGAGGTAGCCTACCTCAAAATGCCAGATGCAAGGGAGTGGCAACTGGATATGGGCATTTTTTGGTCTTGGGTGCTCCCTGAGGCATCTGATGGGCCACTGTGAGATACAGGAAGCTGGACTAGGTGGGTCCTTGGCCTGATCCAACAGAGCTTATGCCCTTATGACACTAACAGCCCATACCAATTCTTCCCCCCATACCACCATCCATTGATGCAGCGGCACCCAAATGGTAGACTATATACGGTGTGGTGGTGAGGCATTCCAGGAGGTCTCCACTAGGTCTCCCTTACTTGGAAGTGAGTACCTGTGGTGGTGAGGCATTCCAGGAGGTCTCCACTAGGTCTCCCTTACTTGGAAGTGAGTACCTGTGGTGGTGAGGCATTCCAGAAGGTCTCTACTAGGTCTCCCTTACTTGGAAGTGAGTACCTGTGGTGGTGAGGCATTCCAGGAGGTCTCCACTAGGCCTCCCTTACTTGGA
>JAJKFI010000044.1:4177105-4203297 GCA_029204185.1 Lerista edwardsae | reverse complement strand
GGAAGTGAGCACCTGCAGTGGTGAGGCATTCCAGGAGGTCTCCACTAAGTTTCCCTTACTTGGAAGTAAGCCTGCATGGCATGGGTGGGTCAACTCAGACCTGCAACAGCAACAGCAAAATAACTGTTGTAAGTCCTCAGGAGAAGACCCAAGAAAGGGGTTCGGATATCAGTAGCACCTTCCTAGACCCGTTCCTCCCACCCCAAACCATCCTTGCCGTCTCCTACTTTTTGTGTGAAAGCAGGAAGAGAGCTCCAACTACACCATGTGAGATGAACTGCCATGTGAGACAGGTTTGATTGACAGGTAGGCAGATGGAAGGGGCGGGGATTGGCTTGACAACACCCAGAGCGCAATCCTAACCTGGAGTTAGGCCGGCACAGTTAGGCCAGCAAAGTTTGGCCGGCACAAGGGACACATTGCACTGGGCACTGGGAAAACATGCATGTCCTCCACATGATTGAGGGTGCAATCTAACCTGGAGTTAGGCCGGCACAATTAGACCAGCAAAGTTTTGTTGGCACAAGGGACACTGTAAAGTATGTTTGGACCACTCTCGGAGTCAGAGAAGCCAGCACAGATATGTGTGCCATCTTCCTTGACTCCGAGAGTGGTCCACATGTGTTTTACAGTGTCCCTTGTGCCGACCAAACCTTGCTGGCCTAACTGTGCCAGCCTATCTCCAGGTTAGGATTGCGCTCCCAATGAGTTTCACAGGTGAATGGGATTTGAATCTAGCTTGCCCTGGTTGAGGTCAAATTCCAGCACTCCAGCCACTCTTCTGTATCAAGAAAGATGAAAAAAATCTGTCTCAAGCATACCTGCTTGAGGAGATTTAGGAGTGCATGTCAAGGACATGCTTCCCTTTCAAAGACCGATGGTCTCTTCATCATTTCCTTCTTTGTGTTCATGGGCACGCTCCCCTCCTGCACAGAATGCCGAGCAGCTGGAGGAGCAGATGTTCCACGGCTGGAAATTCTGTCTCGTTCAGCGCTCAGGACAGGGTCAGGCCTTGGTGTAGGTTTTTAATCTCACCAGGTGTTGTCATCCTTCTGACCTAACCTTGATGGTGATTAATTTAGGCTGCTTTTAAAGTTTGTCATGTAGAACCGTTCTTTCTGCAGAGCCAGGCACCATCAGACTGATGAAAAGCGTGCTTTGCTCCACATAGATACGACTGCTACTTGCGTGCCATGCGTGTTGCTACAGCGAAGACTGTTTCTTAGCATGAATACAATCCTGTTAATGCGTCTGGCAGTGTTTCTCAAACTGTGGGTCAGGACATGCTTGGTGAGTCAGGACCTGATGTCAGGTGAGTTGCAGAAAACTGAGCAGCCATCTTGGAAGCTGCAGACTTTCCTCCTGTTACGCTCCTTTCGTGAGCGTTCAGTTTGAATTTTCAAGTGAGGTTTTATTTATTTATTTATTTATTTATTTATTTATTTATTTATAGTTTGCTGCTTTTACATCATATTTTGTCCTAAACTTGCTTTCTGTCTGGGATGTTTCATGATTGTGCAATTGCTGCAGTCCAAGAATGCCAGTCTGCATTCCAGGAGTGTTACCTTATGTCACAATTGATGGCACTTCCTGCTTGATGATGTCACTTCCAGGTTAATGACATCACTTCCAGTGGATACTGACATGATTCCCATTCTAAAAAAAATGAGTGCTGGTGTAAAAGGTTTGAGATCCACCAGTGTATGGTGTTTCAGAGCCCAAATGAAAGTATCAGGGATGTATGCAAACAAATGTTGTTTGTTAATGTTGAGAGAGAGCAAAGGGAGGGAAGAGTGAAGGCTAGAAGAAAGAATAAACAATGAGCAAATGCAGTCACACTGTAGTCCCGTTCAGGGCTGGCCCATCTTTGACGACTAAAGATCAACTGAAGCAGCTGCCTAAGGCATCCATTTGGTGGACATCCCCTTGTCTATCTACTTACCTCTTGCCTCTCTTGCTTCCCTTCTCTTTCTACCCCCTTAATTGGAAAAGGAAGAAGGGAACAGAAAGAAGAAATGTGAAGGGGAGAGCTGAGCCAGAACATTGGAAAGAGGGAAGAACAGAGGCTGGCATACAATTGATAAATGGTGGCAGAATGTGGCTTGCGACCTCTGGTGTCAGGAGGTGTTGGACCAGTCGTGATCCTGTACAGGTGTTGAGCCTGTACACAGTGCCCTTCCCAGCACCTCTCAGGCAAAGAGCAGTGGTCCCTAGAACTGTTTCATGAAATCCTATGTAGAGAAGGTGCCAGGAATGGAACCAGAGACCTTTTCATTGCAAAGCATGTGTGGTATCTCTGGCTAAGATGCAGACATCAATCATGTGTGAATTTTGGAAGTGCAGCTTATTCACTTTTGCTATATTTGTGTACAGTAAATCATTAACATCTATGCTGCACTTCAGTAAGCCTGTTCATGTTTATTGTTAATTAGACACAAAGTGTTCTCTTGCATGTGGGGTGTTTTTTTTTTTAAAAAAAAAATAGCATTCCATGAAGCCATAGCTATGAAAGCCTTATGTACAGATAAAATAATGCAAAGTTATTTATTTTTTTCTGGACTGTAAGCAATTCAATTATTTTGTTTCTGAAATAAATTAAGTAAAGCTTATTGAGTCCAATGAACTTCTCTTTCCAGGGAGTTGTAGTTCAATTTCATTTTTAATTGGAATTGAGCGTCATGAACTTCTTAGCACAAGTAAGCAAGATCTGGCAATAAAAGAGGCAGTCCAATTTATATTAAAAGTTCCTGAAATCTAGTGCAGGGAATTGGCAGTATGCTTGGTTTATATTTAAATTTCCATGAAATCTGTTGACATACTGTATGTAAAGATATATGGATGCCTCTAACCATGGATACTAGGGCCACCTTTTTCAAGATGGGGAAACATCAGTGGTTTTGCTGTAACAACGTAAAAAAAGAGATTTATTGTCCTTATCTTTTTAACAGTGCAATCCTAACCTGGAGTTAGGCCAGCACAGTTAGGCCAGCAAAATTTAGCTGGCACAAGGGCCACTGTAAAGCATATTTAAGGCACTTTCGGAGTCAGGGAGGATGGCACGCATCTGTGTGCTGGCCTCCCTGAATCCGAGAGTGGTCCAAACATACTTTACGGTGTCCCTTGTGCCAGCCAAACTTTGCTGGCCTAATTGTGCCAGCCTAATTCCAGGTTAGGATTGCACCCTTATTTGGTGTTTCCTTATCTTTTTAATAGGTGTCTCAGTATCCATGGAATCTGTGGATAATTGAAACCTTGGCTATTGGAGTACATCTGTAAATTATTATTACCACACCAACACATTTATTTATTTTATTTATTTATACCCCAGAATTTCCTATAAGAATTTATACTCCGCTTTTCCTACGTCGAAGCAAATGCCCAAAGCGACTTATAGAAAACAAAACAAAATACAATGTAACCATAATAAGTAAAACATAATTAAAACAACGCATTAACAAAAACAACAAAAAGCCTGCTATTGAATTGTTGTTGTTCAGTCACTAAGTCGTATCCAACTCTTTGCAACCCCATGGAGCACAGCATGCCAGGCCTCTCTGTCTTCCACTAGCTTCCGGAGTTCGCCCAATTTCATGCTCATTGCCTCAGTGACACTATCTAACCATCTCATCCTCTGCCGCCCCCTTCTCCTTTTGCCTTCCATCTTTCCCAGCATGAGGGTCTTTTCTAAAGAGTCCCCTCTTCTCATGAGGTGGCCAAAGTATTGGAGCTTCAGCTTCAGGATTTGTCCTTCTAGGGAGCAATCAGGCTTGGTTTCCTGTAGGATTGACCGGTTGGATCTCCTTGCAGTCCAGGGGACTCTCAAGAGTCTTCTCCAACGCCATAATTCAAAAGCATCTATTCTTCGGCGCTCTGCCTTCCTTATGGTCCAGCTCTCACAGCCATACATTGCTACGGGGAAAACCATAGCCTTGACTAGGTGAACCTCGGTTGGCAGGATGATGTCTCGGCTTTTTATTAAGTTGTCTAGGTTCACCTTAGCTTTCTTCCCAAGAATACCAAATTACTTTTCTTAATTAGTTGCTTTGAGACTGGACAACAGATCATTTTAAAGATGCTAAAAGTGACTCCAAACTACACGCTTTGTATTCAGTTCTAGAGATTTTCACCTGGAGGTGCTGTTTTGCTTTTGCGATCACTGGAAACCTGTGACTTGCATTGCCTCCTGAAGTGGCAGAATGCTGGTGAGCTACTTGAACAGTTTCCTCTTGAATGTTTCAGCAGTGTAAGCTGGACAGCAGTTCCAACCTGTTGCTAAAGCGCATGGAGTTAAGTGTTACATAAGAATATAAGAAAAGCCTTGTTGGATCAGGCCAAGTTCCCATCTAGTTCAGCTTCCAGTATCTCACAGTGGCCCAACAGGCGCCTCAGGCAGTACACAAGACAACCAGATACTTGTATCTCTCTGCCAATCCCTTGCATCTGCCATTCTGAGGTAAATTCTGAGGTAAACACAACGGTGGCCAGTCAGGATTCTCCCCAGCATTTCTCTTTGAGAGCCACCAGAACCAAATGCTCCTCTTCAGACCTGTACTCATAGGGACACAGGAACAGCCCCACTGGATCAGGCCAAGGCCCATCTGGTCCAGCTTCCTGTATCTCACAGTGGCCCACCAGCTGCCTCAGGGAGCACACAAGACAACCTGAGACTTGTATTTCTCTGCCACTCCCCTGTATCTGGCATTCTAGGTAGCCTATTACCCTTGCACCACCCCCAAGGAAGACACCAGACTGAGGTTGGGGTTTAACTTTATTAAGGGCACAATCCCAACCAATTTTCCAGCACTGACATACAGTAGCTGTGCCAATGGGGCATGTGCTGGATCCTGCAGTGGAGTAGTCGTCACAGAAGGGAAACTTGGTTAGGATTGCGCCCTAAATATTACCCATTACTTTAATGTAGTTTACCTGAAATAAGGTGTCAAACCATCTTTATTTTGGCCATAGAAGAGTTTTGAAACTTTAAAAAAAAATCTGGTAAACGTATTATTTTTAAGACATGGCAATGCTTTACTCACAGCCCAATCCTAACACATCCTGGAACAGGGAGGACAGCTTGCCTGCCCCATATCCAAAGCAGGGTTGGCAGAGGCGTTTCTACAGGGAGGGCAAAGCTCTAAGTGTTGCAAGAAGCCTTACCCTATCACGTAAATCCCTCCTCTCCCTTGCTGCTGTAGCCAGTAAGCAACGCCAAGATGTTGCTTTTCCCTGTGAGGATTGGCTAAAATGCTGCAGGAGAGGAGTGATTTCCACTGCAAGGTAAGGCTTCTTGCAAAACATAGAGCTTTGCCCTCCCTGTAGAAATGCCACTGAGGGTTGGGGCTGCATGCAGCATACCTTGGAGGAAGGGGAATTCATCCTCATCAATAGGTTCCAATAGGTCTACCTAGGCTGCCCCAGTGAAATTGCTGATGCAAGTCCTAGTGACCCGTTTAAGTCCAACCGGGATTGGGCCGGGGGTTAGGACCTGGCCTGCATCAGTCAGGCCCGTCCACCACCTTCCCCAGGCCGGGCTGCCCATGGTCTGCCCACAGTCAGTCCTCCCCACACCCACCTCAAGTTTCAAAGCTCCTCAGTTCCTTTCCTTCAGGTGTTTCATACGCATAGACAGGTGGGACCAACAGGCATGAGGTTCTGGCATCTGACTGGAAGCAGGAGGGAAAGAGAAGCCGCTTAATTATCAAGGACATTGATATCCTGGGAGAGTGGAAACCAGTGGCGTTTCTACAGGGATGGCAAAGCTCTAAGTTTTGCAAGAAGCCTTACCTTGCAGTGGAAATCACTCCTCTCCTGTACCGTTTTAGCCAATTTTGGCGTTGCTTACTGGCTACAGCAGCAAGGGAGAGGAGGGATTTACACGACAGGGTAAGGCTTCTTGCAACACTTAGAGCTTTGCCCTCCCTGTAGAAATGCCTCTGGTGGAAACCTCAGATTTATGACAGTAAACAAGTTAATCTGTGATATTCGGAACACACAGAAGAACTGACTGTCAAAAGAGCCCTTGTCACTCATGTATCATTAATAAACGTCCACGCCATGCTGTCATTTCAAGCTGTGGAAAATGGTAACCCTCATTAGACAATACTGTGGCCAGCCCTCTCAGGGCACAATCCTAACCTGGAGTTAGGCCAGCAAAGTTTGGCCGGCACAAGAGCCACCGTAAAGCATGTTTGAATCACAATCGGAGTCAGAGACAGCAGCACACAGACGTGTGCCATCCTCCCTGACTCCGAGAGGGGTCCAAACATGCTTTACAATGACCCTTGTGCTGGCCAAACTTTGCTGGCCTAACTGTGCCGGCCTAACTCCAGGTTAGGATTGTGCCCTGAGAGGGCTGGCCACAGTATTTTCTAATGAGGGTTACCATTTTCCACAGCTTGAAATGACAGCATGGCGTGGACGTTTATTAATGATACATGAGTGACAAGGGCTCTTTTGACAGTTGGTTCTTCTGTGTGTTCCAGGTTAGGATTGCACCCTCAATCATGTGGAGGAGAATCACGGACATGCACGTTTTCCCACTGCCCAATGCAATGTCTCGAGTTGCCTAACCATGTGCAGAAGTGCCCTTCAACATGTGGATCTAAGCACCAAGGGGAGGTTGGAGTTCAGTTAGGACCCTCTGCATTTGCAAATTGGTCCCAACATTGTAAACCTCCTATAAATCATGACCCTGTTTCTTCCAACCATCCACGTCATGTATGTTTGTGGGAGGATAGATGAGCAATCGAGTATGTCAGGAGGGAGTAAATATGCTTGAAATAATTTTGTTTTGTTTTGTTTTGCAAGAGAAGCATTTTGGAAGCATTGTAACATCACAATGGGGGAAAAAAAAGCATCCTAGGAAAGGTTTTATTGATTAAATCCGTCATCTCCAAATGCTGTTCTCATGACAGCTCCTGTACAGAGCTGAAAGTTTTGTTATGCTTCTTTACCGAAAGAAATAGTAGCACCAGAAACCTGGTGGTGTTTGCATTACTGAAAATGGCACAGAACTATTCCAATTGATACCGAAAATGATTTTTGTTTCATTCAAATTGAGTACATTTTCCACCTTGTTAGACTTTTATAGGAACAACCTGCCGTTTCACAAGATTGAGACTGTGCTCAATTCCAGATACTTTCCCCCATTTCCCCGCACCTGCTTCTTTGCTTCAGCTGGGTCTCTGTTGCTTAATGGTGCTACAGCATCCTTCATTAGAAAAGCCCTGCTTCTAAGCAGGGTGGCAAAGATGCATTTCTTCACATCATCTCGGTGCACTTGAGCATGAAAGAGGATGTGTACGACTACCTGAAAGTATCACCTTCAGGGCAGATCGATGAATGCGCAGCTTTTTGTGCTGTCATCTTCTTCAAGAGTCTTGTTGGATTGTGCTTCTTTGACATCTGTGATGGAGAAAACAGCAGCATGATTAAGCGTTTAATGTAGTGCTCCAAAATTAAGCCGAAACCAAAATGGGCCTTCCCGCTTTATTTGCGAAAATAGCCTGGGCTGGAAGATTTCTATAGAAGCAGAATTGTGTACATTGCTCCCTTCTTATTCTGGCTCTGATGCTATAATAGCTCACACACAAGCTCTGTGCCTTCTAACAGATGAACAAGAGGAGGCTGACATCTAATTAAATTCTTTCAATGCAAAGTAGTTATTCCTTTTTTTTTTAACCAATAGTTTAAATGGCACTTTGCTTCCCGTCAGTGATTTTATGCATTGCCAATTAGTACAGTGAAAAAGGGATTGCTCACAGATCCTTATGACTCTAATTGGGACTTCAGCATAAAAGGCCCATCAGAATAAATATCCAGTAGCTCATCCTTTGTCCAGCTAAGAAAGATAGGCGGCTGATTCATTAATATGCTCCGTGAACTTAGGAGAGTTTTGCATCAGACTCTGCTGGATTATCAAGTATGTGGGTGAGTGGTTATTGTCCCTAATCCTTCAAACATTTTTTTTGTATATGTACTTCACTTTTAATTCACTCTGAAATAACATTGGGAATCTCAAACTGCCAGGTGAGAATATTAACTCTTTGAAGACCTCATGCTACTTTGTTGTTGTTGTTGTACTTTCGCACAGTCACTACAGGTGTAGTGACCTACATACTCGGAACATCGGGTCCTTCTCAAGGACCTGGGATGTTAAGAGGTATTTTCTCAGTATGTGAGCAGTCCCTAAAAGGTTTACTTTTTGTACTTGCTTAGCCGAGATTTTTGTGAGTTCGAGTGTTTTAAGATGTTGCTTAAGAGTGCAGTTCTAACCTGGAGTTAAAAAGGTAAAGGTTTCCCCACGACCAAATGGTCTAGTCGTGACCAGTGGTGTCATTCAAATGATTTAGGAACAGGAACTCACTTTTGATTGGCACTTGTTGGGAACCCGGAACCAGCCACAGAGCCCGTTAGGATCCGGAACGCTGTTCTGGTCCGTTCCCCCTGAATGACATCACTGGTCATGACCGACTGTAGGGGGCGGTGCTCATCTCCGTTTCAAAGCCTGTACAGCCGGCGTTTTGTCCAAGGACAAACTTCTGTGGTCAGGTGGCCGGCATGTCTATATGCCGTAGCGCACGGAACGCCATTCCCTTCCCACTGAAGTGGTCCGTATTTATCTACTTGCATTTAGGTGCTTTCGAACTGCTAGGTTGGCAGGAGCTGGGACAAGCAACGGGAGCTCACTCCATTGCACAGTCTTGAACTCCCAACCTTCCGGTCGGAAAGCCCAGCAGCAGTGGTTTAACCCGCTGCGCCACCACGTTCCCTAACCTGGAGTTAGGGTGGCATAAATTAGGCCAGCAAACGTTGGTCAGTATGAGGGCATTTGGACCACTTTCCAAGTCAGGGGGGATGGCACACATCTGTGAGTTGGCCTCTCCGAGAGTCATCCAAACATACATTACAGTGTCCCTTGTGCCGGCCCAACTTTGCTGGCCTCACTCTCTGCTTTTGCTAAGATGCAGGTTGGAGCACTCAAGTCCTGGATGTACTGCATGCAAAACTCCCTAGGAGCAGCAATGGGCTACTCCTTATGGCATATTTTTGCTGTTCCACATTGAGGGCGCAATCCTACACTGTGCTGGAGTGGCAAAGCCGGTAGGCCAACGCCATATCCTAGCGCAGTATAGGTGGCTGGAGCCTCCCCATGGCAAGGGAGTGTGCGCTCCCTTACCATGGGGGAGGCTCCAGCC
Organism: Lerista edwardsae; assembly: GCA_029204185.1. NCBI lineage: Eukaryota > Metazoa > Chordata > Lepidosauria > Squamata > Scincidae > Lerista > Lerista edwardsae. Next base: position 4,194,100 of record JAJKFI010000044.1, on the reverse strand, counting down.
TCATCTATGTGCTCCTTGGATCTGCACCCGCTAAAGAGTGGGAGCAGATCCAAGGAGACCGTGCGGCCCGAATCGGGGCCTCGCAGCCTTGCGGACGGGCTTAGGATGCGGCCGTATGGTCACCTCCCAAGCCTGCCCGTGTCCCGCCCATGTCCCACCCAAGTCCCCCCGCCTCCCTCCCTCCCTCCCTCCCTCCTTCCCTCCCCTCTCCCTCCAATCCCCCTGCCGCTTCGGCATGGAGCCTCCCTCGTTCCGACTGCCTTCAGTCGGCCTGAGAGAGGCTCAGAGTAGGCACAGCAGGGCCGGCGCTGCCTGCAGCACCGGTCCTGTTGCTTGAGCTCTGACGCGGGGGTGCAGATCAGCACTCCCGCGTCAGTGCTAAGCGTGCAGCATTGGTGCAGCCCCGTTGCACTGACACTGCACGGTCTATAGAATTGCGCTGCCCAAGAAATTAGTTCAAAAATTTGAAATTGGCTATCCATGGAGGTTCCTTTGGTTAAGCTGATGTGATTTTATTAGGCACATTGAATCAAAGGTATTATTATTATTGTGATTGATTTTTCACACTTATACCCCTTTCCTCCAAGGAGGTCAGGGTGGTGTACATGGTTCCTTCTTTCCTTTTGTCATTGCAATGTTCCTGGTAAAGTAAGTTAACTTGGTAGTTAAGGCTGAGAAAGAGTGACTGGCTCAAGATTATCCAGGAAGCTTTGTAAGAACGTAAGTAGAGCCCTGCTGGATCAGGCCAAAGGCCCATCTAGTCCAGCTTCCTGTATCTCACAGTGGCCCACCAGGTGCCTCAGGGAGCTCAGCAGACAACAAGATGCTTGGATCCTGTTGCCACTCCTTTGTACCTGGCATTCTGAAGTAGCCTACTATTAATGTAAGGAAGTTGCCCAACCCATCATGGCCTATAGCCCACGATGGACTTTTCCTCCAGAAATCTGTCCAATCCCCTTTTAAAGGCATCTAGGCCAGATGCCATCACCACCTCCTGTGGCAAGGAGTTCCATAGCTTAATTATCTGCTGGGTAAAAAAGTACTTCCTTTTACTCTGTTTTAACTCTCCCAACACTCAGTTTCAGTGGATGCCCCCTGGTTCTGGTGTTGTGAGAGAGGGAAAAGAACATCCCTCTATTGACTATCCCTCCCATGCATAATTTTATATGTCTCAATCATGTCCCCCCTCAGGCGCCTTTGTTCCAGACTGAAGAGCCCCAAATGCTGCAGGCTTTCTTCCTAAGGGAGGTGCCCCGGCCCCGTAATCATTTTCGTCACTCTTTTCTGCACCTTTTCCAGCTCCACTATGTCCTTTTTGAGATGTGGTGACCAGAACTGGACACAATACTCTAGATGTGGCCAGCTTCTTGGCTGAGCCGGGATTTGAACCTGGATCCTTCAGGTCTAAGTACTGAATTAGTACACCCCCCGGCAGTGATGTCATTCAGGGGGAACGGACCAGAACGGGCGTTCTGGATCCTAACGGGCTCCGTGGCTGGTTCCTGGTTCCCGACAAGTGCCAATCAAAAGTGAGTTCCTGTTCCTAAATCATTTGAATGACACCACTGCCCCCCCCCCGGGCTCTAGTTCCCTAGTATCTCAAAGTTCCCTAGTTCCTTAGTGTTCCCTAGTTCCAAAATGTGGTGGCATGTCGAATGAGGATGTGCTAGGTGAGAGAGTATCGGATTACAAGGTATGTCCCTATGCAACACATAAAGCTAATCTGTGTGTCATTGTTTTGCAATATATAGTTTAACACAATAAGAGACCCAATTCTGCACATACAAGTTAGAACACACTGGACTCTGCATCCCATGGTATTTCATGCCCTGAGTGTAAACAGGTCTGCACAGTCCGGCTTATGTGCATATTACATGTGCTTTTAATTTTCAGTCCCTGTTGAGCAGCTGGAGTGGTAAAACTGGGCCTCCATACAAATGAGCATTGAGGCCATTAGTTTCTACATGCTGTGGCCTTGTTCCTGAAGTGTGTGCACTGAGAATTACTTACCCAGCTCTTACTGATTTTACATGAAAATCGGGAAGTCTAAAACAAAGTGGCTGTGATTAAAATGGAGCAAGAGGTCTGTAGAGATTAGGAGAAAGATTGTAGCTTTGGAATGATGGAGCCCAATCTTCAATGTGAAAATAATCCCCAAGTTCTTTCCATTATAGTCAGAAGACAACAAAAGACTTCCTTTTTTAATTTAAACCTATGATTAGCTTATTTGCACCCCCCGCCCCAATGCTCTCTGCATCTGTGTAGGAGCAGCTCTGTGGCATTTAGATGGCTACAGTACTAATGGATAACAATTATTTCTCGAGGTGGATAACAAAAGCAAAATTGCATTAATGATTTTGTCTATGATTGGAATATACATATGATCTGCATGGTTGCTACAACTATGTGGGCAGGGTCAATTGCTACCTTGGGTGTGCTTCAGGGAGAAAGATGGGTTATAAATTGCATAAAGAAATACATTGCAAGTAAGAATCCTAACCTGGAGTTAGGCCGGCACAGTTAGGTCAGCAAAGTTGGCTGGCACAAGGACCACTGTAAAGTGTGTTTGGACCACTCTTGGAGTCAAGGAAGATGGTGCACATCTGTGTGCTGGCCTCTCTGACTCTGAGAGTGGTCCAAACATACTTTACTGGGTCCCTTGTGCCAGCCAAACTTTGTTAACTCCAGGTTAGGATTGTGCGCTAAGTGTCATACCACAAACTTGTGGGATACTATCACAGGGAATTGCATTCCCTGTGGAATGCATTCCACTGTGCAAGGAATCCGATTCCTTGCATTCCACATGGCTACAGGCCGTGATGGTTAGTGCAATCTCCTTACTTTAGAGTTAGGCTACCTCGGAGTGCCAGATGCAGGGGAATGGCAACAAGATGCACATAACTAGTTGCCTTGTGTGTTCCCTGAGGCATCTGGTGGGCCGCTGCGAGATGCAGAAAGCTGGACTAGATGGGCCTTTGGCCTGATCCAGTGGGGCTCTTCTTATGTCCTTATGTTCTTAATTGGCTCCTGTATAGCTGAGTGAGTATGCAAAATTTACATAGGTAGGCTGTCTGGTCTCAGCTGATAGCTGTTGATTGCAAGCCTACTGAATTATGCTTGTCCCTAGATAACAGCTTGTTGGTAGCTGTTGATTGCAAGCCTACTGACTTGTAAGAAGAATATGGTTTTTTGGAAGAAAGATTTCAGCATCTCAGGGTCCAGTGTTACAGCCACTCTCCTCTCCATTTTAGTCAAGATAAGGGGAGGGATGTCAACCAGAGCTTCCAGTCACTGTCTGTGGCACCAGTTTCAACTTGCTTGACTGTCCAGACTTCCAGACCAGGTGTGTGTCCTGTGAGACTCTCTCCCACTGGAGGCTATGGCTGCCATCCTCTGAGGTTGGTCTGCAGTGCCGTGTTTTGGAACGTTCTCTGCGTTCATGTTAAATGTTTAAATTTTTTAAATGCTTTTGGGGTTTTTTTTTTAATGTGTTTTTACTTTTTGTTTGTTCCGTTGTACTTTTGTGCTCTCTGTAAGCCACGTCAGGCGTGTGCTTTGGCATGGGAAAAGCGGTGCATAAATTTCAAATAAATAAATGAGCAGACAAACATCCGTCTCCAAGAGACCTACCAGTTTCTGGCATTGCAGGCTTTGGGGGCAGGGCAGGAGGGTGTTCTTGGGCGGGGGAGGGGCGGAGTGGGGGTGGGACCTGCGGCAACCTTCATTGCCGTATCCTATCCTCCGTGTCGGGCCGTGTAGCCCGACACAGAGGCCCTCACCTCCGGGCTGGCAAAATAGCTGGCGCAGAGGCGGGTAGACCTATTGCCAGAGCCTTTACCATTGGCGACAAATGTCCCCTTCCCCCACGAAGCCTCCTGCGGTAACCGCGCTACCATAGGGCACAGCAGTAGCCACTTGGCTACAGCTGCTCACACGGATGGCCGGGCAGCTCAGGATTGGGCTGCCTTTGTCTTGAGGTCAATCAATCAATCAATCAATCAATCAATCAATCAATCAATCAACAGGTACTTATATACCGCTTTTCAACACGAACTTCACAAAGCGGTTTACAGGCAAATAATAATAATAATAAAATTAAATGGCTCCCTGTCCCAAAGGGATCACAATCTAAAAAGGTCCCAATCTAAAAGGTCCTCCCGGGAGTCTTGAGTCTTGTGTCTTGTGTCGTCCACGTCTTGTTTATTTTAGCTTCTCTTTCTCTTTGTTCTTGCCTCTCATTTTCTTCCCCTCCCCATGGTCCCTCGTTTCTGTTCTCATCCTTTTTCCTTGTCAGTCCAGCTATGGTGCCGTCGTTTCCCTCCTGCTGGGCCACTAGGCTTGTCCCTAGATATGGTCAGCGTTGTCATTCAGCCGGAATGCTGGCCGGGAGGAACGGGTGAGCGGCAGCCCGCCCGTTGCGTTCCGGTCCGTTTCGCCGTCTTCCCCGCCCGGACCGGAACGCAACGGGCGGGCTGCCGCTCACCCGTTCCTCCCGCCCAGTGTTCCGGCTGAATGACAATGCTGGATATGGCCCATTTTGCCCTTTGACAACCCTGCCTATGGGCCAAACTTTCCAGCGCTGGTGCAGCTATCTCAGTGGGGCACGTGCTGCGTCCTGTGGTGGAGGTGCACTCTCAGAGGCCTCCCCCAATTAAGGGGACACTCCCTCGGGGCTGCACTGCAGCTGCACTGGCACTGGCAAGTTGGACCGGGGTTGGGTCCTCAGTCCGGTGGGCAATGCCTGGGAAGGGGTCTGGCAGTTCTCTTGCCCCTCCCTTATTAATAGGCATTTCTGCTATTAATGAGAAACAGATTCTGGCAATGAAATAGGCAAAGCCAGGGCTTCCAATCAAGGATGTTAGATAACTGGATTGGCCATGACATCACAGACTTGAAGCCGTGGGTATAAGTTCAGATCCCGCCTCCCTCCTCCCAGCGTCCAATCAGCGAGCGCCTCGCGATTGGGCCACGCCCCCTTCCTTCCCTCAGTCCCCTCCACGGCCGCCGGTATGTTCAGTAATATAATTCTGCAGAATTAAACCTTGGAATTGCATATTGAATCATAATTAGGTTACCAATGATGTTTCTCCACGATCACACGTTGTTATTTTGGTATGTTTTTACTTCAGGAGTAAACGATTCAGCCCTAAACATCATGCGAAAACCCATTGGAAATAATTGGAATCAGCATTGTTTTGGGTATATTTACGTCACCGCTAACCCCGCCCACTAGCTTCACTTTGTTCGCATTCAGATAACAAGAAGGGCCGGGCCCTGCTTCCAATCTTGTTCTGAGCTATATATACCACAACCCTTTCTTGTGGTTCCATAAATGAGCAACACTGTTGTGTGGAGGACTTTCATTGCTTCAGTCCTGTGCCTACAGATAATGAGCTTGGCAGGGAGCTCCTCTGTGCCCTGTAGCAAACAACTGTGCCTCCTTGAGGAGTGTCGCCTTGCACTTTCTGAAACGTCGGCTCCGCTTTCTACTCGGTAATGAGTTTTCACCTGATTATCATGAATATTCCGTTGCTGTCGCCGGGGATTGTTCCTTGTTGTTCGGAAGCAGTATTTGTAAATGCAAAAACCGAAGTTACTTGACGGAGGTGTTTGAAGGAATGCTGACGTGTTTGTTCCCAGAAACCACGTTTGTGCTAAGGCCATGTTATCGTTTTCACAGTTGTACACCTTCTTCTCTGGCTGGATTGTGTAACCATGGTAGCAGCCGTTGCAGCTTGCTATGCTCGGTATCTAAGTTTTCCAAAGCCCTATCAATGCTAAACAAAAAAAAGATAAAACCAAAAAGGAGCCCAACGCAGGAAGAAAACAATGTTTTAACCAAGTACATGTCGTTTTCCCTTGAAAATAATATGAAGGTGTCGCATATTAAAGAAAAGCAGTTTGGGAAGAAGGTAACCTAGACTTGGGAAATGGCGTATTTACTGCCACACTGTTTCTTCCATTCTGGATCCTTCTCAGAAGCATGGCTGCCCTCGTCCTGTCTCCACAGGCGTATGTCTCCACATTGCAGGAACCCTGAGAGAGGCAAAAAACCAAAGTGGGTTGAAGGGATTCGGTAGAAAAGCAGAAAAGTTGGGGAACAATCAAAAGCCCCCCTTCTCATTGTAGAATCACGGTGACATGCAGTTGTGCGTTGCCACGCTTTGCCCTGCCCCCTCGTAGTGCGCAGGAACAGGGCTTATGGGCTACAGGTCAGAACACTGTCCGGGGGGCGGGGCAAGCGCCTGTATTATTGGCGCTCACCCCACCCCCACCTCATTCGGGCTGCAACCTGCAATCTCCCACTCACCCTCCAGGTTTTCAGGCTGAGATGAGCTGGTTGCTTCGGGGCCGGGTAGGAATCTTTGACTTCCAGCTTCAATTGACCTTTAGCTGATAGTTTTTTTTGCTCGCCTCTTTCCCACCAATTACGAACAAATATTGGTCAAATACCATCCTACTTGTATATCCTGGATATCCCCTCAAGACGTAGGGCCATGACGTTGGCCCGTTGCAATGTACTCCCCTCCGAAGTTTTGTGGGGACGTTTCAAAGGAGTACCTTATACCGAAAGGCTTTGTCCTTGTCAACAAGTCAACATTGAAACCTTAGTGCATTTACTCTTTTATTGTCCTTTGCACCTTAAGAGCAGAGAGCTTTATTTTCAACCTCTCTTGAACAAGCTGGGTGTGGACACAACAGAGATGACCCTCAAATCTTTACTTGAGTCTGAGGACCCTGATGTAGTCAATCAATTGGCTCTCTTTCTGATGCTCATCATCAAAACTAATATTCAGCGCTTCGACCGCACTTCTGAACATGTGTTATAACTATCTGGTCCCTTTGGTTGGCCATTGGTCATGTATTCTATTTTCATTTGTATATTGCTATATTGTTGTATGTTGTATGCCAATCAAAGGTTAATAAATAAATAAATAAATAAAAGATCTCCTCACAGATGGAGAGATTGATCGATTGAGATTGAGAGCACGATCCTATCCTGGAGTTAGGCCGGCACAAGTTAGGCCAGCAAAGTTTGGTTGGCACAAGGGCCACTGTAAAGTGCGTTTGGACAACTCTCAGAGTCTGTGAGGATGGCGCACGTCTGTGTGCTGGCCTCCATGATTCCAAGAGTGATCCAATCATACTTTACGGTGTCCCTTGTGCCAGCCAAACTTAGCTGGCCTAACTGTGCTGGCCTAACTCCAAGCTAGCATTGCGGCCTTAGTCTGCTTACCTGTAGTTTCAACCCATTGGTTCTAGTCTTGCCCTCCGTTGTTAAGCCAACCTGGAGGTTGGAGTCGAGATTGTGTGTATCGGCTTTGAGTGCGATTCCGCATCCAGATTTGTATCAATATTCTGTAACTAGAACAGTGATGACAGACCTCTAGCTTGCAATTTAGATAGCTGCTGAATTTCAATCAGAAGTTATTGTAGAGAATGACATTAAAATAATGGCTTCATTCACATTATTTTCCAGACTCTGAAAATATAGGCTTAATCTTCTGTTTAAATAGCTTGTCCTCATGCTCCCATTTTTGTCTCTGTCTCCTCAGATTTCACTGCTAGAAGAGGCAGGTTTTAAAGGTGTTCTTCTTTACATCGACCCCTGTGATTTACCAAAGAACCAAAACCTGAGCAATAAAGCATTCATGGTGTCCTTAAACAGTGGGGGTGACCCTTCAACACCTGGGTATGCAAGTATTGGTGAGTATTCCCAAGTTTCTCCTCTCCTTTTATGCAAATAAGTGATTAATTAAACTGTTGATTAAAAAGTGCTTGGATAAAGATACGAGGCATACCTGATACATATATTTATGAGCGCAATCCTACCCTGGAGTTAGTCCGGCACAGTTAGGCCAGCTCAGTTTGGCTGGCACAAAGAACAGTATAAAGCATGTTTGGACCACTCTCAGAGTCAGAGAGGCCAGCACACAGGCGTGTGCCATCCCCCCGAGTCCTAGAATGGTTCAAACATGCTTTACAGTGGCTCTTAAGCCAGCCAAATCTGCTGGCCTAACTGTGCCAGCCTAACTCGGGTTGGATTGTGCCCTATGAATGTGACACTCAGCAGTGCTGAGTTAAAATCTCCCCCCCCACCCTATTTTCTCACCTTATTTAGAAGCAGTGAAGTTAGGTGACTCAGAGTGCAATCCTAGCCACCTTTCCAGCAATGCAGCGCTCAGGTAAGGAAACAAACATACCTTTACCTTGAGGAGGCCTCCATGCAGTAGTGTCATCCGGCAACGAGCTGCCGGAACGCTAGGCGGGACTTACTGCTTGATTGACAGGCTGTCCGTGACGTGTCGCCGCCTGCCTGCCCGCCGCGCGGGCTCCCTCTGGTTGGCGCGCCCCTCCGCTGCTTGCCCAGGCACTCAGCGCGCCCCCCCAGGCAAACGGGCACCCCCTCCGAAGCCAGGGGTGCCCGCGCGGCGGGCGGGCAGGCGGCGACACGTCACGGACAGACAGCCAATCAGCCAATCAGGCGGTAAGTCCCGCCTAGCGTTCCGGCAGCTCGTTGCCGGGTGACACCGCTGCCTCCATGACTGTTCCTCCACTGCAGAATGCAGAAGTGGAGGAAGCTAGGTCAGTGCTGGAAAGTGGATTAGGATTGCATCCTCAATCTCAGGCTCCTTCATCTTGTGCTTCTTCAACTTGAAACTATCTATATATATATATATATATATATATAAATGAACGTGGGTGTGTGTGTGGGTATGTATGTGGGTATGCGTGTATGTGGGTATGTATGTTCTGCATAGGCTCCTCCACCCCTTGACCGATCGCCATGAAACTTGGCACACACGTACCTTGCGGCCTGGCAAAAAACACTGCGGGGGTCAGACCCCCCTACAGCCCCCCGTTTTTCAGGGAGGGGGCCAGATCGTCAGGAACCAAGGGGATTGCATTGGACTAGAGGTCTGCTGCCACCCTGTGGTCACAAACGATTCTGCAGGTTATGTGGTGGGACTGCAGCGGGTGGGCTTTCGCCGTTATGCAACAGAACGCAGCGATCATGCTGCTGCTCACCCGGAAGACACGCCCAGCGTACTGGTAGGCTGACACTACTGCTTACAGATCTAGACAAGGGTCCTTGTTGCTCAATTCTCCCAGTTGGAAGATCACACCAGAGTTGCAACAGCTTAAGGCACTATTTCCACCCCTGCCGCTCCGGCCAATGTAAAGGCTCATGGTGCCAGTTACACCGTGGGATGTGCTCTGCACATCTTGCACTGTTGTCTTTGTGTCTAACTCTACAGGGGGGGACAAAAAAGGCATTAAGGATCATACTGTGAAATGGTAACGAGGATCCGTCAAGGATATTTGGTGCGTTGACTTGTCCAGACACTGGGAATCTGACTTGAATTGGCACAAAATCAGCGGAGGCTGTGACAGGACATGACCAGAAACGCCCCCCCAAAAAGGAGAAATATTTGTCTCGTTGTCATAGGAGGGTGTTAGCGATTCACAGCATGAAATGCCATGACAGCTCAGTGGGGAAGGAACTGCACATTTTCTCAGCATCTCAGCCTACCTGAACTGGTGTGCTTAGAACTGCCCTGGGGAGTGAAAGAAGTAAAAGTAGCACTCTCCAGCTTTATGCATGCTCGTTTCCTCGAGACGGTTGAAGAACGGCTTGCTGTGTATCTCTTTGCTTGATTCAACCACGTTTTATGTACCCACCATGAAAAGCAGAGTTAATTTAAGTGGTTACACCATCTCCAGGATGCTGACAAAGTGTCTAGACCTTATGTGCTGATTTTCTGATGGATGCAATAAGGGCTGTTTTGGGGGTCATAGATTCCAGCCACAAGATTGCAGGAAAGAAAAAAGGCGCATACGGCCACAATGAAAAATATCAAAAAGAACACAAAGGAGGGTGTTAAACAGACGGATGGCTTGTGCCAAGCCCGTAACGTTATTTGCATGTGTCTGTAAACATGAGCTTTTTTTCTCTGAAGTCAAAGGTTTGTTTTAACAGCTACAGGAACTGTAACTCAAGGCGAACTTGAGCTACAGGAACTGTAACTCAAGGAACTGTGACTGTAACTCAAGGCGGTTTACATGGGCAGACTTTATTCATAAACCCAAAGGTTTTTACAATTTACAGAATGTTCTATCTTTCAAGAACTACACACATTCAGATCTTCCTTTCTGGATTTAGCCTTCTTTCTTTAGCCACCCGTCTGTCTTCTGCTGGCTGATGCTTCCCTGCTCTCACCAGAGACGCAGCTGACTCTCAGCACACTCCTCCTCCCACGAGGCAGCTGGAGCTCAGCTTCTAATCAGCCGCAGTTGCAAGGTCTGCCGCTCACAGAGACTTCCGAGCTCACGACCTTGAGATCTTCAGCTGTATCTTCGGGCAAACGGAGGCATTAACCCTCTCGGCTAAATCTCGGCTAACATCTTCTATGTTAAGAGGTTGTCATTAAAACAGAGCCAGTCCGCTGACTTCCTCTGCACTTAATGAAACTTGCTGAATGAAGAAAAAAAAAAGATTAATATGAAAATGGATCATCAGTAGAGGTGGGTTTTATGTGGTATTTTTTTCAAAATTTCTTGATTAAAATAGCAAATTGCGGTGTTACGTGTTTTTATCCATTTTTTTATTGCAAATTGAACAAACAGCGCAATAAATAAGGTGAATGGCCCTACAAAGGCAAGCAATTACTGGCACACACACCCCAGCCTGAACTAACCTGCTCAAAAATTCCCAAGCTGCACACTGATTCCTGCTTGGAGCGTCAAAAACTGCTACTAGCTACTTCCACATTCCATGAAAGTCGCCCCAGCATGCACTGTGAACTATGAACATGCGTGTTCGTGCAAGTTTAAGCAAGCTTCCTCCTGTTTCTGCCACTCCTCCTCCTCCTGTTCCCTTCCTGAAAACCATTTGTGAATTCCTCAAAACTGTGTCAAAAATAAGCAAAAGTGGTGTTATTTTTGTGAAATTGACCTAAATTTGTGTAAATCTTTGTCAAAATAAGCAAAAGCAGTGCTTTTTTTTGTGTTTTGACCTTAATTCTGTCTTATGCAGCATTTTCAGTAGAAATTCTCATTATTTAGTGTTCTGTGTTGATCACCAAAAAAAAACCCATCCCTGAACATCATGTTGACCAACAACGCTGGGAAAATTTGAAGAGGCTTATTGAAAGTGCTTTTTCTTGGGTTTGTTTTTTTGTTGTCCTTTAAACTTCTCAGGGCGCAATCCTAACTTGGGCAGGCAGGCAGGCAGGCAGGCAAGTTCAGAGGCAGCAGCAGCTCAGTGCAGAGCAAGTCCCCTTGTCCTGTGGTCAAGTCACAGAGAGCCCAATAGGGATGCTTGGCTCTGGGCCTGCAAAATTGCAGGCGCAAGTCCAAGCCTCTTGCAGTGGCCCAAATTGGGGCCGTGCGGGCCAGGGACAGGGCTTTGGATGCATCCTCTTGGCCGCATCCGGGCTGCACACATCCCCATGCCAGCTGTTTAGTTGGTGCAAGTCCAAGAATCCTCAGGAGGCATGACGGGCAGGGAAAACAGGGGTAGGATCTTGGCATACACTGCTGCTGCTGAGGCGCTCCTTCTACCCCTAGTTCAGTGCGGTCCCTGCCCCAATCTGCCCCGAACCACCCCATAAGAACACAAGAAGAGCCCCGTTGGATCAGGCCAAAGGCCCATCTAGCCCAGCTTCCTGTATCTCACAGCGGCCCACCATGTGCCCCAGGGAGGCAAGAGACACAAGACGCTTGCATCCTGTTGCCACTCCCTTGCACCCGGTACTCTGAAGTAGCCTACGACTAATGTAAGGAGGTTACAACCCATCATTATCATGGCCTATAGCCCACGATAGACTCCTCTTCCAGAAATCCGTCCAATCCCCTCTTAAAGGCACCCAGACCAGATGCCATCACCACCTCCTGTGACCATAAGAACACAAGAAGAGCCCCGCTGGATCAGGCCAAATCAGCGCTGAAGATCATAAGAACACAGCGCTGAAGATCATAAGAACACAAGAAGATCAGCGCTGGATCAGCGCTGGATTACCCCAGCCCTGTAATCATTTTCGTCACTCTCTTCTGCACCTTTTCCAGCTCCACTATGTCCTTTTTGAGGTGCGGCAACCAGAACTGCACACAATATTCCAGGAGTGGCCTTACCATCGATTTGTACAATGGCTATATACAAATTGCCAACTTAACTGCTCTAGTGCTGGCCAGGTGAGCCCCATTGCCAACTTAGCTGCTCTAGTGCTGGCCAGGTGAGCCGGTGACATGCAAGTGGCGCCTCCAGCACTTTGCACCACTAGCTCCAAAGTACACAACAGCAGCACAGCTTTTGCGCCTCTGGAACGGAGCTTATGACAAGCAGTCTGCGAGACCTGCAGCCATAAGCCCTCAATAAGATTGGGCCATCCATTGTATGCTGAAGGTGAACAGGGTGGTTCTTTTCAGTCTGGGACTGGAACTGGCTGTTGTGCTTTTGCTCACTTGTGGTCAGCAGGGAGTTGTCTGGTTTCACATGAGTGCTGCAGTTCAGAATTTTACCCTGAAACCCAAATCTCCCGTCAGGTAGAAAAATGACTCTGTGAATTAAGATACGAAGAAAATCTATTTGTCAAACTTTGTATGTAAATAGCAATGCATCGCTGCTATAAGGAGTAAGATATCCATTCCTGAGATAAGGCGGCCGGTAATGGGATTGCTATCTCTGCAATAGGGCTGAACAAAACAAACATCAGGAGGAAATTCTCCGAAAGCGTTGACTTGCCGGCAACTGCTATTCATTTTTTAAATGCAGACCTATAACAGTTCAGTTCAATAAATGCCGCGTGCGCTTGACAGGAGCGTCCGCTGAAATGTTCTGCTGAAGAGTTAATCCACCCAGTAGTGTCATCTTACCGGTACGCTGGGCGGGTCTTCCGGGTGATCGGCAGCGCGCTTGCTGCGTTCCATTGTGTAATGGCGAAAGCCCGCCCGCCCGCTGCGGCGGGCGGGCTTTCGCCATTACGCAACGGAATGCAGCGAGCGCGCTACTCATCACCCGGAAGACCTGCCCAGCGTACCAGTAAGATGACACTACTGAATCCACCCAGCTATAGCACTTGTTATATAATATGTGAAAACACATAATATATATGTTTAAGATTTAGGACTCTTAGAACGCATATTAAATTGGGGGCTCCATTTTTCACCACTGTGACTTCACCTGCAGTTGGTGTTGGCTGCACAAGTCGGTAAAGGTCCTCTTTACACCTTCTGTCAAACTTAGGCTGCAATCCTGTACTTGCTTTCCTGGGAGTAAGCTCCATTGAACACAATGAGACTTACTTCTGACTAGACATGCATAGGCTTGTGCTGTTAGGGTTTGACATTACAAAGCATTACAACATTTTCCTAGAGGTGAAGAGAGGGATGTTATTATCATTCAGGTTGGACCGTTCCTGCTTCCGGCACCCAGCTCTGAATTCCTGCAGCTCAGGAATTGCCAGGATTCTCCCTCTGGATTTTGATCCCTGAATATAAATGTTGATTGTGATGGTCTTCTCCAAACCCCTGCTAACTTCTGTCAAAATTCTATGGGAATCCCTATTTTGGCAGGGATCTCCAAATTTTCCTTTAATTTCACTGGAAGTGAAATTCTAAATCCTGTTCTAATTGCAATTGATTCCCCCCCCCGCATCTTATCCCCCAATTCTAGTGCAGGTAACAATATAAATGTGGGCCATCATGAGATACAGGAAACTGGAGTAGATGGGCCCTTGCCCTGATCTAGTAAGGCTTTTCTTATGTTCTTATGTCAACTTGTCTTGGTCACACAGCCACCATGTCAGGTAAATTAGGCAGAAAGACAATACATTGCCAAACACCTCCCAGTTAGATGAGTAAAAATTTGTATTGGGTTTCCATTACCATATTCTAGGCCAGCCGTCTCCAAACTGGAGACCACTGCAACAGTAAAAAGGCACCGCAGCATGACCCAAGCTTACTGTTCCGCTGCAGAGGACAGCAATAGCCATACCTAGAGTCCCCAGGTGTCCCTGCAGCCAGCCACACCTGCCACACCTGCCCAGAACACTGGATGCTCGGTCCGCTGGGAGAACTAACCATGGAAGCAGCTGGCCACAGGGACACCTGGGAACTGTAGATGCGCCGTCGCTTCACTCCCCAGCGGAACGGTAAGCTTGGGTCACCCGGGGGAAGGAAAAATGGGGCATTGGATCTGGCCCATGTTTGGAGCCCCCTGTTCTAGGCCAAATTCAACCTTTCAGCTCTGTAATGTGGTTGGGAGGTGCTGGATAACTCCTGTTTTGGAAGTCCATGGAAGGTTGTAAAACCAAGAAACTTGGTTTTCTGTTGGGCAATATTACATGACTGGTTGTCTTGAGTGGGAAGGATGGCTATTTTCTACACTGGTCATTTGGTGGCAGTCGTGTCATTCAAATGATTTAGGAACAGGAACTCACTTTTGATTGGCACTTGTCGGGAACCCAGAACCAGCCACGGAGCCCGTTAGGATCAGGAACGCCCGTTCTGGTCCGTTCCCCCTGAATGACATCACTGTTTGGTGGGGTATGGAATGGTTGCCTTCACAACCAATCAAGCAGTACTTTAGGATGTGGCATAAATAACTGCAGAACTCATGGTGGAAAGCATGATTCTCGGTTGAGATAATGGGTATGAAGACAACCTCTGAACAGTTTCATGTGTCCTCTAGCAACGCATTTAGCAGCCTTTGAAAATCATCAGATGTTTCACTCTGGAAGGAGCCCCTGGTGCTTGCTTCACATTTCAAGTCAGACGAAAAATCCTTGAATTGGAACAGAGCTGAAAATGACAAAGGCTCAGTTGAAAGGTTAATTGTTTAAGAGTCAACTTCCATTGTTTGCTTGCTTGAAAGATACTTTCTACTTCTGAAAGAAAGGGGAAGAGGTGCAATTTAAAAAAACAAAACCAATGCAGCGTAGGCTGGGGAAAAGAATAGAAATGAAGCGCAGGCCTGAGAGTGCATCTTGTTCCAGATATATTTATATGTATAATATATACTGTGCTAATTGTTGCCAAGGTACATGCTGTACATCTTGCGACGGAAATACTCTCTTTAAAAAAACAACACCTGCGTTTATATGGAGGAGAAAATAGCTCACATTGTGAAAACTGTAGCAAAAGCAGCAACATACCCACCAAAAGATGCACGAAAAGCCCTTGACACTTGCTACTTTAATAGGGTGGCATTGTTTAATTGAGCATAGTCAATTATTTTGCAGTGTGTACAGAGGATCACTTGGAATATGCATCAGCGTACACACTGTGATTGAAATGTATCCCCATTTATGTGTAGCGAATTCCAACAATTCGACAGTTTTAAAGGCAAGCTGCTTCTGATTTGAGTTTGTCCTTGGTAGCCTCTGCTTAGGTGATTTTTTTTTTCCTTGGAGGGAGGGAGTTGAGCAGCCAAAACTAACCATGAAACGTGATGTCTGGCTGTTTCAATCACACATATGTGCCATGACATGTTCTGCGGTGCTTCCTTGTCGATCATCGTGACTTTTACACGATGCCTATTGCCCTTGTTTGTATGTCCTTCCAAGGAATTGCATGATGCGAATCTCAGATTTGCATACATTAGCTCTGCATCTTGGCCTTTGCAACTTTCGGAGAGCTGCCTATTGGAGCATTTCCTTCAAAATCTGCATGTTTTCATGGCATCTGCTCAAAAACATTGCATATCCTGGAGACACAGACAAGACACGCTCTATCAATATTTATCATCAAAATCTCTAATGTAAGGGTCAGACAAACTTGTGGTAGATAAATCTACTCAAGACTCTATGAATCCACCACGTCCAGAGACAGCTTGGCACTAAGCACTCAGGAAGGAACGGTGTATAAAAGGTTATTGGCAGCCTGGTCACCCAGTACCACTGATTCTGGCTCTTCTTCAGCGGTGTCATCCGGCAACGAGCTGCCAGAACACTAGGCGGGACTTACCGCCTGATTGGCTGCCCATCCATGACGTGTCGCCGCCTGCCCGCCCGCCCGCCGCGCGGGCACCCCTGGCTTCGGAGGGGGTGCCTGCTTGCCTGGGGGGGCGTGCCTGGGCAAGCAGCAGAGGGGCGCGCCAACCGGAGGGAGCCCGTGCAGCGGGCGGGCAGGTGGCGACACGTCACGGACAGCCTGTCAATCAAGCGGTAAGTCCCGCCTAGCGTTCCGGCAGCTCGTTGCCGGATGACACTACTGCTCTTCTTATGCCAGGCTAGCCTCCTGCAATACACAGAAAGAGACCACATCTGGACACCCATTCTGAGGCTGAGTTTTGAAGGATTATCAACCATCTTTTTCACTGGACAAAAAGTGTTTTTGGTGCAGAGAAGGAAGTTCCGGTAAATATTACTCCTGCTCTTGACTGTAGAGAGACAGGGAGAAACAGGAAGAATCAGCCAGCCTAGGAGTTTGGGTTAAGGTAGGAAGTGTCACCTGTCAGGGAAGAACATCTTGTTTGTTCGCTGTTCTTGTAAACCAGTACCTGCAGACTGTCAGTGAGCAGCTTCGCCCTGATTTTTTATCGCGTTCCCACGGGAAGCTTTTGGCACACGCTGAGGTGTCCGTGTGCAGTGGTTTTTATTTGCCATGCTGTGAATGGAGCGATTTGCTCAGCAAATGGCTCATACCAGTTGTGATGGAGTCCGATTACAATATATGAAAGGGGGGGTCTTAACCAATTCTGCAGGCGTCCAGCTGTACTTTTGTTGGGCTTCTGTCAATCAGCTTCCTCCACTTTTCCATGCCATCCCTCACCTACCCCCCAGACACCCATACTATATTTTCTCATTTTACCTGTCTAAAACCCAATTAAACTGATATTCCCCTTGAGCTTCCCTGGCCTGCATGAAGCAAAGAGATATCAATGGTATTCATGCATGGGGAAAAAAATAACTCCCAGAAACAAGCAGGGAGGGGGTAAAGAAGAAGCCTTTCTTTCTTTCTTTCTTTCTTTCTTTCTTTCTTTCTTTCTTTCTT
>JAJKFI010000044.1:4161146-4176731 GCA_029204185.1 Lerista edwardsae | reverse complement strand
GATGATGATGATGATGATGATGATGATGATGATGATGATGATGATGATACAGAATTTTAATACCACCTTCCTCATTGATTCTCACAAAGAATGAAAGCCTTACTGACCGAAGGTGATTCACATAGGCAGGCTATCACCGAACTCTATTTTTTTAAAAAAAACAGATTGTTTACAATTAATGTTCTATGAGAAGCTCGTAGAACTCCTAATTTCCAGGTGTCTTCACTCACACGGTGGTCATTGTTCTTTTTGATGCTGACACATGCCATCAAGCTTCCGTCAGGTGCGACCACGAATCAGCCAGGTGTTATTCATTTTGGGCAGCTGGTCTCCACACTTCTCCACCTCGCAGCTTGTGGCAGTGAGTCCTTCTCACTGTCACTGATCAGCAGCAACCGTGACTCCGTGTGGCTCCATTCTTTCACAAGGGGTCTCTTTTCCAAAGAACGGCTGGTTCTGGGCTCCTTCCCGGGCCTCCCTGCCAGGAGGAACACCATCCCCCTGCCCTGTTCCATCCTCCCTCCTGCCTTCTCCCTGCCCAGAGAAGCCCCTGCCTTCTCCCTGCCCAGAGAAGCCCCAGGGAATGGGCGGCTTACCAGATGTCACCCTCAGCATGACTGGGCCGACACAGCTGCCTGCACCAGCCCTGTTCCTCTTGCACCAACATGGACATACTTCACAACACATTTGTGACAATGCAGGGCATCTTGGGATTGTGCCCTTAGTCACTGGGTTAGATTAGCCATTACCTGGCATCTTTGTGCAGTCCTTACCACCTTAGCTTCTTTCTTTCTCTTTGTACATGCGTCTTGCGATAAAGTTCAGTATCTGGCTTAGCTTGATAGGGAGTTGTGTACATCCCGAGGCATACAGTGCTCGGAGGCTGGGATCTGCGACGTGAACACCTGCATCCCCACCTGCATCCAAATCAGCAGGAAGCATTTGGAAGCCAGAGCCACAAAGTCAGATGGCTGATTGTTTAAGCAATTAAAGGTGTAATTAGGTTTATAATTGAACTTTTGCCTGGTGTGCAATCTGAGTCTGGCAAGCCAGGGCAAACCCACCAGCCTTTAGCCCAGCTTGAGATCTGATCAAGCCCGTTGCTAGCTGGCCTCAGAAGCTATAAAAAGGAGAAAAATGATGCTCTGTGTCTCACTTACATGAAATACTTTTAGGGGTTTTTATTGCTTTTAGTTGCTTTTTAAAAAAAATAGAACTTGCAGCTCATTTGCTGTTTTGTTGTTTATAGTTTACTTTTGTGATTTTTTTTCTTAATATGTCGTGTCATTTATTAGGCTTTTACGTGGATTTGTTTTCTAAACTGCCTTGAGGGCATTTGTTGAAAGGCAGAGTATAAACCATCTAAATAAATTAAATTAAATAACTTTACATTTCCCCAATTCATTGCTTTATGCATGGATTGGGGAGGGGAATCCACAAATTTAGATTAATTATCTTATCCACGAGCCATAGGAGGAAGTTGAGCCAGTTGAGGAAGAAGATGGAACTGCCTTCCTCATTAGTCTTTCCAAGAGCTGCTTATGGTCGGATTACCTTTTAGATCTAGAGGGCTGTCCTCCCTGATGGTAGCAAGGAAGGAAGTCAGGAGAGGAGAAGATTTGCCCTGTCTAGACTAGCACCCAAACCTAGTACCCCTCTCCTCTCGAGATAGTTCTGCTGAGTTGCCAAGCTCCAGCTTGATGAGAGCCAAACTCTGGTCAAATATAGTTACTGTTAGCTAGCTCTAGCCAGTCTGAGGACGCAATCCTAACCTGACATTAAAAGTCAGCACAGTTAGGGCAGCAAAGTTTGGCCAGTCCAAGGGACACCATAGAGTATGTGTGTCCACTCTCGGAGTCAGAGAGGCCAGCACACAGACGTGCACCTTCCTCCCTGATTCCGAGAATGGTCCAAAAAAAGCTTTACGGTGTCCCTTATGCCAGCCAAACTTTGCTGGCCTAACTCCAGGTTGGATTACACTCTCACTAATCAGGCCTTATCCATCCTACAAATCAGCTCTGGGGAATTATGGGGTTGAAGGGTCTGGTGAGGGGTGGAATTTTGGCATTGCTGTGTCTATTATAGAAATAAAAGGTGATGCTGGATTTTGCTTTCGGCCAATGAGGAATTTGTATCAGGGCTCCTGAAATAGCTGGCTGAAGCCCAAGAGTGCTCTAATCTGCAATAGACAAACCCTGGTCAGAGAATCTGCAGGAGGTAAACGTTTGCCCTTAATTTGACTCTGTTTTGCTTTGGTTTGAGGGGATGTTTAAAAAAATCTTTGGGCTCATGTTTGCAGGAGAGCTAACATTATTCAGACTTTGGCACCCTCCTCTGGTTTCCTAGAAGTTAAATCTCTGCATGCCTGAAGATATTTTTTGACCCTACTGCCCTTGTAAATCTGCATGCATGAATACTCATGCATCGGGTAAGATACAAGAGTGGCACATTGCATGCCTGGATAACAGTAGTGCATCCCTCAAAGCCAAATAGTAGCAGAAGGTAGGCTGCAATCCTAGCCACACTCTCAACACAGAGTAAGCCCCATTGAACACCATAGAACTTACTTCTGAGTAGACTTGCATAGGATCATGCCCTTAAGTGATCCGTTAGGCATGACAAACTGCTCTTGGCCAAGTGATCAAACTGGGCAGATGAACTGAAGGGAAAAAAAGAGTTTTACAAAAGGCCGAAGAAATAGAGAAAAATGTGTGTGTGTGTGGGGGGGGTGTTTGATGCAAAAGATTAAAACAAGGCAAGTATCCAAAAGCGAGTTGGAACAACAAAGGGGAGTTGTTAGCAAGGATTGTAAAATGCAAGTGGCAAATAAAAAAAAAACATATTTGATAACATTAACTAATTGTTGACCCTATTTGAGTTACGTACACTGTCTCAGAAGCTGAGTGCCTTCACTCACAGCGTGAGTGGGTGTGCTTTTTGCAAAAGGGCAGAAGCTTTCAATGACAGACCAGGGCAACACTACTAAGCATTCATGTGTCCAACTTAAAAAAATAAAAATAAAAGAGGGTGCAATTCTAACCTGGAATTAGACAGCACAAGTCCCTTGTGCCGGGCCCAGGAGTGTTGAAAAGCACCGAAAAGTGTTTTTGTACCACTCTCAGAGTCCAAGAGTGGTCCAAACACACTTCACAGTGGTCCAGATATAATACACTTCACGGTGCATTTGCTGCACTCCAGGTTAGGATTGCACCCTGAGTTTGCTTGTGACTGGCCAGCCTGTTAGATTGGATCATTTTTTGAAGCCTAGTCATCCCTAACTGCATCCCTAACTGCTTGACCATCCTAGGTGGAATTGGATGGTTCTCAAACTTTTTAACTGTCACCCACTTTTTAGTATGACAGTCTCTCCTGTGATCGAAAGTGATTATCACAGTGCCGTCACTGTGACACCAGAGCATGCTGCTTTCCTGAGAATGCAGCAATAAATTGGCTTATTTCTCAGCCATTTTCCAATAGCAAAGCAAAGGAAAAAAGCGTTTTTACAACCTTGACACAAGCAAAATAATCACGCAGTCCTCCCCCTTTCCAGTGTCCCATCTTCCCATACTTTCTGTGATGGCTATGCTACATGACCCATCTGACATTGGCTCATGACCCACTTAGTGGGTCCCAACCCGCAGTTTGAGAAACACTGAACTATTGTATGCCAGTCTCAACAGCTGGGCTGGCCAGCATCTATTGACAACAAAACGAACCATTGGCTGATCCTTGAGCTTCCAGAAAATAGGGAAACACAGAGAAAAAATAAGGACAAACCAGGAATTTCTCCTACAGGATAAAATACACTGGGCCAGCGGTGTGTATGTGATTGGCTGGGCCCTGATCAAAATCTCAGAGTTGAAGGAGTGAATCAATTATTGTTCCTGTTGACGTAAGTGACTTCTCAGTAGCTACTACTGCTGCTAAATATATCTTGCTACTTCTACATCTCTTTTACAAAGTGCTGATAGCTACAATTGTGTGCCGTAAGTGGAATGTCATGTAAATTTGGAGAGTCTACTCAGGTGGAACTTCCAGGGCAGCTAAAAGTATTTTGATAAGATAAATGAAAATTTCCCTGAGCTTGGAGGAAATTCGTAGAGCTCTGTGCCGCGCGCTAGGTATGCATGATGGAATGTGGGTGGTTATGTTAAATGGACATTGCATGGGTGGGACAAAAGAGGTCTAAAGTTGACAATTAATTGTGGGCTAAAAAAGAATAGGGTGGGAATGTTGGCATGAATGCTGATGGAGCCTCAGGATTCCAGATGCCACACGAACCCACTCACCCCTGAGTGGGGAGTAGCAAATGGAAGTGAAATGACAGAGGAAGAGGACATACAAGATGCTGACACCTCCTCTTTGACTGTTCATCAGAGGATGAGGGCCTCTCCACACTAGGGCAGTGTTGCCCCTTTAACAGGGCCAAGTAAATCAGGTGGTGGAGCTAGAGGAGAGGTGGCCCCGGAACTGGTGAATCCCCTGTGGGAGGACACAGAGCTTCAGAAGAAACTCGTGACTGAGGAGGAGCCACTGTGAGGGCTGGCCAGTAGTGGTTGCCCTGGGACTGAGGCCCAGCCTAAAGAAGGAGCCAGCAGAGTGGGGGGAGGAGGGGGAGGCAACCCCCTCTCCACTCCTGACAGAGGCATATTTACCCAGTAGCCTGGAGTGGTGCGAGCCATGGGCACCGCTGCCCGGTGAGGCGCCATTGCGCACAATCCGTGGAGGAAACCACGTGCTGTTCGGCCCGCCTGCCCTCCCTCGCCTCCGTTACGCTCCAAAATGGAGCTCTTCCAGGCACAGGGAGGCGTGCCTGGATGACACATGGGGGGTGGGGCAATGTCCTGGGGGCACGGTTTCGTTACCTGCCATGGGCGCACTCAGGCCTCCGTTCGTCCCTGACTCCTGAACTCTGAGGCCCAGTTGGGTCCCTGTTGCTCAGCCCAGTAACCCTTCATTTGATCCTGTTTTACCTCAGCCCAGTAACCCTTCATTTGAACCTGTTTTACCTCAGCCCAGTAACCCTTCATTTGATCCTGTTTTACCTCAGCCCAGTAACCCTTCATTTGAACCTGTTTTACCTCAGCCCAGTAACCCTTCATTTGAACCTGTTTTACCTCAGCCCAGTAACCCTTCATTTGAACCTGTTTTACCTCAGTGTCCCGAGGGAATCCAGGCACTGGAAGGGTGCATCCCTCTCATGATTCCCCTGCTTGGAAGGACTCCACCTACATGCACGCTAATAGTTCTGGTTGTCCCCAGGAGCACATACAGTACATATGGAGAATCTTAGTGTGTGAACTAAGGCACCAACCTTGTTGGTGTTGAGTGCTGCTGGAACGTGTGTTCTAGAGGTGCTAGGCTCTTTCCAGCTGGAGCTTGTGGGCTGGCCATGGCCGCAAGTGGCTAGCAGTCGGCTCCATGCACCAGCAGACACTGGACACCTGCTGGCACTGGTACATATTATATGGGGTGAGAGGGAGGCGGGGTGGGTGGATCAGGATTGGGAAGGGAGTGGTTTCAGCAACAGTGGCACCTGCCAAATACAACCTGGGTGCCGCCCATCTTCAGAAGTCCATGCGAACTTGAGCCAGCAGGTTCGAGCAGACCCACTGGACCAACAAAAGCTCACACCCCAAATGTTCCCTTGCACTAAGGAATCTTCAGAGGCTGAAATTCCCTTGTGGGATGCAGTGGACACCAACCACATAGGTACCACATAGGTACCACGCTGGCAGGTATGGTGGATTGCACTGTAAATCGTGCTATGAGATGGTATCAAACAAACAGTCCAATTCTATGGGCTGCCCAACACAAGTGAGACAGAGGCCTGCTGTTGTAAAGTGGGTTGTGGTGGCTGTCTACAAGTCACCACCACAAAACAGCAGCAGCGTTAGAGGCCTGCTGAGATGGCTGGCAGTTTGCACTAGAGCAGGTGAGCTGACAAGAGGGGTGGGGGCGACTTGTGGGCTGGGAGGGGAGGTAATGGGGACCAGAGTGGGTGTTGAATCTGGTGCAGTTCTGCATGCTGGGTCTTATCCCCCATATCTCTGCCTGCCCCCTAGCTGTCTTTGGATTTGCATCAGCTGTGTATACCTGACATCGGTCTGCGTAGACCCAGAGCTGCAGTGGCTGCATGCTATAACATGGTGGGGGGGGTAGGATTGGGCCATTATAAGATTGCAGAAAAGGGCTAGTGTGTAGGGAACAGGCAGAGACCAGCCAGAAATCACAGAATCAGGACAGAGAAAGGAAGAGTGTGAGTTCGAAGCACAGGGAGGAGCAGAAGTTGTTGACCATTCTGTTTGAGCCTAGGATACCATGTAAGCAGTGTTGTCACCCTACCGGTTCGCTGGGCGGAGTTCCGTCCGTTGCGGGGAGGGCTTCCGCGTTGATCGGCAGCGTGATTGCTGCCTCCGGTTGCGTTATGGCGAAAGCACGCCCGCTACAGCGGGCGGGCTTCCGCCATTACGCAATGGAATGCAGCGATCACGCTGCCGATCAACGCGGAAGCCCTCCCCGCAACGGACGGAACTCCGCCCAGCGAACCGGTAGGGTGACAACACTGCATGTAAGTGCCCGTAGGAGCATACCACAATAAGGCTGTTACTTCCAATAAGTATACCACAATAAGGCAGTTTCTGTCATCAGAAGAACTTCAAGGTCTTAGGTGGGTGACCTTGAACTCAAGACTGTGCTGGAAAAAAAAAATTAGAACTTCACATCGTAATGACCACCATCTAATAGGGTTAGTTGCTTCCACTCTGCAGCATTCTCTTGATGCGACGGGCAGAACAAGAACGGAAACAAACTCCTCGTCAAATGCTTTTGTTTCCTGGCATGTGAGTGACAGTTTCTTCCCGTGAATCTAGGCCATGCCGTTCTGAATATACCGACTGCACCTTTGAAACAAGCAACGATCACGGCTTCATTCTCAATTAGGGAAAGCAGGAGCACAAAAATGCGTTACTTCAATGTGGTTGTCTCGCCCGTGTTGATGGGAGATGGCTGACAAGTGGGTCTGTTCTCTGTATTTAAAAAAAAAAAAGAACAAAGCGTTTTGGGTAATTTAAAAACTTTGTAGAAGTTGCTGATGCTTTAGAATAATAGTGAGGTAAGGATTTGCATCTTTATTGAAAACTGTATGCTGTGAAATCCATACCATTCAAGACACGACTGTTTGTGCTATATGTGGAAGAATGGCCGATGTTATGTTTCGCAATGGATGTTGACTAAAGTAGTGGCTCTCAAATTTTTTAGCACCGGGACCCACTTTTTAGAATGACAATCTGTCCGGAAGTCATTGGAAGTGACATCGTGGCCAGAAGTGTCATCATTGTGACACCAATGTGAGCCTGCTGCTTTCCTGAGAATGCAGCAAAACGTTGGGTTATTTCTCAGTCTTTTTTCCAAATGAAAGTGAACCAGAAAGGAAAAAGGTCTATTACGACAGCCGGAAAGAGCCTAGCACCTCTAGAACACACATTCCAGCAGCACTCAACACCAACAAGGTCGACCCTGACACAAGCAAAACAACCACACAGTCCTCTTCTTTTCCAGCACCCCATCTTCCCATATTTTCAATACGGCTGCTGTAGGTGGTTTGCAACCCACCTGAAATTGGCTCGTGATCCACTGGTGGGTCCCAACCCACAGTTTGGGAACCACTGGAATAAAACACCCACTTTTCCAAAGTCCATTCTCTTCTGATGCCATGTTCATAGGAGTAAGATCATTTTTTGAGAGATTGGAAGGGTTGCCCACAGTTTTTTGGACTCTCAAGGTGTTCTGCCAGAGAGACCCTGCTGGGCCTCCCCAAGGGCCCCAATGCCCACACTAGGCTGACTAGTTTCCCCTTTAAGCAGCCTCAGGCAACAGGGAGGGGGTTCCTTCACCCACTGGGCTGCCTCTCTTCCAGCAGCCTTGCTTGGATTCACCGGCTGGCCAGCCTCCTCCAGACTGCCCTCATCACCAGCTTAGCTCAAGATACCCCAAGTCTAACTTGGCACCACAAAACCCCACCACCAAACAATAGGCAGTCAGCTTGCCTAAGCCACACCTGCCTCCTCCACTCAGTGGCTCCAGAGGTGTGGCAGCCATACAATAATTCTCCAAACAAGGCACCACAGGAACCCACTCACAGTTCCAATAACCAAGCATCCAGTCAGTCCATCCAATAGTCCTTCAGTCAGTCCATCCAGCAATCCATCCGTCAGTCAATCCACAGCCTCTTTCCTACACATGCCCTGTGCTGCATCTACCTGGTGCTCTCCTCTAGCACCTTCCCAGGTTCCTTATTGCAGCTCCTGCCTCCCACTTTATACTGAGGCAGGCCAATCGGTGTCTGTTGCTGGGCAGGCTCTAGCTCACCAGCCACACCCATCTGCACCTTCCTAGCCAGGGCCCTCATCAGCCTGCAGCTGTGCTCCTGAGGCTTGCAGAAGCTCTGGGATTAACCCGTACTTCCTGGGTAATCTGGGACAAGGGGCCACTGCTGATACCTCCTGCCTTTCAGAACAGGATTTCCCACTCCAGCACTTTTCCCATTTTTTTTTTAAATCCAAGGCTATGAGGGATTTTGAAAGTATTTTTGTCCACTTAAATATAACAGAAGCAATACTGAAAGGCCATTAATGGGCTGGTGCAAGGCAGCTGTAATTTGTACATGCTGTTAGGGTATTAGGTAAAAGCATTTTACCTTTTTTATAACAGTGACATGCTTGGCAAGGTGGATGGACGGGGGAGGTTAAAATAGGTATTGGCTCAACCTCTTGCCAGTCAGATGGCATCCTCTCTGGGGAGCTTTTCTGGGGGAAAATATGGTGTTTGAGCTGTCATTTCAGTTTGGAAGGGGGGCAAAAAAGAGCTGTCATAGAGCAACCCATTGGCCTGGCTTTGGATAAGGCAGATAACTTGTAGGACGCAACACCTTGTATAGAAAGCTGCTAGAACATGTGTTGGATGCCTTCATGCTGAGGGGAATGCAAACTGGGTAGCTGTAAGGCACAAGGCAATATCTGGCGGCAGTGAGAAGCTGCAACGATGAAAAATATTGGCTTGAGTATTGAGTATCAGAGTGTGTGTTAGGGGTGGGAGTGGATCTGGTGGCAGTTGTGCATGCTGGATCTTATCCCCCGTATTTCTACCTGCTCCCTGGCTCTCCTGGAACTTGCAGCAGCTACAGTAGGCCCTCATTTTCTGCAGGGTTTCCATTCCCAGAACCCCCACAGATACTGAGATCCACAGATATTCAAACCTGCAGATTTAAGACATCCCAACCCTCCAAGCACAACTGAAGGAGCTGGTGCTTTGGGGCTTCCCCTGGCCTTAGAATGCCTTAAGGTAAAGGTAAAGGTTTCCCCACGACCGAATGGTCTAGTTGTGACTAGGGGGCAGTGCTCATCTCCATTTCAAAGCCTGTAGAGCCGGCGTTTGTCCGAGGACAATGTGGCTTCCGTAGTCATGTGGCTGGCATGACTATACTCCGTAGTCCATGGAACGCCGTTCCCTTCCCACTGAAGTGGTCCCTATTTATCTACTTGCATTTTTTTAGGTGCTTTCGAACTGCTAGGTTGGCAGGAGCTGGGACAAGCAACGGGAGCTCACTCCGTCGCGCGGTCTCGAACTCCCAGCCTTCCAGTTGGAAAGCCCAGCCACAGCGAATTAACCCGCTGTGCCACCGCGTCCCATTAGAATGCCTTATAAGGGAATAAAAAAACGGAAGGCACTTTTTTGTGTGGGTCGCATATGACCTCTGGAGCCCTCAGAAAACCCTTCAGACCTGACCTCCAGTCAGGTTTGGAAAGTCCAGGTGAACACCTTCTCTGTGGGTTAAGGACCCCTGGATTCTGAAATCTGTGTGTCCCTGGCCCTCCGGTATAAATCCGAGAAGGCCAAGAGCTGCAGCAGCTGCATGTTATAATTTATTGGAGGACAGGATTGGGGCATAATAAGATTGCATAGTAAGAACAGCAAATGGGTAGGGAACAGGCCAAGAGACCAGCCAGAATTCACAGAATCTGGGCAGAGAAAGGAAGATAATTCAAATTCTCCTAATCCAACCCAATCCTAACCCAACTTTCCAGCACCAAAGCAGCCACCGTGCAGCCCCAAAGTAAGGGAACAAAATGTGCCTTCAACAGTCTTTCGCTATCCTTGGATACCCATGAGATGCCTGCTTGCTTATATTGGCATGCAATTAATATTCTGGGAAATAGGCACAGTTGGCATCATGTTGTTCAGGTAGAACACATGGGGTTTCCAGGCAGTCACCCATCCAGGCTCTTACCACTCCTAGATCTACACAGGGCTGCAGTGAGGCTGGCAGAAGTCCTTGGTCCAGGGGTGCTGCAAACGCACCATGAAGTGCGTTTGGATCACTCTCTGAGCACACGCCTTTGTGCCGGCCTCCCTGACTTCAAGAGCGGTGCACACACACTCTGTGGTGCATTTGTAGCACTCCTGGGCCAGAACAAGGCACTTGTGCTGGCCTATCTCCAGGTTAGCATTGTGCCCTTAGTTTCAATAAGATGGCTGTATTACGCACCCACATTCCTTTTAGTACTACATAGAGGTCCCTGGGTACATCAATGATCTTGACCCACGATGGTGCCCAGAGATCTTTGGAAAAGCTGCCGCTTGCACAGCCTAAATTAAAGGTAAAGGTTTCCCCACGACTGAATGGTCTAGTCGTGACCGGCTGTAGGGGCGGCGTTTGTCTGGGGACAAACCGAAGAGCAGGCATTTTGTCTGAGGACAAGTTTACGTGGTCAAGTGGCCAGCATGGCTATACACCAAGGCGCACGGAACACTGTTACCTTCCCACCAAAGTGGTACCTATTTATCTACGCACGTTTTTACGTGCTTTAAAACTGCTAGGTTGGCAGGAGCTGGGACAAGCAACGGGAGCTCACTCCATCACATGGTCTCGAACTGCCAACCTTCCGGTCAACAAGCTCAGCTCAGCAGTTTAACCCGCAGCGCCACCACATCCCTACAGCATAGATTAGGTCCTGAGTATTCAGTTGGGAGAAAGGGTAGTGGTGAGGACCCAAATTCATGCTGTGCAGTAGGTCCAGAATTATGGAATATAACTCCTATTCAGATAGCAATCATAAATTGTTCCTGCGTGTTCACAGGTCATCCAGACTGACCACAGTCTTCATGTTATGAATGGGACCCTCCTGCTGTTCCTGCTAACAGCTTATTCGCAAAGAAGAAGAACAATTTCTACTGTGCATATGGAAAGAAATAATAAGATGGCCCTGCAAGGGGAGCCTCCTGGCCGGCAGTGTCATGCAACCAGAACGCTGGGCGGGAGGAACAGGTGAGCGGCAGCCCTCCCGTTGTGTTCCGGTCCATTTCGCCATCTTCCCCGCCCCCGTGGGGGCGAGGAAGACGGCAAAACGGAGCGGTACACAACGGGCGCGCTGCCGCTCACCCGTTCCTCCTGCCCAGCATTCTGGCTGCATGACACCGCTGCTCCTAGCCCTAACTATTTAGTCAAGTATTTGGAGTCCTGCATTTTAAAAACAGGGTCTTGCCTCAACCAAGCATATTGGGGCAGGACCTTGCATCATTGTCGAAGATGTCCGGAGCAACGTAGGTGCAGATTCACAAGCACACAACCCTAGTTTTAGAAAGAGATCACAGCACACGCAGTGCAGTAGATGAATCTACTGGAGGTCTTTCCTGGCCCACTGGTCCAATTCATTTTTTTTTAAATGGAAAAAAAATATTTTGGACAGTGCACCAGAGAAGGGTAGTAGACGATTTGACCCTTTTGTCTGGAGCACAGCTGATATCGGGGATGACTCAATGGATCAATGTTATCATTAATGGGGCTGAAAGAGTAATTAAGGCAAGAAGAGAAATTAGTGCCTCTGTTATTAGACCAACATTCATTAAGAATTGATAATATGCATTTAACTGCTAATGACTTTAAACATGCTAATGTTAGAACTGCTTCCCCCATTGATTTTCTGGGACACAATAATGTGTCCTTAGCTATTCAATATGCTCTGTGTAGTGATAGCCGGGTTGATTTGTCGAGAATGAGCCTCATCCAAATAAGGTCCCTGCAGTAGCTGCACTTGCCAAAATGGGCAACTATTCCAGCCAAGCTACAGGACAGAATTTCTCCAAAAGTACCACCTGTGCTATAATGCCTACGATTGGGCTCTAAGTAATGCCATCTTTGAGATACATACAAATAAAGGCTTCCCATGATATGAGATAAAGGGGCACATATAATAATCTTATTGTGGAGTTTCTGTCCATTTGGAAGGAAAGAGAGAAAAAGTATCAAATACAGTAGTAGACCTGACTGCAGTAAACCCAACTACAGATGCAGTAGACCCGACTTCAAATCCCTATTTAATCTTGAAGTCTGAGAGCTTGAAGTCTGAATCTTGAATTTCTGAGAGCACAATCCAAATCTGGAGTTAGGCTGGCACAGTTAGGCCAGCAAAGTTTGGCCGGCAAAAGGGCCACCTTAAAGTACCACTCTCGGAGTTAGGTAGTCTGGTGCACATCTGTGTGCTGGCCTCTCCGATTCTGGGAGTGGTCAATATATACTTTATGGTGTCCCTTGTGCCAGCCAAACTTTGCTGGCCTAACTGTGCCAGCCTAACTCCAGGTTAGGATTGTGCTGTCAAACTTGGGTTGGAGTCTGCATGGTAGGGCACAACCTGATGTCAGGTGGGCTGTGGAAAGCTTCGAGCCACCATCTTGGAAGTTGCAGACCTTACCCTTGCTGTATTCCTTTTGTGAGTGTTAACAGTTTGAATTTTTAGGTGACATTTTTTTAAAAAAAATTGTTTTAGTTCAGTGCTTTTACACAATGTTTTGTCCTCATCTTACTTTCTGCCAGGGATGTTTCCTGGTTGTGCAATTACTGCAGTCCAAAAATGCCAGTTTGCATTCCAAGAGTGTCATTTTATTATGCCACAATGACGGCACATCCTGTTGATGATGTCATTTTCAGCCTTACATCACTTCCAGGTTAATGACATCACTTCTGGTGGATCCCAATACAAGTGTAATTCTTAAAAAAATTGGTCCTGGTGCTACAATGTTTGAGAACACTGGTCTAAAGCATAGCCTTTGGAAAGTTACCATCTCCTTGCCTACCTCACCTCACAGTGATATGATGGGATAATCCCATCTTTGCTGTGCTAAGCTTTTTAGGGCTGTGGTTTTTCCCAATTTCTTAGTACAGAGAATCCTCTTCCCATTAATTTTTCTATTGAGGGCCACCTGTATAATCTATTTGACTTGCACAGAGCTTTGGGCTGGGTTATGGCTCAGTTATGGTGATGTGATGACATACATGTGGGCAAATTAAGCAAAATTGGGTAGCAACTTAAATACGTCCGAAATCCCTACGAGAGATGCTACTCATTTTATCGGAACTCTTTGTAGGATCCCTTGAAATGCTACTGATGTTTCCTCTCAGTGGGAGCTCTCCAAATTTATCTCAGATCTCAAAATCAACAACAACTCTAAAAACGGAAAGAGGATGAGAGACCTCCTATGGAGCCACCTTTACATTGGTGAAGTTGTCCTCATATCCAGAAACGACTCTCAGCTCTTTCCTAGATGCTAAAGTTCCCTTTTTGAGAATGACACAGGAGTGGTTCTCAAACTACTGTTTAATAGATGCTCTCCAAGGCACAGTAAATATTACCCATTTCAGGTGCACTTAAAAAAAAGCACTCCCGAAGGGCTGCCATACATTTAGTGTTAGGTACTGTGATATGAGTGTCGTCTTGTTGAAATATTTCCAGTTCTTGGGTCTACATGAGTCAATCATTCTTTCGCTTGCAATTGTTGAGTGATGGATCCACTTTGTTCCCTGTGGAGTTTCAGTCTTTAAACATTTTTATATCCGGCTCATGTTATTTTTTTTTTATTCCACCTGATTTATTTTAATAGTTGTATTTCATTCACAGGTAATCTGTTTTCTCTGTGATAGAATGAGGCAAGCACTCTGTAGCAAAATATAAGGTGGGGTCTTTTCAAGAGTAACTGACAAACTTCACCACTGAGTGTTTCACCAGAAAAACTCAGGTTTAAATACGATTTGCATACAAAACATTCCATAGACTGTAATATTAATCTTAACATGGCAAAATGCAATGCAGAAACTACAGTAGTATTGTGCCAAATTTGCCGTTTTCAAGTTTTATTAGCATGTTATGTTTTTATAAGTATTTCACTGTAATTTGTAAGTATTTTATGCACTAAAGTTAAAAAATTGTATGCACCTTGCAATTGGGTTTTTTTTTTTTTTGGCAATGACTTTAATTTTTTTTTAAGCAAAAGGTGCATGACAGCTAGCAACAGTGTACATCAGTGGTATTCAAACTTTTTAGACTAGGACCCACTTTTTAGAATGGCACTCATATTGGAACCCACTGGAAGTGATGTTATTAACCTGGAAGTGATGTGGTGGCAGGAAGTGACATCATCAAGCAGGAAGTGCCATCATTGGAACATAATAAAATGACACTCCTGAAATGCAAATTGGCATTCTTGGATTGCAGCAATTGCACAACCAGGAAACATCCCTGATGAGGACAAAATATAATGTAAAGCACTGAATTAAAAACAAAATTAACAAAAAAAAACCCTCACTTGAAAATTCAAACTGTTAACACTCAGAAAAAGAAAATAACAAGAGTAAGGTCTTATATTTCCAAGATGGCTGATCCCAGCTTTCTGCGACCCAACTGACATCAGGTTGCAACCCACCAAGTGGGTCCCGACCCACAGTTTGAATAACACTGGTGTACATCATTAAAAACCAATAACATAGCTGGGGGGGGCGTGAATGGTAAGCCCTGGAGGTGCTGCGACATACTGTGTAAGCCGCCCAGTGCATTTCCTCCTACTCACTGTCAGAGCCATTCCAGGCATTGATGGCAATGTGCGGGCGCTTGCCAAACAAATCAGTGACTCTGGCATGTTGCAATCTCTGCCTGGCTCTGACAGCAAGCGGGAGAGGCATCTTACCTGGCACAATGTGGAGCCTGCAATACTTACCATTTGGGGGGTAAAAGGGGATTATGCCCCTTTTAGCCATGCTACTGTTAAAAACAAATGCAAAGCAAGCACAACAAATTTGGTTCAACCATGCAGTTGCCGTCTCAGCCAATGGGCCACCTAGAGGAGGAGGTTTCTCCATCTCTGCCTCTGCTCTTTCTCCGCCCCTGTGCACCACTCTGCTCTACCCCCTTGCCGCGCCAGGCTCCATTTTGGAAAGTACAATGGCCCAAACCACTCACTTCTCCAAGAGGCGAGCCGCCTTGTCGCCGCCTTCTTCCTACCCCAGCAGAGCTTTTGCCCCCTCCCACAAAATGGTCGGACTGTGACCACAGCTGCTACAAGAACAGTTGAACAAAACCAAAATGTCTTAAGCCTCCACCGGAAGGCCAACAGGGGGAGTTCATTTCCTCATCCCTCAGAGAAGGAATTCCATGACTGTTTGCCACTAAATAGAAGACCCACATACTGCCACCAGTCGAACCAAAACTTGGATAACAATGGCACTCACAGGACGTTTCTGCCCAGATAACCTGAGGG